>BSBK01000756.1:1977500-2577500 GCA_027943335.1 Chamaecyparis obtusa
CAAACAAGGACAAGATAAAATTTACATTTTTAAAATTTCTTGGTGTTAAATATGAAACTAATTCACATAAATATGAAATAATTCACATGAAGGGATATAAGAAGACTGAAAAATATGTTGCAACAATAGAGAAAGAGAATATTTCAAACATAATTATTAATTTCTCAAATTTTGTTCATGTTCATGTCAAAGCTTATTTTATTTGAATGAAATAGAAAAATGATAAGAAGAAAAATAGTTAGAAAGATTCACTAATAAGTTGCTATAGGCTAGAATAGGAAGGTATGAAATTTTTTATTGACATTAAAAAGAAGATAGTGAAGAGGAAACAAGTGAGACATATTTGAATGAAATTCATTAATTTCTATGAATTTGTTGGTGTTGATTTACATATGGGTGTTGAGAATGATTAAGTGGAATGAGAAGACAAACCACAATGTAGTGAGGTAAATTTTGTGAGAGGGAGATAAATATAAAAGGAAGGCAGAGATAAGAGGTTTCAAGTTAAGGTAAAGAAGAATAAAATTCAAGTAGACATCAAGAACAATGGATGAAGAAAAAGAACACTATCTTTAAACGTTCATAATTTTGACTTATGGAACATTTAACTTACCTTGAGTGTTTCATGCCAGAGCATTTGTGTTTTCAATAAATATTTCTCACCCAAAAATAATTTTTTTTTATACTTTATGTGATTTCTTGTTTTTGATTAAGGAACTATCAGGTTTTGAAGGGACCCGAATCCTTTTTTACAATACATTGCTTACAAGGAAAATCATAATAACCAACAACCAAAAGATAATAAAAAACTACTAAGATGACAACAGACAAAAAAATTAGTTAATATTCTTGAGAGCCTTCATTGCATCTACCTCCAACTGAGTCACGTTGAGAGCTATCTTTTTCAGGTCTTGAATATCTTGGTTTTTAGCTTTCTTCTATAGGTTGGCTCTATTCCTTTTGGAAATACTAGTGTTCACCCCCTTCATCTTCTCAAATGACTCAACATCAAGCACCACCCTCTCCTGCTAAAGGCCTTCAAGTTTGCATACCATAGTAATGATACTCTTTGTAGAATTCTTAACCACTTTGTGGTTGTAGGTGATAAGGGAGTTGATATTGTCATTAATCTTTTGAAACTTGTCTTCTGAATATTTTTTGAATTTATCTTCCTACTTCATAATCCTATTGTCAAATCTCCTTCTTGAGATCATTTATAACATTAAAAATATTTTGCATAGAATAAAAAATTGATTTCCTTTCTTCAACACTCCACTTCTCAACATTGTAGCTACCCTGTTTGGCATTAACTGCACAAAGTTTAATATTGATTTTTTCGAGTTCATGAAAAATCCATTATGAAATTGTTGATAAATGCATCAAGAGAAATGACATGAAAATCATTAGGTATTTCCTTATCAATATTAAGATAAGGAGAGTCCACATTAAAATACTTAGAAAAAGGGGTTCTCTCAGCCCTATTCATGACATACACAAACTTACCAAGCATCCCAAGAAAGGATAACCCCCAGGCAGAGTAAGTCACAGAGACAAAGGAGTTTCTATCTTTCTTAGACTTTTGAACCTTCTTATTTTTCTTCTTTGGATCTAAATATTGTACACACTAAATAGTGCACTTATCTAAGTCATTACTTCCAAGAGAATCCATGAATGGGAAACCTTGAGAAAGCGACCTAGAGCTCCCTATGATTGGAGTTGCAAGGATTTTAAGATTGCTCTCAGCTAGAGCTATAAAGCTTATGACCTTGCTAGTCAACCACACAATGGGAGATTCAATGAAGACAAGGGCAAGAGTGTCAATATCCTCAAGAATCAATATGAAATGCAATGCAATGAAATGCTATGCTATGAATGAAAGTGCAAGCTAAGCTATGGAAATGAAAGAACAAGCATTACCAAGCCCTCCTAGTTAAGCTATGTGAGCTAATCTATAGCATAAAGGAAACTAAGCTATGAATGCCATGATAATGAAACTAAAATGCAAGAATGAAGCTAAGATAGAATGTGAATGTAAAAGCTAAGAAAGCTCCAAATCTTCAAAAGCTCCAAAGTCACCTAGAAAACCTGCAGCATAACATTTGTATTCAAAAGATTCATCCTAAAATGAGAAGAGAGCTCTTCTTTTATAGGAAATGAGAAACAACGGATGATGGAGATTAAGAGGCAAAAGATTTAATCAAGGGTGGGGCTTGAAGAGGGATCAATCCTTGTGCACAAATATTCTCCAATGAGAAAATAAGAGTTGACTTTTGTGTCCATATAAGACAAAAGACCTTTTTCTCTTTTTATAAAATAAGAATAGTGCTTTATTTGTGCAACTTAGGATAAGAGGAAAAGTGGGGACTTTTTATTTAATAAAAGGGGAGGAAATATTCCTTTTTAATTAAATAAAGACTTAAGATAAAATGGTTAATCCATGGGATAAAATTGAATAAATGATAGAATCAAGATTTGATCAAGGAAATTGATATTAAGCTGAAAATGTTGATTTAGGAAATTGATAAATTGCTAAATGGGGGCCCAAAGTCTAGGCGACCATTTTAGGGTGCATACATTTGCCCCTCTTTGACTAATGTGAGGTCGACTCGGGATCACATGCAGTCAAAGAATGGAATTGAATTGTGAGATCGATTTGGGATCACAAAACAACCCAGATGTGTGTTCGACGGATGGGAACACATCAGGACAAAGCTAAGCATAAGTTGACAAAGATAAGCTGAAAGAAAAGACCAAAATAATTGTAAATAGGAGATTGTCAAGTCTCAAATAGGAGATAAGAATCTCAAGCTAAGCTGATTGATAAAGCTGAATCAAGATTGAAATTTGATGGGTACTGCCCCCTCAGAATTGAAATCAAAATCAGGTAGAGGAGAAGTAGAAAATTGATAAAGTTGATCAAATCACTAGGAATCATAATAGAAGATGAAGGATAACATGATAACCATCAAGCAGTGAAGATATGCCCCAGTTTGACTAGGTTTGACCAAGAAAGATAGAGGATAAAGATTAAGTCAAACCTTAGAGAGATGAAGTGAAGGGGATGAATGAAAGACTAGAAGGGTGAAAGAGATAGAGATGAAAATGCCCCAAGAAAGATCAAAGAATTAGGCCCCAAGTGGTCAGCGAACTGCATAGAAGAAGGGGAAATTTTAAAATGCAATTTTGACTATCAAGATGAACTTAGATTTTGATTTCAAGTCCAAAAATGGATCCAGGATGTCGAAATTAGCTAGGGGTGCAATTTTCACGCAATTTTGAGGTGTTTTGAAAATTGGTCAAAAAGTCAAAATGCTATAAAAGGGGGTAAAAATGTCATTTTCAAAATCCTTTATCTTTTAGTGATTTGAGAATCTTTAGAGCTTAGAGAGAGAAAATGGCCCAGCAAGCAGTGATCCTGGTCCACAGGCATCGATTTGAGCGCGCCCGGTTGCATAACTGGCCTCCACACTATGGTGCCCCGGTATGTTTTCAGAAAAACTCACCTTGTAGTTCATTTATGAGCATTTATGTCAATTTAAAATATATTTTTTAATATTTTTAAATTTTTAAATTTTACTCGTACAAAATTTTGTACGATACTTGCTAAGTATTGCACCCTTTGAGGATATCTATCGTGCGATATTTCGTGGGTCAAAATAGTAAAGCACCGATATTGAATCCAGTATCGCACGATACTGGACAAAATATCGCATGATACTATGCGAAGTATCACAGGAAAAGATACCATCGCACTGCTATTGAGAAAAGTATCGCACGATACTTAGTCAAAAAATAGTATCGCACAGTATAGAAAAATTGACATGTTTTAATGTTGTTGAGAAAAATGACATGGGTCCTGACAATGTTTGCTTTTAAAATGTTTTATACATCCATCATGATATATTTTGACATCGGGTTTGGGTTAAATGACTTGCAGGAGAACTTTCCTGCATTGCTTGTGAGAGCACCTCGAGTGACTGGACTACGGTGCATTCAGGATCTCAACGACCCGTGGCTAGCAGACCTGAGGGTGATGGGTTTCGATTACTTGCTGCAGATGCCCCACATTCGGGTAGATCATGGATTGCTTATAGCTTTGGCTAAGCGGTGGCACAGTGAGAATAACACTTTTCACTTGCCCACTGGAGAGGCTACTATTAGCCTAGAGGATGTTTATCAGATCCTACGATTCTGAGCCATGGAGATCCTGTAAGTATAATCATGTTTATAGATAGTCATAGATGTAAAGTTTCCATATGATAGAAACTAACATGATTGTTTGTTGGCTATTAGTAAGTAAATTTGTCTTTTATATTCTTGATCTTAATTTGGTCTATCACCCTTTACGAAATTTCAAATCTTTACTAACAAATGAATTAAACTTCAAATGTTTAATTCTCTGAATTGTGGTACAACTCTCAATAATATCTTCAATGAATATATTTTACCAAACCATGCATTAGTGCAAATATTTAACTTTTAACCAGAAAGTTACTAAGGCTATGAGCAATCTTTCATCAATATGATTCGATCACTTATGATCAGTAACAAGATATCACTATAAAGCTCACAGGTTTGAACTAATAAAAACCATAGCTTTAAACTTTTATCTAACTCTGATTAACAAAATAAAATAACACAACTTAATTCAAGAAAAGATTTCATCCACTGAATAATACTCCAACAGAAGCCCACTCATAAACATAAACCAACAGATTTATATCAAATAAGTTTTTTCATTCACTAGTAGAAAGGTCTTTTCAAATCAAGTTTTTGCAGGAAACTTTAACTCTAAGCTATATTATTCTATTACTTTCTTCCAAAAACTAACTAACCCCTTTCAAAAGTTTTTCCTAGCCTTATATAGCCATCTGGTACAACTTATCAAAAATTAAGAATGTCAATGAAACTCCCAGAGTTTCGGATAAAACATAACTACTTTGCATGAAAACTGGAAAGGAACTGAAAACTAACACCCTAAGCAAATGATTTCCAAGGAAATCCATTATCTTCGGCTGAGCTGGATGATCAGGGTTCAGTTTGGTGAGGCCCTAAATGCGCGTGCTTTCTTCCACTCCTCTTGTGCCATTGATGCACCAATGATCGTGGCATGATATGGCAAACTGATGAGGGTGATCCACTGTGCAAGTACCTTCCCGTCTTTGCAAATTTTGTCCTAGGCTTGCCTTGTGAGACTCTAGGTGATCCACACAAGCGATGAGCATAGCTTCAGTATTTGCCACGGAAGTCAGATCTTCTGTTGTTAGTTCTTTACTATCTCTGATCATAGCTATCCCCGCTTCCCATTCCTGAGTTATTTTGTTTGCCTTCTTCACGTTTTGAGTTTCCTCATCAATCAATACAATGTTTAAACATTTCAAGTCTTTTTGCATGATATCAATAAGGCCTTTTAAATCAGTTAGGAGACAGGTCACTCCATCACAACTATCCTTGATGATTGAATTTCTCCATTCTATACTTTTCACATCAATGTACAGGACCTCTTCATTTAAACCTGGAACCAGTTTTTTTGCAAGAAATGTCATCACGCCATAATAGCTAATCTCTGTAAGTTGATTAGCAACGCCGCCCCATTTCTTCCTCTCTTTCCTCCACTTTGATAATTTGGCTAGTAGTTCTGAAATAACCTGTGCGACATCCCCGTGAGTTTCAATTAGCTGAGTGACATAATTTCCCCCTCGCTGTATCATGCTCACAATCCGTTTGTTGAAGACTTCAGCAATCATTTTATTCCACTGAATTTGATCCAATGTTTTATGAACTTCAGGTGAGCGGGGGTCAAAAGTATGAGGAACTTGAGTAAGGGGAAGTGGGCTAGGTTCTTGAATAGCTTGAATGAATTCTGACAGTCTCTATATCGTTGCCTTCAAATCTTTTTTATCCTTCTCATCTTTAAAAGTCCTGTGCAAAATCTTTCTTGTGGAAGTTTCTAAGTGTTTAGCATCTACAGCCCTAATGGCAATCCCAAGATCTATTTTCTCTATGATATAGTCATCAACTGTAGCCCCTGAAACATTCTTGTCAGTTTTAGGCAAAGCCCTTTCCACTGTCCATCTCCCAGTCTTTTCATCTACTTCAATCATGGACTCCATCTTGATTCTTTTGGGTTTCACAGAAGCCCCCAAACATTTGTTCACCATGTCTTCCACAGGAAGAGTAATTGGTAAAACATTCTGTTTCTTATTTGAAATAGAAGTCCCTAACCAACTAAGGGCTGGGGAGGGTCTCTGCAAAGCATCATTTGTTATACTTGCTGGAAGCTTTTCTGAAGCTGCCTTAGCATGTGCCAGGGTCATCATTTCCTCCTCAAAATTACTCAAATCAACTTGCTCAGCCATGTGGGAATCCATACCTTCAAGGTCTATTACTTCACTTTCCTTCACAACCTCATTGGCTTCCTTGTCAACCTTCCTTCTTGGGGTTCTTCTTACTGATGAGGAAACAAGAGTAACTTTAATTGCTGGATTAACAAGGGAACTTTTCTTAGACCTAGTACCTGCAAAGGAAACAACTTTATCAGCAGTGGTCGTGGGTTTATCAGCAGCATTTTTAGCATGAGCAGCTCTTCTAGGATTATGTCTTTTTGAAGGAGGGGGTCTTTTACTATTAATCCATTTCTCAGTTCTTTTTACTACACTGAGAGTCTTAATTGTTAAACTTTCCCTCTCCTCAACACTCCAATCAATTTCAGGAAGTGGAGTGCCTTTGACCCTAGTTTCAAACTGGTCATCAATGATTTCAGTACCATCATCTTCATCTATGGTAGAAATATCAACCTGAATATTAAATGCAATAATCTGCCCCAGAGTGAAACTAGACCACATTCTTCTCCGCACTTCAAAATCATCATCGCAACCTTCCCAGTAATCTTCCATTTGTGAGATATGCTGAAACTCAGAAGGCAAACTGAAGTGTTTAGCTGCAAAACCTCTGCTATCGAAGTCTTTCCTCAATGAAAATGTTTTCATATTCAACTTTCTAAGTTCATGCTCCAGGTTTAGTGCATCAGAAGATGTTTTATAGGTAAAATATCCCAATTCAACTGGGAAACAAGACTTAGCTCTACCTTTTCTCTCCTTGAATCCTTTGTGCACGTAAGCTAATTGATGGGATACCTCAGTAATTACCAGGCTGTCAAAAGCATAACGGGGTAATTTAAATGGTTCTCCTTCAAAACCACCTACTCTCAAGTATGTAAATCTCCTAAATTGAATGAAGAAACTTCCATAAATATTCACAAAAGACTTGGCTTCCTTAGACATTTGCTATTCAGTATTCCCTTGGAGCTCATGTGTCAATTTCCCAAAAAACAAACCATTTACTTTAAGGAAATTGACCATATAAAATTCCTTCTAAAGGTGGGGGTAATAATCATAGATTTTCATATTAGGAATAGGTTGTTCATGGAATAAACCCTTCCATTCACGGGTGCAGGCTAAAATATAGAACAAATACGAGGACATATAAAAGTCACTACCGGTAAGAAAATTAGCCAATTGGTGGTTGAGTTCATCTGCTATTGTCTCAGCCCAATCTATGTATCATTCTCCACCCAAAGTCACTTGAATATAAAAGTACATCCAATCATGCCAGTAGTATGCATGCTGGTTTCCCTTAATCCTATTCAACATGATAACCAAGTCTACCACCCCAAGTTTAAAATGATCTATAGTCAACAGCTTTGGAAGCTGAGACCCTCCTTTTTGAGCCTTCTGGAGCCAATACTGAGCGATCTCATTTCTGTACACCTATCTCTTAGTAGCAAAAAATGAATAAGAAGAAGGTATGTTCCAGCCCTCATATGGGTCTTTCTCTGGGATTCCTAGGGATTTTTGCACTACCTCCCTGGTTATGAAAACAAGTGGGCTCCCATCAATTTTCCTTATGCATTTCTCCTCAAAACTATATCTCTTGGAACATTCCACAATTAATTCACGACAAGGAGCTACTATAGGAAATGCGGCTGCATCAGTTAAGCCACTCTGGATAGCTTTGTCTAGCATGGAGCTTGGGATAGGTTCCTTAATGCGGGCTATAATATCTTCTAGAGCTTCGGTTTTGATATGGGTATCTTCACAATTAGGTGGGGAACATAATAACGGGGAAGTATTTCCAAAATTGGGCACGGGGTCCTTCATCTTAGGCTTTCAAATTTAGAAATTTTAACAAGAGAAAACAACAAGCTGACATAGAAATGCACCTTAAAGTAATATTGCAAAGAAGGATGAAGCTAGAAAAAGGGCTCACTTGGTTTTATGCGAATGACAGAGCTCTGAGACGAGAGGAGAATACCTTCCCTGATAGCTGCGGCATGAAATCTTCTTAGCATTATGAGAAAATATGGCTGGATTCTTGATATTTATTGCAAGCAGTTTACAAATCTCTGAGAGATTCGGCGCAAGCTGAATTAATGGCGCACAACTTTTGAATTAATGATTATTGAATGTCTCACGACATATGTATCATTACTTACTGTACTTTCCCCTTACTTGAAATGACAATTTAAAGTCACATCAATTAATCATGCACTTTCAACATGCGCAGATAACGTAATGAAGTGCCAGCTGTCACATGTGTCATGTCATTTTTACCTTTTTCAAATTACGGGCCAACATTGAACTCCGAACCTAGAATTATGAGAATTCACAATTCAAGTTCAACATACATGACGAGGGACTATTCATCGGTATGATTTAATCAAAATAAAAGGGCAAAAGTTAAGCCATAAAGGAAAATAGGGAAGAGCTTTGCGAGACAATAAAGACCATTGAACTTGGAAGTTTGAACCAAACTTAGTTCAATATTCACGGTTCAAGAGATAAGCGCATGATGCAAAGTGGAAATGCCGTTAGACTTGCCAATGAAAATGAAACCATACCGATGAATGTTATTAAACATTGAACATTGAACTACTTGAGTTCGATGGTTCAAGTTCAACTGACAAGGTGTTTGTGCAAAGGTAAACAAAAATAAATAACACCTTATAAAATTCTAGGGTGATTTTGGGAAAAGGAAGCCTACAATAATTACACAAAATCTGTAGGTAACATTGGCACAGGTGTACTACGATCAGGATTTGACAGAGGGGAGGCATATTATGCAGGACATGTTTTAGGATGTCACTATTGTTGATAGACACCTCAGCTGGGATCGGCTGATGGAGGAGTTTGGTAGGGAGTTTCCAGTGCCATGCATTGTATGTTCTATTGTAGCACAGGCCCTTATTACTGACAGGATTCAGAAGGGTTTCCCATTGGGCTGGGGTCAGTTGGTGGAAAATTTGATTGCACACCCATGGCGGATGGCATGGGGGCTAGCCATCCTAGCAGACATGTACCACGAGCTCCATGATATAGTCTATCAGGAGAGTAGGACTTGGGCATGTGGGGCTGTTCTCACTCAGATATGGGCGTGGGAGCACATTGTTGTAGTGTGACCATGAGTGCAGTCGAGGGAGTAGAGACGCCCCTATATCTATAGGTACACAGGGTTCCTGTCACAACCACATAGCGGGGATGTGACATACTACAGGAGAGTATTGGATGAGCTCACCTCATTCATGTGGAGACCATATAGGGCTGTTGAGCAGTGGGGGGATCGGGATGAGTTAGATTATATGCTATGCAGTCAGCCACTGGTAGGTCGGCACTCAGACATTGTTGAGAGATTTGTGATCACCTGAGTTTGGAGATAGTTCAGGCGCCATTAGAGAGTGCCCATCGAGACCACCACCTATGCTTGGGTTAGGGACGAGGAGGGCCAGGGTTGGTTGCCGATGCTAGATTACCAGCAGGCTGTATAGGATATAGCTACGATATGCCAGGAGCCATGGGACTACCTCCCAGACATGGCAGATACAGATGCTGATGCAGCCTACAAGGCAGAGTGGCAGAGATCCCCATTCCCTAGATTTATTGTACCTAATGCACAGCCAGCAGCACAGGGAGATGATGAGGATGACGGAGATAGAGGGGATGAAGGAGGTGGAGGGAGAGGAGAGAGGGGACAAAGTTCTAGATCAGGTGGCTGAAAATGGTCATGGAGATAGGATTCTAGTGACAAGGGGGATGACATGGTGAGTCCATCTTGCCGGAGGGATGTTGGGCAGGATCAGCCTACAGGGGGAGAGGATCTCAGAGCTAGGATCCAGGCTTTGGAGATGGAGATGCAATAGCTATGGATCACCATAGCTGTCAGAGAGTACTAGCTGATTGATCTGAGAGTCGAGATAGAGTGGTGAGAGAGAGCCATACAGGTTGCCACTGTAGAGAACCAGAGAGAGGTAGCACGAGTTGCATATTATCATGGTCTCTATATTCAGGTTGTACTAGAGGGTTAGAAAGCACCACCCTACTCTGTGATAGTTGGGAGATTCGACATGGTACTAGACGTAGTGGCAGCACCTCCACCACCACCACCTCCTCATGATGGTGCTAGTCAGACATAGGCTTAGGTTTAGATGTTTTATACATATCCTGAGACTTTGATCCAGATTTTGGGATCTCACATTTTGTACTTTGTATCATGACATTCATATATATATGAGATTTACTAGATATTTGATGTGTCTTGTGTTTTTGTCTCACTTGTGATGGATGTTTCAGTTTGATATTGTCTTGTCATATTACTCAAATGTATGTTTATATGCTCATGTATGATCTCTCTCATAGATGTATGTTTAGTTCTCATGGTTATGATATAGACTCATGTTTCTGAAAATGAATATAGATATGATGATAAGATTAACCCCTTGTGATGACAGGAAAAGGATGTGATGAAAAAGACAAGGAGTGAAAGACATGATCGAGAAAAAGGTGAGAGCAGTTGACCAACTAGTCTGTGAAAGATAAAAGGAGAGCTCTCTCCATATGCAAGATGCAAAACTAATCTAGCATGAACCTAAAAATGCAAGCTACTATGAAAAGTGGTTGACTTGCAAGGTCACAATGCCAATAGACATCTAATAATCATCATCGATCTTTATTGGTAGCATCATAAGATCATACAATACTCACTAGTATGACTATGGGTATATGAATATGATCTATATCAGATAGGAATGTGGGAATCCCACCTAGGCACCAAAGACATATAAGTCAAGATGACTAGTGCAGTGAGGTTCCCTAAGTTTGCTATAGCAAGATTATGCTTGCATCAGGACACAAGAAGGTCAAGATGACTATAAGCATGCACTTGCATAAAATAGTCAAGGATAATACCCTGTAGGTCCTAAGTATCAAGTGGATCAAGCATAAATTCTAATGACAGTTAGGACCAACAAAATATACCCACAAGCAGAGAAAGAAATAAAACATGTTCTCATGCCCCCAGTCTTCTAGCTCAACATCATCGAAAACTATTAGGGAGAGAAAACTCATCAAAGAAATCATCATAGACAACACACAAAGAAAATAAAGTCAAACAAGTCTCAGCGAGTCAAATTTTTAAGTACGAGTGTGTAGGTCATAGAGTCAAGCTTTGAGTATCACATCTGCTAATGAGAAATACCACATTATTCTAGACAGTGGGTAAGACATCTAATAAGTGTTGAGAAACACTTGATGCTAGGGTAGTGTTGAAAAACACAATTGAGGAGTGTTGAGAAACACTATATGCAAGATATCCTAAAGACTGGCACACCCAAGAGACCAAAGCTAACACAGTTATGCCCCCTAGACAAAGACAAAGACCAATTCCAGACCAAGGCAACAAGGACAAGGCATAATGGAAAAAGGATAAGTGTCGAGGATGCATGCTAAGAAATAGGGGTGCAAAGGCATCAAGTAGCGCCCGTTTCCAAGTTTTCACAACTTGGATTTTATTGCAATTTTTTTTCTTTTTATGATTTTTTTGGATTTTTTCTACCAAGGCTCCTGTTTCCAGGTTTTCACCAAGGCACTTTTTCTATTTTTCTTGAATTTTTTTGCTATTTTTTGAATTTTTTTGTATTTTTTCAGGACTTTATATGCTTTTTAGGATTTTTTCAGCATCATATATGAATTTTTTTGTGATTTTTTCAGGATCAATAAATATGTACAAAGGATGCCCCTAGACAGAATAGGCATCATGGGTAGAACTTCTTTAGGTGCAAAACATTGATAGGATTAGGAAGCTGCTCTCCCTTTTCATTAGATAACAAGTAAGCACTTGTCCCAAAAGCAACAGTAGTAATGTATGGTCCAAGCCAATTAGGTTCAAACTTGCCCTTTTGCTCTCTATTTTGTTGGTTCTTAGGATTTTCTCGTAGAACAAGATCTCCTACTTGGAATTCTCTTGGGTGCACCTTTTTGTTGAATGCTTTGGACATACGCTTTTGGTAGACCCTCATGTGATCAAATGATGCTTTATGATTTTCATCAAGAAGTTCTAACTCTTGCAACCTCATGGCACGATAATCTTCATCTGTAACCAAACCTTTGAGAGAGACTCTAAGTGAAGGGATCTCGACCTCTAAAGGTAACACTGCTTCAGCACCATAAGTGAGGGAAAAAGGAGTAGGCCCTGTTGGAGTATGAATACTTGTTCGATAAGCCCACAAAGCTGAATTTATCTGAAGGTGCCAATCTTGACCATTCTTGTGAACTATTCTATGGAGGATTTTAAGAATGGTTTTATTCAAAGCCTCTACTTGTCCATTTCCTTATGTGAAGTAAATGGAGGACCAATGCTATTTTATCTTAAATTTCTTGCAAATTTGCTTAAGGTCCTTATTTTTAAACTAACCTCCATTGTCAGTGATTATCTTTGAAGGCACACCATATCAATAGATGATATGGTTCAAAATGAACAAGGGAACCATCTTCCCTAAAGCAACAAAAAGTGGAACAGCTTCTACCCATTTGGTAAAGTAGTCAGTAGTAGTAATGATGAATTTATGTCCACCTAATGAGTTGGGATGAATCTTCCCAACAAGGTCAAATGCCCAATGCTGAAATGGCCAATGAGATATCGAAGGAATAAGCTCCTTGCCTGGAGCATGAATCAAGTTTCCATGTTTCTGACACTTTTCACATGATTTGGCAAAAGCTATGGCATCCATCTACATTGTAGGCCAATAGTACCCAGCCCTAAGCAACCTTCGAGCCATGGAAAGACCATTAGAATTTCCTCCACAAATGCCCTCGTGAATGTCAGCTAACGCTTGGTCAGACTAATCCTTTTCCAAGCACCTAAGAAGTGTCCCATCTAAACCCCTCCTATACAAATCACCAGAGATAAGGTTATGGCGAGAGGTGTTACGGGTTAGGTTTCTTCTTTCAGAGCGGTTGAAAGTTTTAGGGATAATGCCATCACAGAGATATGAGTAAATGGCACCGTATCAGGATGATTCATGGCCGACAAGGGTAAAAATGACTTGGCTTTCTTGGGAATCATAGATGGGATAGTGTAGCTCTTCCACCAGGAATTCAAATCTGGACTCATGCTGTTCTAGTTGAAGAAGTGAAGCCAATGTAGCCATAGTGTCAGTTGCTTTATTCTATGCTCTAGGGATTTGTTGAAATGTAATAAAGGTGAAATATCAGTGCAATGAATCAACCATCTTCTTATAGTGTATTAGTTTGTCATCCTTTGTTTGGTATTCTTCATTAACTTGGTTGATGATCAATTGTGAATCCCCATAAATGTGTAGTTCTATAATTCTCCATTCTATTGCCATTTTTAGTCCATTTGTCAAGGCCTCATATTCAACGATGTTATTTGTACATGGAAAAAAAAGTGTTAGAGTAGTCATATTATAGCTAATAATTTATTTATTTAATTATTAGTCTATTATTCTCTACACTTAAGTTAGACTTAGGCATCTTATTATTCTTTAGGGTTTTCCCTTTTAGGGTTTTGTGATTCCTTTTATAAGGATTCACCTCTTTGTATTTCTTAAGAGATTTGAATATCATTTATAATATTGTGCATATGATGTCTCTGGATTTTTGGCCTCCATAGATTTTTCTTGCCTTCTGTGCTTTGCTTCTTCCATGTGACAGGGTTATGTATGCAGGTGTTCTTGGGAGATTAGTCTTTCACCTAATCTAACATGGTATCAGAGCCATCTTGCTGCTCGCTGTTTGTGTTTTGTTGAAGTGATTTAGAAGCAAAAATGAATGCCTCCATTGTGTCCATAAAGCCCAAAAACCTCAGAATCCATATAAAACTTGTCCATTTTGGACAACGTGGCTCTGAGGCAAATTTTTTTAAGTTTTTAGTGCCGTACGGGTATGAAAACCGAGAATTTTTTTTAAAAAAAATCATTTTTTAATGATTTTTGCGTTTAAAAAAATGCAGCCAGTGCATTTGTTTGCTGCCGCTGTCGCACCACCCCGGCGCCACCCGGCGGCCTCCTGCTGGCCACCACTGCAGACCGCAGCTCCTCCGCTGCCGACCCCCTCCACTGCGACCACCGGCTCCACTCTAGCTCTCCACTCCGCTTCAGCTCTCTACGGCCCCCACCACCGGCTCCACCGCTTCCCGACGCCCACTGCTGCGCCGACCGCCCGGCGGGCCCTAGTAGTGGTCACATGGGTGACCGTGAGCTCTAGCTCCAGCTCCCTGCACCCAGGGGCTCAATTTTTCCAGCCCCAGGGGCTTTAAACTTTTTTTTTGGTGCCTTTTTGACCTTTTGGCGCTGTTTTTGCTCTATCTGGAGCATACAGAGGTCTTTTTTGGACTTCTTTATATCGTCAGAAAGCTCTATTCAAGCTCTTTCCAATTATGGAGGTTAGAGTTTTTGGCTCTGCTTTTTTGATAGTTTTTTTTTTTTTTTTCTATCAAAGGTGATATTTATTTTTTGCCTTCCGAGAGCCATATCTCGCTCATCCGGACTCATTTTTGGGCTCACCAGATATCGTCGGAAAGTTGGTTCAGTGAGTTTTTTAGCTGCAGGGGTCTTTTATCTAGATTCTACTCCAGGTTTTGTCTCCTTTGAGTTTTGCACTTTCACACTCTGGCGGATTACTTGGGTTCTATAGGTCCTGGGATCTCTTCTTCTGTTCTTCTAGTTCACTCTTCTTTCTGACTTCTGAGCATTGTATGCTTCTCTTCTATTGCATTCCTTTTTTTTGTAAACGTACTAAGATAAAGTGCCTACTTTTGCATATCTAGGATCTTGTACTCCTTGTGTTTGTTTGTACTCGCACTCAGTTATAAAGTGCCATGGGGGGTTATGATGTTTTGCCTTTTGTGCTCATCCACCTTTGTCAAGTGAGTTTACCTTCCATGACATTAGCCCATGCTATGTGTCTATGACACCACCCTTTATCCTTTGCTTGTACTTCTGTTGCACTGTTGGTGTTCCTAATTCTTCTTCTTGCAGATGTTTCTGGCATTGCATTTTAGTGTTCCTGTCACCCCTCTCCCTGTTTAGCATTATGGGGGGGGGTTCACCTGTTGGTTCTATTGCTTCCTTGGTTCGATTGAGTGATCTACATATACAATTTTTGTTCCTATGTACTGGGTGGATGCAGTGGCTAGGTACCTATGCATTTCAATGAGATGGATCATCTACTATATAGACACTCATTCATTCCTACTTTTGGAGGCCACCTCTTCAATTGATCAGCTCTTCAGACTTTGTCTTCTCTACCTGGTCATGCACTATTTTAGTGGGGGTTCCAGCAGTTTCTTCTGACAGTGTTTGCAGCTTCATGCTTCAGAGATGCTTCATGCTCTTTCTTGTTCCTTTCTTTGGGACATTCCCTAGATTGGAGGCTTTGTTTCCTTCATCTTCTTTATTTCTTGTACTTGGGTACCTGATCAGGCCTTGTTGCCGGGACCCATTGCTCTTTCATGCATTTTTGTTTTCATGCATCTTTTAGTCCTTAGTTGTTTAGCTTCTCCCTAAGTTACACTTAAGGAGGGGTGTTAGAGTAGTCATATTATAGCTAATAATTAATTAATTTAATTATTAGTCTATTATTCTCTACACTTAAGTTAGACTTAGGGATCGTATTATTCTTTAGGGTTTTCCCTTTTAGGGTTTTGTGATTCCTTTTATAAGGATTCACCTCTTTGTATTTCTTAAGAGATTTGAATATCATTTGTAATATTGTGCATATGATGTCTCTGGCTTTTTGGCCTCCATAGATTTTTCTTTCCTTCTATGCTTTGCTTCTTCCATGTGACAGGGTTATGCATGCAGGTGTTCTTGGGAGATTAGTCTTTCACCTAATCTAACAAAAAGTTTGTAGGACTCAGGGATTGCGTATCCATGGGGAGAAATAAATAACACTCCAGCTCCTGAACCATTTTGCATGGAAGAGCCATCAAAGAACATCCTCCATGTTCTTGTAGTCATGTACATTATGCGCTCATTTGGAAATTCAACTTGAATAGGCATGTTGTCTTGAATTGGAAAATCAGCCAGTTGGTCTGCGATGGCTTGTCCTTTTATGGCTTTATGCTCAACATACTCTATGTCAAATTCTGATAAGATCATCATCCACTTAGCAAGTCTACCTATGAGAGCAGCCCTACCAAGAAAATATTTGAGAGGATCAATCTTTGCAATGAGGTGTATTGTATGTGCAAGCATGTAGTGTCACAACTTTTGGGAAGCAAACACCATCGCAAGGCAAGATTTTTCAATACTAGTGTAATTAACCTCATAAGACACAAGAGTACGACTGATGTAATATATAGCTCTTTCTTTTCCAGTGTCATCAAGTTGAGCCAATAATGCCCCCAGGGAAAATTTTGTTGCTAAAACATACAATATGAGGGGTTTTCCTAAGATAGGAGGCATTAAGATTAGAGGATTGGCCAAGTACTTCTTGATTTGATCCATGATTTTCTAACAATCCTCATTCCAGACACATTTAACCCCTTTATGCAATGTCTTATTAAAGGGTTGAGCTCTATCTGCCAGTTGTGAAATAAACCTCCTTATAGATTGAAGGTGTCCTTGGAGACTCCTCATTTGGCTGATGTTTTTGGGAGGCGGCATATCCAATATTGCTTGAACTTTCTCTAGATCCACCTCTATTCCTTTGGCTGAAATAATAAATCCTAGAAGTTTTCCAAAGGTAACTCTAAATGCACACTTTTTGGGATTTAATCTTAGTTGAAACTGTTCCATATGATCTAAAATGACTTCTAGATCTCCTAGGTGTGTATTCCTTTTTTTAGATTTTTCCAAGGTGTCATCCACATATTCTTCCATATTCTTATGTATCATGTCATGGAATATAGTTGTCATATCTCTTTGGTAAGTAGCTCTTGCATTTTTCAATCCAAATGGCATGACATTCCAGCAATAGGTACCCCATGCGCAAGTGAATGCAATCTTTTCTTGGTCTTCAGAAGCTATCTTGATTTGATTATACCTAGAAAAACCGACCATCAATGAATAGATCTCATAACCCGCGGTCATGTCCACTATCATATCTATGTTAGGAAGCGAAAAATCATCCTTTGGGAAAGATTTATTAAGATCTCTAAAATCTGTGCAGACACGAATGGACTTGTCATGTTTTGAAACTGGTACAATATTAGATATCCATTCGACATAATCAATGGCTCTTATAAATCCTACATTGAGGAGTTTTTCTAGTTCAGCTTTGATGAGAAGAGCTATGTGAGGATGCATTTTCCTCAATTTCTATTTTACTGGTTTGATGCCTGGAACTATGGACAAATGATGCATAATGAGACTAGTGTCCAACCCTAGCATGTCTGAGTAAGTCCAAGAAAAATTAATCTTCTTGCTTTGTTGGAACTTGGTATACGCCTCTTTTTCTTGTGTTGATAGAGATTGAGCCAAGTGCACAATTTGTGGAGCCTCTTCCGTATTCAGATTAATTGGTTGTGTAGGCTCAACAAGCACTGATGATCTATCTTGAAAATAACTTGGAAGATGATTAAGTACCCCATCCTTAGGCACCTCGGAGAGGTTTTCACCTTTGGATACGTCCTTTATTTTTACTTTTTTAGGTTCTGACACCACCACATAGTGGTTTTCACCATCAGAACTCTTATTCTTTTTTTCTTTTCTTTTCATTTTGTGACTGAGGTACTTGATATCAGGTTATGTCATGCTCATAGTTGGTTCACTAGTGGAAGAGACTACTAGCTCAAGGGCATTTAGGTAGCATGCTATCTCATAGTCATTCTGGAAGGTTAGGAGCTGAGGCTATTGATAGCACTGAGACCAATCAATTAGGTGAGGGTGAGCAAGGGGTAGGTCAATGATAGGTTCAATTTTGTTAATATGGAAGGCATCATCTCTGGTGAGTGCAAAGTTAGGGCCTATCAAGTATCCCTCTAAGGTACCCAAATTAGGATTTATCCTTCCAAACAAAGCATCATCCACTAAAGCGATTTGTGGATTCAAATCCTCTAATCCTATGCTTGACTCGTTAGCTACCTCAGTTTGGGAACTATATGTGTGGACTACATCAACATCCATCTCAATAGTAGAGGAATCTGAGAGAGATTCCCATTCATATTCATGTGAATTCATATTTGAATCCCGACTGGGATGTTTACACCAAGCATATTTACGATGCCTTGAGGTAGAGGCTTTGATGTCACCAAGGGTAACACCTTCTTGAATGCTATTTGTGTATTGGTGTTTTTGAATAAGATCCTCAACATGACCTTCAACAATGGATTCTTCTTGTTCTAGGTCTGAAACTGTTGTATTGGCAACTGGAGTATCAAAATCTCCCCAAAGGAGATTGGTGGAAGGGACCCAATCTTCACACCTATCTTATTGATTTTGCAAATTGGGTATGTAGCTTGATTCATCATCACTATCTGTTGCAGCAAGGATAGGAGCAATTTTCTTGTTCTGACCTTCAAAACCTAGGCCAACCGTTGTCTTAGATCTGCGTCCAAAAAGAGCATGATCAAGTGGTTCAGCTTTAGCATCTAATCTGTGATTGAGAGGATCATGACCTGGGTAGCCCATATTTTTGACCAAAGTGTAGCCTCTCCCATAAGCCTTAGGAGATGGCGATAAATTTTCATTATGCTTGTATTTTTCTTCCTTGTAAATCCAATCTCTAACAGCCACCTCTTCTTTTTCATCCTAGATGGGCACTGAGGACTCTACAAATGTACCAAATAGAGTCATGGCTAAAGATGAAGGTCACATCTCTTGTGAAGGTTTTCTGAGACTAGAAACTTTGTAAAGGAGTCAATTTGATACCCCCCCATACCAAGGTCTATGGACTTGAATTTATTCTTGCACCATTCTAGAGTTGCATCAAAATTCTCTGCTTCTCGGTTGAGAGGGACATGAGTCCCTGCTGAAATTGTATTTACAGATAATGTGTTATCCCCGGGTATACAGACTTTGAATCCATTATAGGGGAACTTAACACTACTTGCATGTCATGGATCCATGGTCTACCAAGTAGGATATTATATGGTAGAGGACCAACATCAACAATTTGGAACAAAATGTCCTTTTCAACAGGACCAATTCTGATAGGAAGGATGACTAACCCTTTAGAACTTCTCTCGGCCTCATCATAGGCTTTAATGGTAATTTTCTTCCAGGTATCAATAAATTTCTCAGAGTAACCCAGAGTTTTCAAAAGACTCAAAGAACAAATGTTGAGCCCAGCACCCCCATCTATCAACACACACCTGACACGGGTTTTATGGATCATGACCTCAATGTGAAGGGAAAGATTATGCGGATGGCTCAAAGCTTTGTTGTCTTCTTCTGAAAATGTTAGGTAATGTGGGCTAGAAAGGTGGTTAACCATGTTCTGGAATTGGTCAACATCTATGTTGTTAGGGACATTGGCTGCACGCAAAGCATCCTCAAGGATACACTTATGTCTTGGAGACAATTCTAAGAGTTCAAAAATTGAGATTTGAGCTGGTGTTCTTTGTAACTAGTCAACAAGATTATAGCTCATGTCGGGGTTGACTGCTGATTTGGTGGTGACATTCTTAGATGTCACTTGCTTGGGTTTGGAACTAGGCCCCCTAATAACCACATGACCTTGACTTTGGCTTCTAGTGACATCATTAAGAGCCTAGGATGACCTTTGAGAATGAGGACCTCTAAGCACAATCATGGATTCTTCATCAAATATTGGAGGAGAATCAACACCATAACCATAAGGATCTCTACTTCCCATCATATTGACACTTTCATCCACAACTTCAAGCATATTGATAACATTTTTTGCAGACGTGTATGTATAGTTGATTGCAGCCTTGCCATATTTGGGTTTAGAGGTTTCCCCCTTATCATATTTAGGCAAAGGCTCCTTGAATGCTTTGTGGTTTGCATTAGTATCCAACCCATCAATCTAAAGTTTTCTGCTCTCAATTAGATCCTGAATAATATGTTTAAGCTTCCAACAATGTTCTATGTCATGTCCAATGCCATTGCGGTATTTGCAGAAAGCTTTTTCATTCCACCAATGTGGTTTGATTTCAAGTATGCGGAAATTCGCTAGATCATGAGGTTGTGCAAGATTGTTAGCAATAAGGGTCTTGAAAACATCCTCATAAGAGTCACCAAGCTTAGAGAACTGTCACTTTTCCCTTTTGGGTTTGTCTTGATATCTTTGTTTATGCTCTTGTTGGTTAGAGGATGTATTAAGCTTCATAGCTTGAACTGCACTAGATAAATGAAGGACACCTTGGTCCATTGGTTGATTAGAGTCAACAACTCCATCATTGACTACTTGTTTATTCTTGTTCCAGTATGAGTTCTTGCCTTTGTCCTTATGAGAGTTGTTATTATTTTGACTATGGTTGTTGTTGTTATGTTTAGTTAAAATACCTTGCTCTTTTAAGACATCCTCTATTCTACATGCGGTCTCGACCATAGTGTCGAATGAATCAAAGACCATCTTCCAAACCTCATACCACATCTCAGGCACTCAATTGCTAACAATGATATCAATCCTTTCATGCTTAGGAATGGTCCTAGAATAGCGAGAGCACAACCGTCTCCACCTTTGTAAGAATGTAACAAAGGACTCCCCTTGGTTCTATTTCAAATTGCACAAATCTAGCATGGCAACTGATCTTGACAAGTTGTAGGAAAAATGTTGCACAAATCTATGGACAAGCTCTTTGAAAGTTTTGACGGGAGGGGTTATGTTGGTAAACCACTCCATAGCTTGACCTTTTAAACTCCTTGGAAATACTCTCATAAGATAGGAGTCCTCGTGGTGGAATTCAAAACTCATGGTGTAGAACTGACGCACATGATCGTGTGGGTCACCATTGCCATCATATTTGTCATATTAGGGAAATTCAACTTTCCTAGGAAAATCCTTCATGCTTACACTCCTATCAAAAGGATTAGGACAAATAGAGTCAAGGTTGAAAGAACTCTTAGGAGCCATCATCTTCTCCATCATCTTTTTCATTTGCTTGATTTCCTCTTCTTGTGAGGGGTTCTGTTTCTTGATTTTCCTATCCACATCAAAATTATAAGGGACCCTCACACCCTTGTTAATCAAGCTTTCTAGGAACTTATCCTTATTTTTATCAACATATTTTTCCACATATTGTTGAAATAGTGGCTCTTGTTGCATCTTCATAAAATCTTGAGCTTCAAAACTTGCACTACTTCCTCCATGTTGAGATCCATGATGAGCTTGTTGGGAGGGTTCTCTTGAGTTCTTAGGAGGTGTTGGTCTCCTCTAGTGAGCATATTGTAAAGTCCTTCCTCTAGGACTAGGATATATTGATGGTGACCTTGAATACCTTCTGCCTCATGGGGTTCCCGAGGGAGTAGATGGTGGAGAGTTGTTTCCACTGTTGGTACCCCTATTGTTGAATTGTGCATTGAGTTGTTGGGCTAGAAGCCTATCTTGTTCTTCTTGAAATGCTTTTCTTTCCATTTCTAACAAGGCTTGTTGCTCTGCCTCTAGTTGTCTAAACTTTTCTTCTTTAGTGGCTTGTTCATCCAAAAAGGCCTTCTTTTCATGTTTGATTCATTTAAGCCTTTCACTCGCATACCTTGAGGTTGTTCTGAGTGGGGAGTTGGGCCTTGAAAGTTTGAACAAGTCATTAGTAAATGCTGCATTCACATGAGCATCACAAGATTGGTTGTTTTGGTCTTCATGTTGTGACTGTTCATCTTGGTGAGCTCGTGTATAATGTCTTTCAGCTTGTTGATGAGCGTCTAGATATCTGGTGTTGATAGAGGGTGACTCTGGTTGATTGTCATGAGAGGATTCCCCAAATAATATGTTATCTCTATGCCTCTGAAATATGTCATCAAGAGTTTGATCCATTGCTTCTCTATCCTTTTTAGTCAAGGTGTAACTCATGTCCATATTTGATTGAGAAGGTGCTAAAGAGGTACTCAACTTACTAAGGCTGCTCCTAGGCTCAAACCAAACTTTTGAAGTAGTCCTAGGGGATTGATCGAAGATAGGTTCCTTCCCCTTTCACTTTTGGCGAGTTTGGACTAACGGTAATTGTTCAAAAACTACTTGAGGTCATTTTCCTTGGTCCACTTGGTATCTTGTTGTAATCGACATGAAAGAAAAGACCCTTAATGATAAGGTGGCCTTATGAATCATTGATCATCAAACTAGGATAGTGAAAATATTCAATTGTCCAAAAGAGAAATGGTGAAATAGAAAGCTGACAAAAGGTATAAATCAACACTGCCACAGTGGTGCATAATAAAAGGATTTCAATATCCTAGCACATATGGATCAAGAGGATGATTTACCCAAAATATATTGAAGTTGAATTTGTATGAAAATAAATTTGGACAAAAGAGTACTCAAACTCTCCAATTGTGCAATCAAAGAACCTAAAGGTGAATCTTTTCAACAAGGATGATTCCTAACTTGTCAATGACAAGCAAGATCTTTGGTGAAGTAAAAAATTACTAACTCAAGATGTCTAGAGCCAAGAACCTAAGGTACAAATAGGCTTTCAGCTACAGAGTATGAAACCTACTAAAATTTGGTTAACCAAGGAATCTAAAAGTGACACAAATCAGCAAGACAGTCAAAAGGTTCTGTGCGATAGTTTCTAGGCAACTGGTGTGATAGTTTCTTCTGGTGTGATATTTCTGACACAGGTTATGCAATAATTTTGAGGCAGTCAGTGCGATATTTTCCAGGCAAATAGTGTGATGAAAAGCCAAGAATGAACTATCACACGATATTTCTCAGTACAAGGTGCGATACAGTTTCAGGATCGTATGACTCTTGACCAGTGAGTGCTAAAAATCTCAGTTTTAAGGACAGTTTGGTCAAAATTTCATTTTGAAGGTTGAATTTTTTGATTTCAATCATAGTGACAATAGTAAATAGACAGGTTTGCAAATAGTAAGGGATCAAACATGTCTTCAAACACTTGAAACAAGGGCAAAAGCAACCTTGCCAAGACAAGCAATTGTGATATCAAAATTGAAAAATCCTATGAATACTACTGTGATGTTGAATATGAAAGAACGTTTACATGGGTATATCACAACGAGAACACTTCAAGCACTTTCTATCCTAAAAAGACAATGGCTCAATACTTAACAACTTGGCCCACACTTGATGTCCCATTGCCTCACACAAAGTGGTTGCCCACAATAGATATTGGCTTTGTCGTGGAAGTGCCAATGACACAACCAAAGGAACATAGATGGTGAGTAATCTTGGGGTGATCCGGGTTATTCCACTTGGATCAATCCTTGCACCAAGAAGCTAAGTGAAAAAATAGGGTGGCTTCTATCTATGGTTCTTAATAAGGGCTTCCGTTCATAGCACCCCTCTTGCTCCCCAAAGGGACTTCTTACCTTGCGGTAAGTAATGGACCTCATGGCCTCAAGAGTACCTTAAGCATTCTTGCTTGACATTTTCCTCATGGTCGCAAACCCACAAGCTACTCACATCAAGTGAAGACAAGTGCTACGTCTACCAAGGTTTTGTGTCCTTAATAGCTTTGAGTTTATAGTGGGTCAGAATAGTCAGTGAAAGGCTTGTCCCCACTTGGGTCGTTCCTCTTGATTGCTCAAGAGCAGGCCCGCTAAAGGATCCTAAACTACAAAAAGAGTGGATCAACCTTTGAGGGTCAAGATTTTTGGTTCACCTCAAGGGTGAAGAGCATACTCTTCTACCTCAAAAAGTTCTCCCAAACACACCAAGCAAAGATTCAATTACCCTCTTGCTTTCAAAATCCAAAGATGGGTCAAGATTTCTGTTTCACCACAAGGGTGAAGAGCATACTCTCCTACCACCAAAGAATTCCTACAACAAGATATTATCAACTTTATCAATTTGTTGCTTCTCCTCTACCTGATTTTGATTTCGATTCCAAGGGGGCAGTACCTATCAAATTTCAATCTTGATTCAGCTTTATCAATCGGCTCAGCTTGAGATTCTTATCTCCTATTTGAGACTTGACAATCTCCTATTTACAGGTGTGTTGGTCTTGTCTTTCAGCTTATCTTTGTCAACTTATGCTTATCTTTGTCCTGATGTGTTCCCATCCGTCGAACACACATCTGGGTTGTTTTGTGATCCCAAATCGATCTCATAATTCAATTCCATTCTTTGACTACATGTGATCCTGAGTCGACCTCACATTAGTCAAAGAGGGGCAAATGTATGCACCCTAAAATGGTCACCTAGACTTTGGGCCCCCATTCAACAATTTATCAATTTCCCGAATCAACATTTTCAGCTTAATATCAATTTCCTTGATCAAATCCTGATTCTATCATTTATTTGATTTTATCCCATGGATTAACCATTTTATCTTAAGTCTTTATTTAATTAAAAAGGAATATTTCCTCCCCTTTTATTAAATAAAAAGTCCCCACTTTTCCTCTTATCCTAAGTTGCACAAATAAAGCACTATTCTTATTTTATAAAAAGAGAAAAAGGTCTTTTTGTCTTATATGGACACAAAAGTCAACTCTTATTTTCTCATTGGAGGATATTTGTGCACAAAGATTGATCCCTCTTCAAGCCCCACCCTTGATTAAATCTTTTGCCTCTTAATCTCCATCGTCTGTTGTTTCTCATTTCCTATAAAAGAAGAGCTCTCTTCTCATTTTAGGATGAATCTTTTGAATACTAATGTTATGCTATAGGTTTTCTAGGTGACTTTGGAGCTTTTGAAGATTTGGAGCATTCTTAGCTTTTACATTCACATTCTATCTTAGCTTCATTCTTGCATTTTAGTTTCATTATCATGGCATTCATAGCTTAGTTTCCTTTATGCTATAGATTAGCTCACATAGCTTAACTAGAAGGGCTTGGTAATACTTGTTCTTTCATTTCCATAGCTTAGCTTGCACTTTCATTCATAGCATATCATTGCATTGCATTTCATATTGATTCTTGAGGATATTGGCACTCTTGCCCTTGTCTTCATTGAATCTCCCATTGTGTGGTTGACTAGCAAGGTCATAAGCTTTATAGCTCTAGCTGAGAGCAATCTTAAAATCCTTGCAAGTCCATTCATAGGGAGCTTTAGGTTGCTTTCTCAAGGTTTCCCATTCATGGATTCTCTTGGAAGTAATGACTTAGAGAAGTGCACTATTTAGTGTGTACAAATATAACTCATCCACCTCACTATCCAAGTCCTCCTCATTAGAATTGTGACTCCTGGAATCCTCATCCTGAGAATATGGCTCATAGGAAGAGTTAAGAGCCACTAAAGAATGAGAGGGATGGGAATTAAGGTGTTCAAATATCAATAAAAACAAACCTTAAAGAAGGACCATGTTTTATTATTTTTCCTATGCTCCTAATACTAACATTGATGAAAGCATGAAGATAAAAAGGAAAAGAAATCTTCACTTTGTGCCTAAAGTGGTTCAACATAACAAAATGGTACCCAAAATCCCTAGTATAAGGACCATATGGGGTTATGTATTTCATAATTATCATAAGCACATCATACCAAAAAACTTAATCTTAATAGTGCCATAGTTGCTCTTGGTATATTTAGTTAGTTTTTATTTTATCCTTATCGTCTTTAGGGAGATTCTTCACTGCCACATCCAATAGTCTCCTATCCTTGTAGAACTTGGACCCTTCCATGGACAACCTAGTGAGTTACACTATAAGATTTTCATCAATTTTGAAGTTCCTTCCAAAGAGAGAGATATGCCCATCCTTCCAACCCTTGGAAAAGTTCATAGTAACATTGTGATTAAAGTGATGAAATTTCTCAATAAATGGGGTTAAGCCACCTTGCTTCATAATTATCTTTATGTTGACATCGTTCCTGATTTCCTCACAATTAAGAGGTTCAATTTGTCACTTATCACCACCCATAGTAGTAGAATTAACGAAGAGACCGGTATGAAGAATATAGACACACCAATAGAGCTTATAAAACACCCAAAAATCATGCCCAAAATTTCATAACACTCCCTATAATGATGGAAAGGACCAACTCAAAATACATCATCATCATTGCATAGGGGGAAGAAATCTCCATTCTTGAGATAAATCTTATCTCATCAAGGATTAAACATCTATTGACACGATCACCAAGGTGTGAAACCATCATTTTGTTAGCTCAATCTCCCACATTTGTAAGAATATCCACAACCCCATTGGATTCATGGGAGGAATGAGTTATGCAAACTTTTTGAAAGGACCTTAGGATATAGAAAGAGTTTTGAATCCACTTTTCAATAGTCCATGATGGTTTTTGTAGGCCCTTTAAACACTAGATAATATTATTTGAATCACCCTCTAACCACAACATCTTACAGTTAAGAAATTTAGCCCATCTTAAGTCGTAGAACGAAACAACTTCAACAAGGTGGTTAGTCAAACATCCCAAGGGGAGTACTACCACTGAAAGGAACCTCCTATTATTATCTGTGACCACTCTCCCATATTGAGCCAACATGAGATTTCCCTTGGCCACCTCGTTGAAGTTGACTTTCACGCATCCAAAAGGAGGAATATTCCAATGAACATTATCCCTAGGTTTATTAGCAGATCTAAAGGCACTAAAAATATCTTTATTGATTTTCCAACTAGAGGCCACCCATAAGCTATACTAAGAGAATATTCTTGGCCTTACTAGTGTACTTAGCTCTAGAAGACTAATAGTTTTCCACAACATCTCTAATGATTTTACTAGAAACAACATTACGAGGAAGATAAGAATTCTAGAAGACTATTTTTTTCTCTTTCCATAAAACCCAAGACAAATGCAAAAAAGTTAGGGACCACAAAAGATTCAAGGCTTGATTAGAAGGAGCTCTCTATTGATTAAGGTGATCTAGTAGAGAAGATGAGACCACCCAAACCAAATTCCAGTTCTGGAGAAGACAACCCTAAACTTAAAGGACATAGACATAGTGTAGAAAAAAATGCAAATTAAACTCAACATCTTCTTGGCATAGTAAAAATCTATTAGGTAAATAAAAACCTCTCTTGCAAAGATTTTCAAGAGTCAAGATTTTATTTTGGAGCATGATCCAAAGAATATGTTGATGTTTAGAATGATGGTATTCGATCACACTCCAACCTAGGTGGGAGATAGGGAAACATGCTGAAGGGAGACTGTGAAGCCGCTGAGAAATCACCTAAAGATGAATTCTTCCAAACCAACTGATCATCAATGTCTTGCTACAAAATCATTCATGAATTCAAAGAAACTTGAAGAGGGAGTACTAATATCAAGAAGATTCGCCCACTTTTCGTCATTAATATAATTAGTAACCAAGTGACCAAATCTGAGAATGTAATCAATCATAAAGGGTTTAAAAATTAGATTATTGTTTAAAGGTCCATGACCAATCTAACTATCCTCCCAAAATTTAATCTTTCTACCATAACCCAATTTCCAACAAACGCTAGATCTAATAATATGTTTGACCTTGATAGTTTTATTCCAAAGAGTAGATCCCATAGACATATGTTGCGTATCAATAAAATCCTACAAAGAGTCAATATGATGTAAATATTTTATCCTCCAAATAGAGTTCCAATCACCTTTAAAATTAAAATTTATCTAGATTTTTTAGCCAAGAGAGCTTTGTTAAAGTCAAGAAGATTTTACCAATAAAAAAAAAGTCAAGAAGATTCCTGAAAGCCCTCCCATTTTTTAGGTTTACAAATAGAGTCCCAATCCACACGAGGGAGTCTCTTTCTTTCTTCTACTCCTAACCAAAGGAACTACTTACAAATATTTTCAATAGACTCTAAAAATTTAGGTAGGATTTTGAACTAAGTGCATAAACCAAAAGATTCTAGAGGGTAGCCTTAAGAAGTTGATTTTTTCTAGCTTGACTAAGATGAGCCCCCTTCCATCTAGCCAACATCTTATGAAATATATCAATCAAATAAAACCAAAATGAATGAAGCACTTTGGAACAAAGGGGTAACCCAAAATATATAGCAAATAAGTTACCAATGGCACACCCCAAGATATTAGAGATCTTTTTTTGTCTAAACTGTACAATATTAATAAAAAATAGAGAAATTTTAACATAATTAATACATTGGCCATAAGAATTAACATAGACCTCTAAAATTATGAGGGAATGAGCTTCATAAATAAAATAGCTCCCCAGGATAATAGTATCATCCACAAATTATTGGTGGGAACAAAGAAAAGCATCATGTGAAGGTATACGACCTTTAAAAAACCCAACATTCACCATCTTGGCTATGTACCTTCTAAAAGTTTTAGCCAACAAAGAAAAAAGAAGGGGAGACAAGGGGTCACCTTTTTTAAGGCCCCTAGATACCTCAAATAAGTGGGAAAGGGATCCATTAATGATCACTCTATATTTAGATGAGGAGATGAGTTTCCAAACTAAATCAAGAAATTTGCTATTGACACCAAAGGTAGCCAAAAATTTGATGAGAAAATGCCAGTCCACCCAGTCATAGGTTTTTGACAAATCAAGTTAAAGCAAAAAAACTTGATAATTAGAAGTATCTAGAGAGTCTATATCCTCATGTACTATCACAATGGAATCCAACATTTACCTTCTTGGGACAAAACCATTTTGTTGAAAAGAAATGAACTGAGGAAGCACAATGAGAAATCTAGAAGTAAGAACCTTAGAAGAGTTTTTGTCAATAGAATTACACAAGCTGATGGGACAAAAAATCTAAAAAGTATCATCAACATGGAGCTTAGGAATAAGCACAACAAAATTTGAATTGAAATTCTTAAGAATCCTTCTACAACCAAATAATTCTTTAACTATGTTTCCAAAATATTTTTCCACAATATGCCAAAAAATCTAGAAGAAAAACATCGAGAAACCATCAGGCCTTGAAGCTTTATTCCTCTTAAAAGAGAGCATTGAATTTTTAATTTCATTCAAAGAAGGGATAGAAACCAGAATTTTATTACACTTTTCACTAGCCAAATTAGGGACAGCTTCAATGAGTTCCTTTTGGTAGTATCCATCCAACATGTCCTTAAAAGATAAAATATTTGAGAAAAAGTGAACCACCTCCTCTCATAAATCCTCATCCTTCTCTATTCTTGAATGATTCCTTTGAAGATGAGATATATAATTTGTATCCCTGTGTTTTAGAGTAGACATGTGAAAAAATAGGGTATTTATATCTCCAGAAGACAACCAAATAGCCCTTGATCTCTATTTCCAAAAATCATCTTCTTTAGGAATGATATCGTGGTATTGAGTTAGAATCTCATTTTCCTTAGACAAATAGTCAACAACATATCCCTCCCTTTGGATTTTTTCTTGGATATCCTTCAACTCTAATTGGATAGCACCCTTTGAAGAGAAGATGTTACCAAAAGTTTTTGTATTCCACTTTCTGATGATAACATTTACCATTTAAAGTTTTTTGGCCACCTGAAACATAGTAGTACCATTCACCTTCATACTCCAATATTTTATTCTATAAAATAACCGAGGAAACAAATTTTCTTCTCCAAAATGGGCTCCACAAAGAAAGAAAGAGGGACACCAATAGATCCAATTCTAGAAAGATCATTAAAAGAATATGAGTAATGAAAAAACCAATCATTTGAGATAAGATCCCCATCCAATATCAACTGGATAAGATCCTTACCAACATGTCTATTAGTCTCGGTGTAAGAAGCCTCTTTAAGTTCAAATCATGAACTCCTTGATTATTGATAAAATTGTTAGGAATGAATGCTGAATATATCCTATGGGAGTATTAGTAGCCATTCTATAGCAGTTGTTGTTGCATTCATGACTGTGATTGTCATTGATGTCAACACAGTGATCTACTAAGATTTGCAGAGGAGCAGATAGTGTTTGGAATAGTGCACGTGGGATATTGAAGATAAAGCTATGTGATGTTGAGGATTTAATCTATGATATGTTATATGTTCATGGTTAAGAGTGCAAACAATATTTCATCTATTCATGGAAGTTATGAGCATTTCAGTGGAAGCAGTATTCAGACAGTGTTCCTGAGTAGCGGTTTGTGGAAATAGGATAATATCTCCTAATCGGTATGGAATCTGGTTATGTGTAGTTAGAGAGAAGTTGAAGACATATTGATAGTGACATGGATGATAGCACAAACTTTGAGGTCACACAAGTGAAGAGTTAGTCTAATTGGAAGCTGACAATTTTGTGTAATTTTGATGTAACGTGTGGAAACTTCTATTTTGTAATCTGGATGTCGACTCATTTGTAATTACTTGAGTGTGGTATAAAGGAAGGAATGTTTTCCTTGTTGTAATCAAGTAATGGAAGAGTGAATGAAATTGTGAAAGCAAATTTGTGGAAAGAAGGTATGCGAGGTACAAAGATCTGAATCTGAGATCTGGTGTAGCAGTGAGTGCAGTTTGGCACAATAAGAGAAGAGGTAACATATTGTTGAGATCAATAATAATTTGATATTATTCTATTGAATAATCTAGAGATCATTTGGACAGTGTGTTCAGTGATCTTGCCATTGAAGCTGTTTGGGCAGTGGGTCCTTTTGTCTTCCATAACTCCTAATAGGGTTAGAATCTTTTAGCAGGGATTCAAAGTCTCCTAACAGGGACTCATATGTATTGAATGTATTTCATAAGACTCTTAACAAAGTCCATCCTTTCACAAGGAATATTCATATTAGTTCATCTTTTGTGGGCATCATTCCCACTGGGGTTTACTCTTTGATCAAGAGGTTCCCTAGTCAACATATCTTGTGTCATTGTGTTATTGTGTATGAATATCTTTCCATGGTTGTTAATTAAATTGCTTATATGGTTAAATTATATTGAAGTTGATAAAGGTTATAATTATCTGATAACTGATTCACCCCCTCCTCTCAGTTATCTTGGTGGACTTTACTTTCTAACAATTGGTATCAGAGCAGCAGGTCCTTGAAAGAAAAGTTTAACAACTTAAGGAGATCCATGGTGAATTTCAGGAAAGAAAGCCCTAAGTTTGATGGAGTGAATTTTGAAAGCTAGAAAGAAAAGATGAAGACACACCTACTGTGTTTAGGACTAGGTTATTGGTTGATTACTAAGAATGAAAAGATTATCATTGATGAAGATAATATTGAAACATGTACTAATGATGAGAGAGATCTATTCATGTGTAACATACTTGCCAGAGAAGCACTTTTGTTAGCCCTTCCAGAGAATGAGTACAGTTAGGTAAAACATTTGAAAACATCTTATGAAATTTGGATAGCTTTGAACTCTACTTTTGAAGGTGATGAACATGCAAAGAAAGTTAGATTACATGATTGGATATGTCCATTTGAAGATATAAGAATGATGGAAGATGAATATGTTAGAAGCTATATTGGTAGAATGTTAGAAATTGTTGCAGGTATAAAATCTTGTGGAGGAACAAAGATAGAGAATGAAGTGATATGGAAAATTCCAAGGACATTGACTCTTGCATTTAAGCAGACAACACAGATGATTGAACAAGTTATACCTTGTACTTAAAACTTTACTAGACAGACTCTTCTTGGAAGATTGGAAGCAACAGAGATGAACCTAAGGTTATTAGGAGACTTGCCTAGAATGGAGACAACATTCAATACTCTTAGTGTTCTCCCTACTTTGTCAAGAAGCATCAGTGTGAGCAGAGATTATGCTGGCAGCAACAGATCTAGAAATGAAGAAGATAGGAAGATTGAAGAAGGTATTACCTTGCTTGTGAAGAGAGAACCAGATGGTAATAAATTTTTTAAATGTTGAACATGTCAAGAATATGGTCATTTTGCATCTAAATCTCCTAAGAGAGTTAAAAAGTACAGAAACAATTTTAAGCCTAGAAGACCTAAGGAATGTTATTATGCAAATGATGAAGAACTTGAAGCTAGTATAGAGAGAACCTTAAGTGAAAGTGATACTAAGAATAATGATGACATATGATTTGTAGAAATTAAAGAAGAAAATCCTAAAATAAAGGTTAAGGAAGAAAAATCCCTAGTTTCTCAAGTTGAAAAGAAAACTAATTGGATTATAGATAGTGGTTGTTCACATCATATGATTGGAGACATGAGAAAGTTCATAAAGTTTAACAATTATGATGGAGGAGTTGTTAGAGTTGGAAACAATGCACCTTGTTTGATTAATGGTATAGGATCTATTAATCTTGATGGAAAGACTAATATTGATGATGTTTACTTTGTGGATGGTTTGAAACATAATCTTTTGAGTGTTGGATAGTTAGTTGATAAGGGATATCAAGTTTGGTTTACTGAGAAAACTTGTGTGATAAAAGACAAAGATGGAAATTTGATTGGTACTAGATCTAGAAAAAGAGGTAATGTATTTCAGTTGAATCCTATTGAGATGACATGTTTGATTACTAAGATTGATGACAGTTGGTTATGGCATAGAAGATTTTGTCATATAAATTTTGATAATATTGTGAAAGTGAGTACTACACTTGCAGTAAGAGATTTGCCTAAAATTATGAAGCCTACTAACATGATTTGCAAGGAATGTGTGATGGCTAAATAGAAGAGAAGTTCATTTCCCAGTAAGAAGTTTACATCAGTAGAGAAGTTGGAGATTGTTCATATAGACTTGAGCGGTCGTACAAGGACTAGAGGATTCTATGGAGAAAGGTACTTTATGATTCTTGTTGATGATTTTACAAGAATGATGTGGATTGCATTTCTTTGAGAAAAGTCTGAAGCATTTGATAAGTTTAAGATCATTACGAATGAATCTGGAATGAAGATTAAATGTTTGAGATCTAATAGAGGTGGAGAGTTTACTTCTAGAGAATTTAACACCGTTTGTGAAGTGAATGGTATTAAGAGATAGTTTTCAGCCCCTAGGACACCTGAACAAAATGGTATTGTAGAAAGAAGAAACAGATCAGTGACTAAAGCAGCAAGAGCTATGCTATTTGAGAATGACTTGGTGAAGATATTTTGGAGAGAAGCAGTGAACACATCAGTGTATACAATGAATAGAGTACAAATCAGAGCAGACATAGACAAGACACCCTATGAATTATGGTTTGGACATGCACCCTTAGTTAAGTATATTAGAAAATTTGGAAGCAAATGTTATATAAAGAGAGATGATGATATTGGAAAGTTTGATCCTAGAAGTGATGAAGGTATATTTCTTGGATATTCTTTGAAGAGAAAAGCCTATAGATGTTACAATAAGAGAACTAAGACAATTTTTGAGAGCGCAAATGTTAAAGTTGATGAAAAGTTCAAAATTCAGGAAAGAATGCTTGATTATGAATCAGATGAAGGAACTCATCCTAGACCTAACATTGAGACTATTAAATTATTCTATGAAACTGATAGTGATTTGTTGAATGAAAGCCACAGTGAGATCATTAAAGAACCGACACCTGAAGTGAGATCTGAGATAGTGACACCTAACAAGAATTTATCAAGGAATCATGATGTTGAGTAGATTATTAGAAGTATAGATAGAGGAGTTCTAACTCGAAATAAGGTACAAGAATAGTTATGTTTGATTTCTCAAATTGAACCTAAATCTACTAGTGAAGCTTGTGAAGATGAACATTGGATTAAAGCTATGAAAGAAGAACTAGATCAGATTGAAAAGAACAAAACATGGGAATTGGTCCCTAGACCTAAAGATAAGAATGTTATAGGAACAAACTGGGTATTCAGAAACAAGATGAATGAACAAGGAGAAGTAGTAAGGAACAAAGTGAGATTGGTATGTAAAGGATACTCACAACAAGAAGGAATTGACTATGAAGAAACTTTTGCACCAGTAGCAAGAATTGAAGTAGTAAGAATGTTTTTGGTGTATGCAGCTTACAAGAAGTTTAAAGTATATTAGATGGATGTGAAGTCAGCATTTCTAAATGGAGAGTTGGAAGAAGAAGTCTACATTGAGTACTCTAAAGGTTTTCCTTTAACTCAAGAAGGAGACATGGTATGTAAACTAAAGAAAGCTTTATATGGACTAAAGCAAGCACCTAGAACTTGGTATGCAATATTGGACAAGTATTTGATAAAATTGGGATTTACAAAAGGAACAACTGATAGCAACCTATACACAAAAGAAATTGAAAATGGTTTGTTGGTTGTAGTTTTTTTTTTGATGATATCATTTTTGGAGAAGATGAAGCCAGTGATAAATTTGTAGATGAAATGAAGATTGAATTTGAAATGAGTATGATTGGTAAAATGAAATACTTTTTGGGATTACAGATAACATAGAACAGTGATGGTATCTTTGTAAGTCAGGAAAAGTACTTGAATGATTTATTAAAGAGATTTGGAATGGAGAATTGTAAACTAGTTGGAACACCTATGGTAACTGGACATAGATTATCTAGCATAGATGAGACTCCTACAGTTGAACATAAGAAGTGCAGATCTATGATTGGAGGATTGCAGTACTTGACACATACAAGACCTGATATAGCACATTCAGTTGGAATTGCAGTAAGCTTTCAAGCTGAACCTAGAGAATCACATTATGTAGCAGTGAAGAGGATACTAAGATATTTAAGAGGCACAATGGAATATGGATTGTGGTATGGAAAATATGATGATTTTACCCTATGTGCATATATAAATGCTGATTGGGGAGGCAGTGTTGATGATAAAAAGAGCACCAGTGGTGGAGTATTTTTCCTTGGAGGAAGATTGGTTTCTTGGCTAAGAAAGAAGTAGAATTGTATTTCACAAAGCATAGTAGAAGTAGAGTATGTAGCAGTAGCAAACAATTGTAACCAGATAATTTGGATGAAGCAGATGCTAAAGGATATTGGAATAAAATTTGTTGAGCCTATTATTATACATTGTGACAACACCAGCATGGTTAGTATGTCTAAGAACCCTGTATTACATTCTAAGATAAAGCATATAGAGATTAAGTATCATGTAGTAAGAGAGAAAGTTGCTGAGAAAGAAGTTAGACTTGAATACATAAGCACAAAGGAGTAGATTGCAGACATATTTACAAAACCTTTGCCTAAGGATACATTTGAGTATCTTAGAGGTATGCTTGTGGTTATGCCCCAACCTACTTTTGAGAAGTGATGCAGATTGTTGCATCCATCCAGTGGTATATGAGTCTTATCTTTCTTCTGGAATGGATGTTGGTACTTCTTCTAAGGGGGAGTATGTGTATCTGAGCTGAGTCATGAGGACTCTAGTGAATGCATTTTTTGAACAGTGTCTTTTGACATTAGAGTTGTTGTTGACATAATGATGAAATTTTTGTCATTGATGTCAATGGGGGAGAAGTGTACATGAAAAACCATTTGTACCATCTGTTGGAGAGAACTGAATAGGAAAATGAGCCAAGATTTGATTGATGAAGAGGACTTGAAGTATTTTTTCAGAGCAACAGTGTTGTAGTGTTGGATTTATGGAACATTGGATGTTTTTCATCTATGTTGCCATCAATGCCAATGAGGGAGATTGTTAGGAATGAATGCTGAATATATCCTATGGGAGTATTAGCATCCATTCTATAGCAGTTGTTGTTGCATTCATGACTGTGATTCTCATTGATGTCAACACAGTGATCTACTGAGATTTACAGAGGAGCAAACAATGTTTGGATTAGAACACGTGGGATATTGAAGATAAAGCTATGTGATGTTGAGGATTTACACTATGATATGTTATATGTTCATGGTTAAGAGCATAGATAGTAATTCATCTATTCATGGAAGTTATGAGCATTTCAGTGGAAGCAGTATTCAGGCAGTGTTCCTGAGTAGTGGTTTGTGGAAATCGGATGATATCTCCTAATCAGGATGGAATCTGGTTATGCAAAGTTAGAGAGAAGTTGAAGACACATTGATAGTGATGTGGATGACAATGAAAACTTTGAGGTCACATGAGTGAAGAGTTATTCTAATTGGAAGTTGACAGTTTTGTGTAATTTTGATGTAATGTGTGGAAACTTTTATTTTGTAATTTGGATGCCGACTCATTTGTAATTACTTGAGTGTGGTATAAAGGAAGGAATGTTTTCCTTGTTGTAATAAATTAATGGAAGAGTGAATGAAATTGTGAAAGTGAATTTGTGGAAAGAAGGTATGCGAGGTACAAAGATTTGAATCTAAGATCCGGTGTAGCAGTGAGTGCGGTTTGGAACAGTCAAAGAAGAGGTAACATATTGTTGAGATCAGTAATAGTTTGATATTATTTTGTTGAATAATCTAGAGATCAGTTGGACAATGTGTTCAGTGATCTTGCCATTGAAGCTGTTTGGGCAATGAGTCCTTTTGTCTTCCATAACTCCTAACAGGGTTAGAATCTTTTAGTAGGGATTCAAAGTCTCCTAACAGGGACTCATATGTACTAAATGTATTTCATAAGACTCTTAACAGATTCCATCCTTTCACAAGGAATATTCATATTAGTGCATCTTTTATGGGCATCATTCCCACTGGGGTTTACTCTTTGATTAAGAGGTTCCCTAGTTAACATATCTTGTGTCATTGTGTTATTGTGTATGAATATCTTTCCATGGTTGTTAATTACATTGCTTATATGGTTAAATGCTATTGAAGTTGATAAAGGTTATAATTATCTGATAACTGATTCACCCCCCCCTCCCCTCTCAGTTATCTTGGTGGACTTTACTTTCTAACAAAAATCTATGAGATATTGTTTTCTGTTAGCCCAAATTTGAGAACCTCCAAAATTATCCGCCTCCTAAAAGTGGTATTAAAATCCCCTTTAATGATCTAATTATCATCTTGGAAATAAAATTTGAGGTCAACCAAGTTATTCCAAAATTTCCTCCTAGAAACCTTGTTATTGGGTCCATAGACGTTAGATAAAATCCAACAAAATTCATCCCTAATGTGTCTGAATCTAGTAGCAATGTGATTGGAATCTTCCCATAGATTGACTCTAGAAATGTAATTTTTATTCTAAAAAATAGCACAATCAGCCGAGGCCCCTTCCAAACTATTACAGTGGGCCCCACATTTTTTGAAAAATTTCATCTTTGAAACTTTATCTTTTTGCACCTTGGGTTCTTGAATAACTAAAATATCATGTTTATGGTATCTAACTAAATTAGAAAAAATATCATTCATGTGAGAGCTATTTAATCCTTTTATGTTCTATCACATTACCTTCATTTCTTTAACAAAATGTTTCTCAGAAAAATCTCAAGGATAGTTATCTAAATCCTATCTTTAATGTTTTGAAATCTATCTTGTTCCCTAATTCTATTTAGAAGGTTTCGATAAAATCTTTTGGTGATCTATAACTCGCCCTTGTTCTAATTATAGTAGTAATTCTAGTTGCAAAATCTTTTTTACTCCCTTCTTCATCTCCACTTGGATAAAAGGTGTCTCATCATCCATTTCAATTTCCTCCTGGGTTAAATTCTCTTTTCCTAGATCAAGCACCTGGCTAGAAGAAACCTTTTGTAATGAGACTAGGATCTTATTCCTATCAGGTGCATTCTCATCACAATCAAATAAAACATTTGGCTCCTCTTTCTCCATCTCCTTCACAAATTTTTTAAAAGTAGACATAATAACCTAAGGCAAACACAAATTAGAATAATCCAATAGGGTCGTAGGGGACATCACTTCCTTACTACTATGCACAAAAAAATCTTTGACCTGAGGTGAAGAGGTCTCTGTTTATTATTCCTCCTTATTAGATTCTATTTCAATGCCTTCATCTATTATCTTCTTAGAGAGAGGCCCATAATCGTTGAACTTAGAAAGATTAAAGGTCATCTATTCATTATTATCCCCCTCTTTAGATTTGACTTTCCCAACTTTCACTGTAACATCAACCCTCTTGTCAACTTTCTTCTGAATTCTAAAGGGACATTTAAAAGTCCAATGACTAGATTTCTTGTAGTGGAAACACATTAAAAAAAAATTCAAACTTGATACATTGCTCTCACTATCCCAACTTTCAGACTATTTCAATAGAGGAAAGAAGATCCATTGACGAGAGTATTCCAACATAAATTCTAGTAAACACAAAACTTTTCCTTAGCCCGTATCATAGGATCAATAGAAAGAAGCTCTCCAAAAGAACAAGAAATACCTCTAAAAACATCTTCATTCTCTAACTTCATAGCCAAACTTGGAAGGAAAACCCACACAGGATCAACCTAAAAAGAAGAATCCAAAAGATCCAACTTTGGTGATCATTTCTTCAAGGCTAGAGAGGATTTCCCAATGACCTAGATACCCTAGCATAATATTGAAAAAATATCATCTTCACAAGAAAATTAAAATGAAGAGAAGCTTTTAGGAAGAGAAAAGACTCCCACCTGGCTTTTGAGATGCCATATTCTCCGATGAAAAGTTGTCACAGTCTCAATATTAGGGCTTGTGCCCATAAAATTTCCCACTAATGAAAACACCATTAATGAAATGTTGTGATCTATCACCAAATATAGAACAAGGATAAAAAACTTACCACTCTTAGGATTTGAAATATTGTCTACTAGGGCTTGAGAAGATTTACTAGCAAGAGTGACTCCAAAGAGAGAAGCCCAATATTTTTGACCCGCCTTCACATTCACCTCTGGGCCTTCCTTGCAAGTGGAATGGACCTTTCAATCCCCACATAATCCTTTTGTTCTTGAAGAAAAAACCTCCTCAAATCCACCATGCAAATATAATGGGCTTGAGAGACCCGTGTCAAGGTTTTATGAAAAACCTTCTTGGAATGTGCTAGGTTTTGATATTCCTCCAGTATCTACCTAGATTGCCACCATATTGTTAGGCTTACCTTCAACATCTAAGGTCATAGCCTTTTGACCTCCACCATGCCCTGAACCTTCTTCCAATGCCTCTGAAGTTGCACTAGAACTTCAACCATTCAAACCTTCTTTTTCAAAACTCCTCTTCGCACCACTCCCCATTCATGCTCAAAACACTCGAGGCAATTTTACTTTAAATATTCAAATTTATATTGAAAAATAATGTTTTAATGTCTATATGTGTGGTAAATGAGGGACTTGATATTTTATAAGTATAAAATTCTATTGGCACACAAACTATATAAATTATTGATTCATAAATTGCCTGTTAAATATGCCAAAATAGCAAAAAAGTTGGTAAAATGAAACCCAATGCCTAATCTTGGGAAATTATAATAATGATATATTAAAATATATCTCTTGGCACTAAATATAATATCATTTGTGCCAATTAGAAAATTTAATTAGGAATCAAACTTGTTGCAAAGGAGGTTATAGGTAGAAGGAAGTTATGCTCATGCATGTATTCTCACTAAATTCTAGGCAGTTGGTTGTAAGAAACTTTCAATGCCATATTGGGAGTGATTTTGATTATTAATTTGTAGCTCTAGACATGAGAAACTCCAACACTTGGGTAGAGATAAGAGGACATTTTTAAAGAGGCAAGAGTTTGGGGTTTGCATGAGACATATTGAAAATAATTCAATGCTTTGGTAGAGAAATGTATAGATTTTTGGCACCATTGATTTAGGTGCTTCTTATTTCATATATATTTTTAAGAAGTTTTGACAGCAAAAGAGAGATTCCAAAATTTCAATGTAGTCTTTGGAATCTTATTTAAATAATCAATCTATTATGATTACAAACATACACAAGCAATTATTAAGTTGCTAAGTTTTATGAATTTGAGTTTCATTACTATAAAATCTATTAAAAATACTTGCGCGTTGTTAAAATAGGCTTTTATTAATTTTTATGATTGCTTGGATGTGTTATTTAAAAAGACCCCATCCTTGTACTGCATCGCTTACCTAGTCTAGGTTGAGTTATACTCCTCTATCACATTAGCTCATCTAGTTAACTCCATCTATTATGTATTCCTAGTTTTAGTCAACTCCACCTTCATGCATTTCTAGCTTTAGTAACCTATCACCTTTCATGTACTAATTTTCTTTATGTAAGCATAAATCTATTTATATTTTTTTTAACTATTAAGAATAATTCTATTAAACTTAATCAACAATATTACTCTATTTTTTTATGTCTCTTATTTTCTTTTATCTTTAGATCTAAAAGTAAGGTCCTTGTAGTTTAATAGTTCTTGGATTTGGAATATTTCATAATTCTTACATTTATAGTATATATAAATTTTTATATTAAATATTTTACATTATGTTCTATTTTAAAGTTTCACACACCAGATAAATTTTTTTTTTTTTTTGATTGGTAAAAGGCCGAAGCCCTAGAAATTTTTATTAATATAAATAATTATATTATAATGTGACCCCGCTCACTGCAGGTGCTGGTAGGAAAGAGCAGGGCTGAGAAAACCTCCAGCCTTGCCTGGGACCATAGGTCTTGACCTTATACAAAAACTTACATGGGCATACCCACGACTCAAAAATTGTCGAGATTTGTTAAAATACATATTTTTTGTAGGCATACCCACGGCTTGATACCTATCGAGATTTGTACATAATTTATGTAGGCATACCTACGTCCTGAAAAAACTCTAGATTGCTTTTTTTAAAATCATGAATTATACATAGAAAGGTGATTAGACAAGGATTACATCATTTGTACAATTGAAACAGAGTTTTTGATCCTCCTACTATGTCAAGTATATGTGTTGAACATCCGAATGATAGTCCTTCCTAAAAAAAAACAAGAAAAAATTCCTCCGAGACCAAGGTTAACCTGCATCAAGATAAAAATTCTACATCTCTGCTACATAACCTATCTAAGAATATTTGATATTGACTATGAAGCCTGTAGTTAAATACTTTTATTATTGACAATATAATACTAGAAACAAATAATCTTGTGATTAAAAATCCTTACCGCTAAAGATTAACAATTCCTGCCATGAGAGTCTTAACATTTTAGGCATATTTACATCAGAACTAAATAAACTCCTCAGTACTATACTAGTGTTCTAACTAAATTCAAGTCATACCTGGCTGACTATCAGAAAGAAGATAATAGCAGAGTTCATTATGGGCCTCTAATATTTACATCATTCAGAAAAAGATGCAAAGATTTCCAAGCTCCTCAAATTGTAAGGCAAAAAATAATTAGTTTGAACATATGGTTATATAGATATGTAGATTATATATATATAACCATGTGTTCATACCCTTAGTGGATCTATGAGATCTTCCGAGGCTAATCCAATATATAAATATATATTTGCACAGCTCTATATAATAATATATGTATACTATCATCAATATACCTATATTTATGACCCTTATATATAAAAGTAACAGGAAAGAGAAGAACGTCCAGTACCTTAAGCCAAACATACTCTGAAGCCTTGTTAGTTATTATATATATAAGCCATTTTGAAATACTCATAGGAGGAAGCTAGAATTTATATATAAATATATATATACAAACACCCGTATATATATATTTATATATACCATAAACTGCTTTGACACTTGGCCAACTTCTTCCAGTAGCTCAATGATTCCTCTGTTTGCATACTCTTCACATTGTCTTCATGCTAAGTTGAGGTATATAAAACATGTCATTCGATTTACAATAATCATCCATATGCTCATCATCTTAATAGAAATCAATCCATTTTTCGGCCATTATAACTCATCACTAAGTCATTCATAACTTCACAACAATGTCCCTCAATCCCCTTATAATTTGGTACAGACTCCTTGTCATTCATTATCTTCTCTCATCTGCCCAGTTTATGTCATCGCATGATCGCATGATATTGTTTTAATTCTTGTGATCATGCGACATATGCGGTAATACATTTGAGAGGACACTATATTTGAGTTTGGCATCCATTGAAAAATTCTCAGATTTGAACTTATGCCATTGATTTGGTAGCTTTTGAAATGAATAGCCATGATTATATCATCTCCGACAGTTCCTTTAAGACTCAGGTCCCATAGGCTACATGTCAACATCCCGCTTAGTCGCAAAGCATCTTTCTTCCCATAGTGACTAAGCGACTACCATTGATTTGATATCACATACAAACTCTTTCGGCCCCACCTGGACACGTGGAAGGATCCCGCTTAGTCGCAAAGCAACTTCCACACCATAGCGACTAAGTGACTACCGTTGATTTGATATCGCATACAAACTCTTTCGGCCCTACCTGGACACGTGGAAGGATCTCGCTTAGTCACAAAGCATCTTCCACACCATAGTGACTAAGCGACTACCATTGATTTAGTATCTACAACTCTTTTGGTCTCACAGCTACGTGTCAATATCTCGCTAAGCATCTTTCTTTCCATAACGGCAAAGTGGGAGTTGTCGATCAAGAATCTTATGCAACCTCCTTCCAGACAAATTTTCTCGGCCCCACCTTTACACATGGAAAGATCTTGCAAGTTCGTAAAAGTATTTGACAGGGATCGCAATTATGCGAGGGCAGTTGGAACCTTTCCTTGTTCCACCATAGGTAAGTCCGTTGACTCGGGTCCCACTTGGTCCTCCATTGTCACATGATCGTAAGAGTGTTATTTTATTCACATGATCATGCGATCGCTTTATCATTGGTGCATGAAATAATATTTAATACTATCCTTGTCAGGCTCAGACTTATAACTTTTCATTATCACATATTCACTGTTAGCATATGTGGGTCCCAGTAGAGCGCATTCACCTACCTGAACTCCATTATCGCATGATCGCAAGGCATTATTTTATTCCATGTGATCATGCGACCTCTCTATGATTGGTGCACGTGGATTCCCAACCTGGCTCATTTCAACATCAAATCGTACACTGTTTTCACTGTTAGGATCATGGAGACTTAAGGAATTGATTTATACATTCATTTCATGGAGAACATCAGTTTCTGTTGTTACTTGAAAATACATTAGATCGATGAGTGTTCGACTTTGCAACGTCAGTAGTTCAAACTTATTATTAAGTCCTTCATAATAGCATAACACTATTCTTAGATCCCAGGAGATTCCATAAAAACATATGTCCCTGTCTCTTGATACTACATTCTTAATTAAGGAAAAGATTCAATTGCAAGTTGCCCATTAAAGCAAGTAATAACTTTATTTGTTGCTCAATACATCCCCAGTTCTTATCATACATGTATCCTGTGCTTTCCTCTTTTAGATTGTTTTCTGGAGGTGATCAAATGTATATAAATATAGATATACTGTTATCAACATATCTATATTTATATATATTAAAATATAAAAGGTAACAGGATTGAAGACTTCCTGATTCTGATCTTGCAAATCATTATATCTTAGCTTTAGGCATCAGTATATATATCTATATATACTATTACTAGTATATATATATATATATATATATATATATATATATATATATATATATATATATATATATATATATATATATATATATATATATATATATATATATATATATATATATATATATATATATATATATATATATATATATATATATATATATATATATATATATATATATATATATATATATATATATATATATATATATATATATATATATATATATATATATATATATATATATATATATATATATATATATATCTCTATATACCTAATATAAACTCTGACTTTAGGATCCTTTAACTTAATATAGGAATACCAATTGTGACTATGTTCCATACTGTATTCTCAAATGCATTAACTGTGCCTCATCTTCTGTAACATGAAATGCTTCCCTGAGTAAAAATAATGCTTAGAAGACCTTGCTAGCTTAAAGTAAGATAAGATGGTATATACATATGTTTATATATACATATATATAATGTGCATATATATAAGCGTATGTACATACCATTATCCTATCTGAGGACATCATTAATATAGCACTTAGCAAGGTTTGTTAAGAAGAATATGAATATATGTATATGCCTATACATATATTCATATACTTACCCATGTCTAGCTGTGTAGCAAAATAGTAAAAGTATCCATTGAACCCCTTCCCAGGGGCATCACCTCAGGGATTTTATTAACTTCTTAAAGTAACATAATTAACATGACTTAGTCCATATAATGATAACAAATTAGCTATGAATACCTTCATGTGAAAGGGAAACCGATCATGATTATCAATTCCAAGTATTTGCTCTAAGAGTGTATAATAATGTCACCCATGTATTATGGAGACGCCCTTTAATCTATTGTTGTGAAAGTACTGTTGCCCAAAATTTCCTTATCATTCCCTTTTTGGTCGCATCCTATTTGTTCCAAGAAATGCTCAATTGTCAAAGCCCACTGTGTTTTCTGCCTTTTGGCCCGAAAACCTAGTGTGTTTTCGACCTTCGCTTTGAAGGCTCAGGATGTTTTTGAATTTTGGTCCAAAAATTCTCTGTGTTTTTGACCTCCAGTTAGAAAACCTTATGTATTTTTGACCTTAAAGTGTGCAACTCCGACCAGGCGGGTCCCAAATCCTCATAGCCGTGTAAGTGCAGTGGAGATCCAACGGCTGTTGCATAATCTCATGGAATCTTTCAAGCCCATGAGATCATGCGACAACGGTCAGATTAGAATCTCAGTGGGTCCACACTTTTTGAGTGAGGTGGCATATTTTCTAAGTGCGCTATTGCGACTAGGTGGGTCCCAGTTGCTAATGTCACCACGGGGCCAGTCAGCAGTCATGCAAATAGCAAGCCGCATTGGTCAGTGGTTAACATCTTACGGTTGGTAACATGATTGCATGGGCTCTTCCAAGCCCATGTGACCATGTGACAAACCATCAGCGGTCACAGTAAAGGCATTTCATAATAGTTTCGGTGGTACGGTTACATGCTTGTCACATGATCGCATGCGGCTTCCCAAGCACATGTGACCATGCGACAAGCCTTTAGCGGTTAGCAGGGACTATTACTCCAGCGGTGGGTCTGTGGATGGTAATGTATCCATTTGGACTGAGGTAAATGCATAGGATTCAACATTTGATTCCACCTTTTTGGATAAATGCAACCTTTGGAAGCCATTGGACTAAGGTAAAAGCAGTGGAGATCCGACGACTGTCGCATAATCTCATGGAATCTTTCGAGCCCATGAGATCATGCGACAATGGTTGGATTAGAATCTCAGTGGGTCTACATTTAATGAGTGAGGTGGCATAATTCCTAAGTGTGCTATCACGACCAGGTGGGTCCCAATTTCTAACTTCACCGTGGGGCCAATCAGTAGTCAAGCAAACAACAAGCTGCCATCGATCAGTGGTTAACATCTTACGGTTGGTCACATGATCACATGGGCTCTTTCGAGCCCATGTGACCATGTGACAAACCGTCAATGGTCACAGTTAAGGTAGTTCACAACGGTTTCTATGGTGCGATTTCATGCTTGTCGCATGATCGCATGCGGCTTCCTAAGCGCATGCGACCATGTGACAAGCCTCTAGCGGTCAGCAGGGACTTTGACTCCGGCAGTGGGTCTATGGATGGTGATGTATCCATTTGGCTAGAGGTGTCAAAAGTTCTAGCGGGCCTAGGTGGCTATGTGGTAGTAGGGTGAGATCTCAAAGGCTTGTCGCATGATCACATGAAGCCTTTCGGGCTCATGCGATCATGCAACCGTTGACTTTTTCAAATGTAGTATGACCTATTTTTCATGACTTTCGGGTGGGGTATTGTAAGGTTATGGTCTACACAGTAAACCATCTTTTCTAGCCCTTCTAAGTGCTATCATTGGTAGAATCCTACTAATGATGATAATGATAACTTCCCCAAGCAAACATACAAGTAATGCACTAAGCTTCTAGCTTCGGCTATTATTCCATAAGTAATCACTAGTTGAAATGATAACAAGGAGAAAAAGGATTAAATTTTGATTCCCTGCCGGTTCATGATGAGCTCACGAGTATAAGAGATGATGATCCAAATTTATGCCTTGCTGGTAGTTTCACCATGGAATGGGAAAACTGGGTGCATTTAATTATGATTTTATTTGCAAGTGCTCTGCTATTTATTATGCTACCTATAAAAAGGGCTCTGCAAACACTTAATACCTGATGCACACCTCTGAATAAAAAGGTGTACTATGTACAAAATATAAACCAAGATTGTAGGTACCTACATCCCTTACTCTAATACCCCGGTCCATCCCTATCCTCCTATCTTAGCTGAGTTTACAGGTAATAATTTTTGGTTGCTTGGGGATCTTCAAGCAAGGCCGCTAATACTAGTATCTACCTATAGCCAAATTTAATGTCTTTGGGCTAAATGACCTCCTATAATTTGTACTAATCCCCCTATAACTACTACAAACCTATAGTTTAGTAGAAATTCATATTAAGTGGAATGTTACTGCATCTGTATTAAAACCAAAAAGTTTGTTAGAATATAAGCCTATGTAGATTATTAGATATACTGATCCATAATTGTAACTCCGTTGGCTCCTAGATTGGCTAGCTTATCTGCCTCTGTATTACCCTCTCTATATGTGTGTCTTATTTCATACTTAGGGATCCCCTCGATAACTTGGTTAATCTCTTCTATTTTTGAGTTAAGGGACCAATTGGGAGTTTTCTTGTTTCGGATGGCATTGATGATAATTTGAAAATCTCCTTCAATAACTACTTTGGATAAGTTGATCTTCCTACACAATTTTAAACCTTCTAAGGCCGCTACGCATTCCACCATGTTATTCATGGAAGGATTTATGGGACTGGAGAACTTAGCAATGGCTTCTGACTTCCAATTGCGAATAATCCCCCCTATACCTGCTACCTCGGGGTTACCTCTAGAAGCTCCGTCAAAGTTAAGTTTATACCATCCCTCTCTCAGAGGGATCCATTTGCAAGAAACTCGGCCAGCCTTCACTTTGGGTCCCCCTTTGCCATATAGGGGAGGAATATCTAATTTTGGCCATTTTGCTCTGATTTTGTTATCCCAATTCTTGAATGCCTCTTCATAGCTTAGCTTGTTTCTGAGATTACTATTGATATTTTCTACTATTGATGCTTCTATTTTATTTGTGATTGAATTCCATGGTAATTTTTGACCTGTGAAAATCCTCCTATTTCTTTCTTTCCATAATTCCCAGGCAACTATTGCCGGGGAGATGGTCCATATATCCTTATATAGATTATCTTTATAAAGTGATGGCCATGCTTTAAGGTTACTTAATAGATCAATGTGGAGAGCAGACTTCCAGCCTAAACATTAATGAAGCCAATTCCAACAGTTTTGGGCATATGGGTAGTTTAGGAGGATGTGATTAACATCCTCAGATTAACTCTCACACATGAGGCATCTGGACAACCTTTCAAAACCCAATTTCTTAAATCCGTCTACTGTCAGAATTTTATTTTGCAAGGCAGCCCATAGAAACATACCCACTTTTGGGAGGCCAGATTTATTCTAGCAAAGGTTCAGAGGGATATCTATATCATCCATCTTCTATTCTCGGATAATGGTATTGTAGCCCTCCTTTACAGAATAGTTACCATTCTTTGATCCTGCCCAAATCAGTATGTCTAATCCATTTTTAAGTACAACTTCTCTCTTTTCCATTATTGACGTAAATTTCTACTTCTCCTGCCATACAGAGTCAATTTCTTCTAAATTGCTCCATTTATTACTCTCTTTCTTACATATATAATCCTTGAGAAAGATGCCTTTAACTCTTTTACATTCTTCCATAAACTCTATGGAAAAACCCAAATTGCTAAGGGGAGTGAGACCTGCCCACGAATCCTCCCAAAAAAGAACTTGATCCCCTACACCTACATCCCACGATAAATAGTTATTAATAATTCCTCTGCATTCTTTGATGAAATTCCATATCCTAGATCCTTTGACATGTGTGGAGGACCTGAAGATGTTGATGGGATCCGCATCGAGAATGTATTTCTGTAATAGTATCGACACCCATTTACATATAGGTTCCTTATACATTTTCCATATAAGTTTAGCTCCCAGGGCTTGGTTTTGCCATAGAAGGTTTTTAATGCCGAGGCCTCCCTTAGAAATAGGTTTACATAAGGTATCCCATTTTATTAGGGCAAGTTTTTTGTCTTCTAATGGGCCTTGCCAATAAAATTCTCTAAAATTTTTATCTAGGTTCTTTTTAATATTTATTGGTAAAGGGAGAATTGACATCTGGTACATGGGTATGGCCGAAAGGACTGACTTGATCATAGTTGTCCTTCCTGCCTTTTTTAGCCATCTTCCTTTCCATGAGCTCTTCTTATTTTGGACTTTGGTAATCACTTGTTGCCAGAGTTTGGAAGATAGGAGACCTTTATCTAGGTCAATGCCGAAATACTTACACAAAAACTTGCCAATTTTATAACCCATCAACTTACAAATCTCTCTTTCTACTCTCGATGAGGAATTAATGAAGAAAATTTCTGATTTAGTGGGGTTAACCCATTGCCCTGAGGCTTTCATGTAAATAGTTAGGATATCTTTAAATGCTTTAGCTTCTTGATAGTTGGCTTGACCAGGTAGAATCATATCATCTGCAAACTGTTGGTGTGTGATATTTGAAATGTTTTTAGTGACCTGTAGACCTGACATCTTTCCTTCCAAATGTCTCTTTGTTATAGATCTTCCCAAAGCTTCTGCCATGATTACATATAGAAAGGGGGACATTGGGTCCCCTTGCCTAATGCCTCTCGAGATACTAAAGAAGCCTTCCAGAGTGCCATTAATTAGAACTGATATCTTAGGGGTTGAAATACAATTAAAAATAAGATTGACCCATTGCTTAGAGAAACTGAAAGCTTCCATGCATTTGCAAAGGAATCTCCATTCAACTTTGTCATATGCTTTTTGAATGTCTATTTTCATAAACATACTTTGTACCTTTGTCATTTGAGCAGTATGGACTAATTCTTGTGGTATAATTATTCCATCCAGGATCGATCTATTTGCTACAAAACCTGTCTGTTCTTTAGAAATTATATTGGGCAACAGTGTTTTAAGTCTATTTGCTAAGTATTTAAAGAGGATCTTGTATATTGTGTTACAGAGGGATATTGGCCTGAAATCTCCAAGATCCGCACTTTCATTTTTCTTTGGGATTAAAGCAAAAAAGGTGTTATTGATTTCACTTAGCAGGGACCCCACATTCTTGGTAGCTTCCACTGCTTGCCATACCTCTTCCCCAATAAAATGCCAACACTTCTGGAAAAAACCTGCTTGAAAACCATCTAGACCCGACACTTTATTCGGGTGAAGTTGGAATACTGCCACTCTGACTTCTTCGAGGGATAACTTATTATTTAACATTTTATTATCGAGCTTTGTAATCAGTTTAGGAATGGCTTTAGGCATTTCATTTTGTGCTGAAAGGTCAGATGCATCTGCACCATTGAGAAGGGTATGATAGAAGTTCGTTATCACACTCGATATCTACTTAGGGTCCTCATTTATAAGCCCATCACTGGACTTAATTTTAGCTATTCTGTTGATGCTTCTATTGCACTTAGTGGTGTTATGAAATTTTTTTGTATTGTTGTCTCCTTCTTTTAACCAAGACTCCCTAGATTTTTGTCTCCAAAAAATTTCTTCTTTAAGAAGAATATCATTGTACTTAGCCATTAATTCCTTTTCTCTATGATAGCTTAGTTCGTCCATACCTTGTTCTATAACTAAATTGTTGAGGTCAGCTATTTCTTGCTCCAACTGATCCTTTTCTTCGAAGATATTATTAAAATTGTTCTTATTCCATTCTAATGCTTTATGTTTAATAATTTTTAATTTTGCTATTAAACAATACATTTTAGATCCTTTTATTGAAATTTGTTTCCACCATTCCTCCAAGAGATTTATAAACTCTGGGTTTTGGAACCACATAAACTCGAATTTGAAAGGACTTCTAGCTGGTTTGGAATCCTCTATAATAGTGAGCCTAACTGGAAAATGATCCGATCCTACCTCTGGCAGAATCTCCACACTATACAATAAGTTACAGATTCCATCATTCATCTTAACGAAGAATCTATCTAATTTTTCTGCTATATGGCTAAAACCTGCTCTTCTATTGTTCCAAGTGTAAATGCCATTGTTTGTGTTTATGCTAATTAGATTATTGTCCGATGCCCATTTACTGAAATCCTTATGAGCTTGTGATATATATTGAGAATCCCCATATTTCTCTTCTGTATCTAAAATAGCATTGAAATCCCCTCCAATAAAGAAGAGGGAATCTGAATTTACGGATAAAAAGAGGTGGATTTCCTGCCAGACTCTCCTCTTATCCTCATTAGGTATGGGGCCATATACGTTAATTAAGTTGAATTTTAAATTAGACTTTAGACTTTTAATTTCTAGAGCCAACCATTTACTATTATGGGATAAAAGTGTGGCTACTAACTTCCTAGGATCCCATAATATTGCTAACCCTCCGGAAGTACCTATTGAGGTCGTGTACTCTACTTTCCATATGCCTAATTTTTTGCTAAACTTGGAGCTTCCTACTTTATTAAGTTTAGTTTCCTGTAATAAAATAATTTCGGAGTCAAAATTTTTAAGGTATCTTTTAATTAATCTCTACTTATTAGGGGCATTTAGTCCCCTAATATTCCATGTAGTGACTTTCATTGTTCTTGGGGAAGGCACTTCCCCTTCCCTGTGTTCATAATATCAGCTAATTTCTTTTGATTACCTGAATTTCCATCTATGGTTCTGAGTTCAACAACTAATTTTCTCCCTCTTTTCTTTTTGATTTTGTTAATATTTGGTGTACTAAGGCATCCTCTATTCATTGCTATTCCCAAATGTCTATTTTCATTAGTTATGCCAAAGAGGCCTTCTATGGAATCTTTAACCATTGACATGTTTCCCGCTATACTGATGATCTTGTCCTACTGCCCTGCACTCACTTGTTCTGGTTCCATTTGTATATTGATCTCATTGTTATCTATAATCTCTTTACCATAGATCTCAATTACCTCATCTGGATTCTTTGGTATTATCACATTAAGGGATTCTATTTCTATCGGGATTGCTATTTCTGGTTCCTTCCGCTTGTGCATTGATTCGGTATCATTTATATTGCAATAGGGAACCTCTTTATTGGTTCCCTCATTTCTTGAGCCTTCATTTTGAATAGAAATAGGGTCCTTTTTTGGACTCTGTCTGTCTTCACCTTTATCCTTTGCGTTTATTTCATAGTCTCCTAGGAGCCTATCACCACTTTGATCAGGGGTTTTTAATAGTTGTATTGTTTCATTATTCTCCTTCTTTGCCTGAACTAAAGTTGCATTGCTGATATATCTAATTAATGTTTCTCTCTGGTAATTTAGTTCCTCCAGATCAAAAATTTCATCCATGAACATTTCATAAGATCCTCTACAAGAGATTCTCCTAGGCACTTTATAATTTGGTCTACTTCCTCATTACATTTTTCTTCAGGATCCCTATCTGCTATTGAGGATGAGCCCTCTGGGTACACCGATTGATTTGCTAATAAATCTGTATCATCTTTGACAGTCTTGCTTTCTATCTCTATCTATTCTATTTCCAAAAATAGAATACCCTCCACATTTGGGTTGGGCATACTGTTATCAGCTAAGTCCCCCATTTCCAAATTAAGAACTGGATTTCTATTGTCCTCCTTCTGCATTGCTTTATGAAGAGAGGGGGAAACTATTGCCTTTTCCTCTCCTTCTAAGGGGCAAATTCCTGTATCCTTAATCTCCTATGGAAGGTTGTTTATCAACTTGCCCTGATCTTCCCCTAAAGTTCTAGGCTCAAATTGAGATATAGGTCTATCTGCATTATATTCTTTAGGTCCCTTTATATTGAAACCTCCCTTGCCCTTACAGAAGTGGATTTCATAATCATTGCTAAACCGATTTAATGGATTAGTGCTTTCTTGTTCTATATTGGTGGCTTTGTTAATTTCCATATAATCTTCTAAGATAATTGGGTTAACAATAATAGAGTTAGAATTGAAACTTAATTGTATAGGAGAGATATATTTTTGGTGGTAATCCAATTCTACAATGATTATCTGATCTACATGCATGTTTGTTGTTTCAGCCATTCTAGTAAAACTACCTATATTGTAGAAAATATCCTGACTAGACAATTCCAATGGTACATTCTTAATGGTTACAACTTTTTCAACTTTAAAATTCTTCAAATACATGCGATTGAATAGAGGGATCCAATCAAACAAAGCAAAAGGAATACTTCTAAATTTAAGACACTTTTTTCTTTTAATGCTATTTTTAATATCTATATTCTTGCAATCAATATACATGAAATTTTCCATGAGTCGAGAAATACTTACCTCTCCGGGAAGCAGTGATGTCAGCTCTGTGACTAAGACATTGATAGGAACCCCTATACCTTTCCATATGCAGATTAAGCCTGTGTCTGCAAGGTATTTTTGCTTTTGGGCAACAACATCACTATCTAGGATGAGATTATCCTAGTGCATACCAACCTTTGAGATGCCTTTATTCAGATCCTTACTGCGCCTATGGGGAGGTGTATATGTGAGATTCTAGTGATTATTATTTTGCAGAACAGAGTATTGCCCATGTTGCTTACAATCAAACAGAGCGGGCCTTGCTAATCTTTTGCGATGTGGAGGGCTATAGATTTTGGTAGTTGCAATGTTCCTCCAATCCCCAATAGAGAAGGAAGGATTTTTGGCTATAATAGGGTAGGGTTTCCTTTGCTTAGGCTATGCTAACACATCTTTCTTGCTCTGATGTGTTGGCACCCTATTAATTTCCTTACCTATCATAACTCCTTTCCTTTTATGTGGGGGTGAGTAAATGCCAGGTAAGTTTTCCTTCTTACTTAGTAAATCAAATGCATTCCTTAATGGTAAACTATTATCAATGTGAGCCGAAGTAGAAACCCTAACCTTATTCTTCCTTTTAACTGAATGCCATGCCCAATTTTTATCTATGAAGCGCCTTGAGGGAGCCTGTGCTGTAACTTTTCCTTCCCCCGAACTTGACTGGGGTATATTGGCATTATGATCTGAATTAATTCCAGATTCATGAATACTTGTGTATCCACTGCTAAGCTTAGCCCTTAACGCATACTTGGTTTTTGTAAACATATCAAACTACCTATCCAGAGATTGAACTGTAAAAATGTTAAATGTAGGTTCATTGTTCTGCCCTAATTTCTTAAAGCTAGTCGAAGCCTCTGCTAAGGAACTAAAGTTCTTTTCTTCAATCCCTCTTTCTTTTAGAGAATATTCGGCCATGCTTTTCTCCTTCTGCTTAGCAATGAAACCCTTTAAGTGTTCATAATCTGATCGATACGATCTTTGGTCTGGTTCCCTACATTCCAACATTTTGTGCCCATATAACAAGCAATTGAAACAATAACCAGAAAAAACCTTGGCATCTCTATGTTCCGTGCTAGTGTTCGCATGAAAGCCAACCTCAGGGGAAGAAGATGGAAGCAAGATGCCTTGCTTCCTTGCCTCCTCTTTCTAATGGAAAAGGATCCCTTTTCTAATCTATCGCTGCTGCAGAAAAGACTTTCACTGAATTCGCATTTTCTTCATATCTCACAAATTTTTGGTCACTTGTCAATATAGTTATACATTTTTATTCACACACCAGATAATTTAATATATATGATTTAAATATATTAAATATAATATTTTATAATTATTTTATAATGAACAATGAGTAATAGATGCCTCCACAAACAAAAGATGACTGCGGATGCGAACGGGAAGAGGGCTATAGACGCGTAGTGAAGAATGGTGCTTCCCACCCTAGAATTTCAAATGCTAGGGTGCTCATGCAGGATTCTGATGCCTTAGCGACCTTCCCTCTTGCTACGCCTGGTTGTGAGAGTGGACCACCAGTGGGTATTATCTTGGGCCACTTTGGTTTGCGGGTTCACTCAGTTTTTCCTACTGCTGGTCCTTCCTCCCCTATTGTTGTTGTTGCCTTTGGACCGTATGCCTCTACTTCTGCTAGAGACAATATTGTGGAGGGCTCTTACACTAAGGATGCTTCCAAAGCTCTGAAGGGGCCATGGGGCTCTTCTGGCTGTGCACCTTCCATTGCTCTGATTCCTGTAAGTGGTTCTCTTTCTGTCAAGCTCTCTACTATTGTTGAAGGGGACATAGAAAGTAGATATGAGGTCTTTAAGGATCATGCTCTGATATGTCATTTTCAGGGATTCTGGCCCAGTCTTCCCCAACTACATGATTGGGTATCCCGAATATGGGAACCAATAATAAAAGATAATGTTCATATGTTTCCTTTAACTAAAGGATTCTTTGTAGCCAAATTTAATAGAGCTAAGGATAGATCTAAGATTTTGTGTGAAAATATCTTCAGCTGGGAGGAGGAGAAATTTTTGCTTATGGTTAAACCCTGGCACCCAGATTTCAATCCTTCCACTGAAGTCTTCAACAAGATACCTATTTGGGTTAAGCTCCCCAATCTCCCTCTTCATCTTTGGCACGATTTCATCCTTGAGGAAGTGGGGGAGGCTTTCAGGGATTTTTTGATAGTGGATCATGACTCTTCTAATATTTACCATTCCACCCTTGCTCGTATTCTAGTAGACATTGATACTTCGCTAGGTCTTCCAGCTGAAATTAAAATTGAATAATCTAAGGGATCTTGGATTCAACAACTAGACTATGAGGGTATCCCTTTTAGGTGCAAAAAATGTTTTAAGACAGGTCATACTACTACTCTTTGCATCATTGATTTTAAAAAGAAGAAATTCTCTCATAATTGGTGGAAGGGTGCTTCCATCCAACATTATACAATTTTGAAAAGTTCCTCTTAGTTTTTGAAGGAATTTGCTCCTATTTTGGGGTCTTAGGTGCCTCTTGCCGAGGTAGATAAATTTCACCCTATTTCACCTCTCATTGATCCTATTAGGATTGTTGATGATGATATTTTTGATCACCTTGTTGATCATGGACCTACTCTTCCTCTGCTGGTTGATGCCAGGTTCTTTGCTGGTAGTTTTGTGGTTGTTGTTTCTGCTGGCTCTGTTGGTGAGTTGGTTGCTGAGGGTTCTGGAGCTCCTGTCCCACTTGCTAGGACTAATTCTGGTCCTGTGCTGGAAGTCCTGCTAGTAAGTTCAACACCTTTGCTAGGTGCTGGTTCTTCTATCTCAAATTTATTGTGCTGGCAGGATGAGGCTGCAAGAGTTGAAGATGGTTGGATCACTGCTAAAGATAAACAATCTAAGTGATCCTCCTCTTCTTTTGACATGACCCTTCAATCCCATAAAAAAGGGGACTAATAGATAGTGGTTGTTGCTATCTCCTTTGGACTGATATTTCTCAAGGTTTTATCTTCGCAGTGTTCTTGGTTTGAAGTTAGGGATTTTTGCCTTTTGTTTTGGTTGGTTTGTTTCGATTTGGTAGCTTTTAATGTTCTATCTAAAGTTTTTATTTGTTAAAGGGTTTCGGGGTCCCTTCAAAACATGTTGTTACCTTAATAAAAAATAGATGCCTCCACAATAGCTTGTGAATACAATATAAGCACAAATTTTACATATAGTGTCTCATTGAGGAAGCACATATATCCAAAATAATCAAATAATATTTCCTATCATAAAGATGCATATGTAAATCTATTATTATAAAGTACTTGCAAGTTGTTAAAACAAGATTTTATGAATATTTTATGGTCGGTTGAAAATACACCATCCTTGTACTTCATCACTTACCTAATCTAGAATGGGTTATACTCCATTTATTACATTAGCTCATCTATTTAACTCCATCTAATATATGTTCCTAGCTTTAGTTATCTCCACTTTCATGCATATATAGCTTTAGAAACCTATCAACTTTCATGCAACGTCTTTCTTTAATAAGCATAGATCTATTTGTATTTTGTAACTATTAAGAGCAATTCTATTAAATTTAATCAACAATATTACTCTATTATTCTTTCATGTGAGTCTATTATATAGCTTTAGAAACCTATCAACTTTCATGCAAAGTCTTTCTTTAATAAGCATAGATCTATTTGTATTTTGTAACTATTAAGAGAAATTCTATTAAATTTAATCAACAATATTACTCTATTATTTTTTTCATGTGACTCTTATTTTCTTTTATCTTTAGATCTTAGAGTAAGGTTCTTTCCATTTGATAGTTTCTTGGATCAAAGCTATCAGATTTCCACAATCCATATGAATGTCTATGAAAGCTTATGGATTTGATTGTGTAAATTTTTTTATCATTAATGTTTCAGATCACACTACATGATCCATCATTTGGATGCAAGAGAGCAAGGAGAAAAAAATGATGGATAATGTAGTGTGATCCGAAATGTTGGTGATAAAATATTTTATACAATCAAATCCAAAAGCTTCCATGAATAGTTCTTTGGATCTTTAAAATATTTCATGATTCTTACATATATACAATATATCATGTATATTTTGGTATTAAATATTTGACCTTTTTAAAATTTCACACACTAAATAATATAAAAGATATGGTTTAGATAGGTAAATATAATATTTCTTAATTATTTATAATCAACAATGCTTAATGGATGCCTCCATGCTAGTTTGTGGATTCAATAAAAACAAAAATTTTACAAATAAAGTCTTAATGAAGAAACACATAGATTCAAAAGAATCAATAATACTTCTTACTATAAAGATGCATATATAAATTTAAATCATGTATATTGATATAAATAATTATCTAAGATAAATTTAATTATTATAATAAAATACATTTGAAAATGATTGATGAAGACTCAAATCTTATTATGTATAAAATAATTTATTATTCAATAAACTCATCATTAATAAGATACTATGATGACAAGTCTCAATTTTTAATAGTTAAAATACTTAAACACACATACCTAAAAAGATATTATGACCCAACTAAAACTTGTTGCAAAAGAAAACTATAAAAATATACAAATATCAACATTGCCTAATAAATTAAACATAAATAAATATGATTTTCCTTTTACATTCCAATACTAGTGTGAATACAACATTTAAGCAAAGAATTTCTTGCCCACACGCCTCAAAAGAGATGAGCATTTAGGAAAGTTTGAAAGGCATGGGTATCAACTTATTGGTTAGAATTTGCATTATTTTCCTTGAAATATCCAAAACTTTTTGCTTGCCTCTAATATTCTCATTCTCATTGCATGCACTAACTTTTTAATATTTGAAAATGATTTGCCAAGGCCACCAATAATCCTTCTCCATGTGCTTTACACATTTGCAAGTTAGGTTTTCCTCACTTCTTTTTATTGTACGTTTCATTCTCTTATGTCTACTTCAAATGTACTTCCTATTCATTCTTTTTCTTACAATGCTTGGAAGCAATCTTTTTATGCTTATACTTCCTGTTCATTCTTTTTTTTAGTGGAAAAATTACTTAATATGTATGTGGTCCTTAATTTTGTTTTTGTTTTTCTTGTTTTTTACTAGTTTTTAGCACAATTAAGGGTAAGACTCCATCAAGAAACTTCATTATTTAAAAAGAAAGTTATTTAAAAAGAAAGTTTTATAAGTAAAGAAAAGAATAGAATATAACAGAAAAGTATATTATATAGGATAAAAAGTGGAAAGATATTCTTCTCAATTTTTAATGTTATGTTAAATTTTCTGTGTCGTATATTATTTTAGAACAAAACTATTTTATTTTTAAATTTAATTAGAAATTTTTGAAAGGAGAATTAATTAGTTTTCAAAATATTTGAGTAATTAATCATTTTTTTGGTCTAGTGGTGAATTCGAATGGTTTTGAATGTGCTTACTAGAGATCAAGTTTAGAGAGATGAGACATGATAGTCTAATACAAGGATACATTCAAAGGATATGGAAAGAAGAGTGAAAATTATACAAAGGGAGTAGTATGCTCTAGCTGCATGATATAATAATTTAGGATCAATAAATGAATCTAAAAATATAATATATTAATTAAGCTCAAAATATTAGCTCAAAAAAAGCATTGGATATCAATGTAGGATTAGTATTGACTGTAGAAATGAAATGTATAAATATAGGCTCTGTAAGTAAGCTCTAGTAAACATGATGCATCAATCTACGTTCAATTTGTAAACTCTAAGATGTAAAGTATGGAAATCAATCGAGGTAAGTAAATTTATAGGAAATTGTAAGGCGTAGACCTCATAATAAAATAACTATCATTTTTATGATAAGAAAAATAGATGATATATGTGAACTATACTAAAAATAAAAAATGTGAAAATAAAATAATATGGAAGAATGGTAATTCAATATAAGAAATAGAGTAGTAAACATAAAAGTTGTAAGAGTCAACAATGGAGAGAAAAGGAAAGAAAGAAAATAATTATCAACCTATGTGGAAGAATAAAGGAGAAATAAAAAGCTATATGAAGAAAGAAAATACAAAAGGATATGGTGAATATATATATATATATATATATATATATATATATATATATATATATATATATATATATATATATATATATATATATATATATATATATATATATATATATATATATATATATATGGAAGACATTAAAATACAAAAGGATATTCGCCATATCCTTTTGTATTTTAATGTCTTCCATATATATATATATATATATATGGAAGACATTAAAATACAAAAGGATATGGCGAATATATATATATATATATATATATATATATATATATATATATATATATATATATATATATATATATATATATATATATATATATATATATATATATATATATATATATATATATATATATATATATATATATATATATATATATATATATATATATATATATATATATATATATATATATATATATATATGGAAGACATTAAATAAATTAACATATAATTATATTGTATTGAGATTATAGTTAGGGTTAGGTTTTTATATTAGGATTAGGGTTATCGTTTACATCATGACTAGTATTATGGTTGGGGTTTTAATTAGGGTTAGGGTTTAGGGTTAGAATCAGGATTGGGGTCAGGATAAGGGTTTACATCATCGTTTGTATTATTATTAGGGTTAGGGTTTATATTATAGGTAGGATTAGCATTAGGGTTTAGGATTAGGATTGTCATTATGATTAAGGTTTACATCATGGTTAGTTTTATGGTTAGAGTTATGGTTTTGATTGGGGTTAGGGTTAGGATTAGTGTTTATGGTTTAGGATTAGGATTAGGATTATGGTTAAGGTTAGATTTTACATTATGGTTAGTAATATTATTAGGGTTAAAGTTTAGGGTTAGGATCAAGGTTTAGGTTTTAGGATTGGAATTAGGGTTTAGGATTAGCATCAAGGTATAGGGTTTTCAATTAGGACCATGGTTAGATTTAGGGTTTATATTATAGCTAGAATTATTGATGGGATGAGGGATCTAATTATAGTTGGGGTTAGGAAAAGGGTTTAGGTTTATGCCATGACTAGAATTAGGATTGGGTTTAGGGTTTTGCTTATTATTTTGTTTAGGATTAGGATTACGGTTAGCATAAAGGTTTAATATATAGGTTATGGTTTAGGGTTAGTGTTAGGATTATGGTTAGTACAATGGTTTGACTAAGGGTTTACATCATGGTTAGTTTTATATTTGGGGGTAGCATTTTGATTACAATTAGGGTTGGGTTACATTTAATTTTAAATTAATAAATGGTGCAAGAGCACCTAGGTTCTTGGCCAACCTAGCTCCAAGCTTTGGCTTGTAGTGACCTTGGCCAAGTCACTGTCCAACAAGGACTTAATGTGTCCCTAGTTCATGTGTATGTTTGGAGATCCAATAGGTTTTAGGAAGATAATTAGGTGTCTTAGTGAAGGCTTTACTAGGCCTAAGAGTGGACCTAAGAGATATGGCTTGTATGCCATTTGATGTTGCCAGTCAGCCAAAGTAGTGGTTTGAATGTGAAAATTGGTTAAATAAGGAAAATGAATGAGATAATGGTCTTAGAGGTCTTAGGTGAGCCTTAGAGGTCTTTTTAGGCCTATTGACACAACCTAAGTAAGTTGTCATGACAATTTGTAAAAGTTGTCATGACAACAATTAGTCTAAGGGGCTATCTGAGGGACATAGTTAGTTAGAAGGTTCTAACCGACCAAAATCGGTTGACTAAACCTATAAATTTATTTTTCCTATCAAGACATAAGGTTGGATCTCATATATTAGTTTGTGCTTTTCAATTTTAGAGGACTAGTGTGATTGTACCCGTTTAACAATGAATAGAAAGCTCGGCTATCATCCATCATGGATTAGACCTGAGCATATCTTTGCATGTGATTAATTTTTATTCTTTCCTAAGTAGATTTGTATTTTTATTTAGGTAGATAGATTTCTTTTGGTTTTTCAAATTAAATCCTCCTCTATGACCAATTCATTGGATTGTTCAGAGTAGAGGTAGAATAAATGGCTCTAACATAAGTTTCCATGGATGGATTTGTATGGCCTCCTGGAACATGTTAGGGCATTGTACATGCTTTGTAAATATGTATTTTTATGGTCTAGTTTACAGGGGAATGAATTTTAAAGACAATCCCTAGGTGACCTAGAGCATGCTCGGTTAGGAAGCTTGTTGTTGATCCAGCAAATGAGAAAGGGCTCGGGGATTGAAGGAGTCAATCCAGTTGTAGAAAAGTGTTTGAAAGTGATCAAAGACTTAATCCTAAGAAGGAGAGCCTTTGACCAATTCGACAGGAGGTGTGATCATCAAAATCTCACTGAAAACTAGTGAGGCCTAATTAGGCCTAAAATCTAGGTTTGATTGTAGGAAGGCATTGTACGAAGGGCTTGGGAACCTAAGAAGTCAAAAATCCTTTGTAACTTCAAAAAGGGTATCTGCATATGTGATTTTTTGACAAATTGTGTTGAAAGTTGTGAAGTTATGCCCTAAAAGGTGTGTTGGAAGACCTATAAGGACCTGGTAGTCTTTTGGTCTAGTTTTTGGAGATCGTCTTGTGGAAGAAGGAAGATATATGGTAGAACACCTCAAAAGTAACCAAAACAATACAAATTGAGTCTTCTCTCATACTTATGACATGGAATCAAGTATTTGGATGAGGGGATGAATTCCATAGTTGAATTCATATGAAGGGTATTGTGAACAAGATTGAGTTGTACTTCTTGGTAGTGAGATCTTGAGGAGTAGAGGAGATTAGCAAGAATCCCTCAGTGAGAATGGTCTAAGAGAACCCTAGGATAGGTCAAGGACATGCCTATTTAAGTCCTAAAAGGAATAGGACTAGTTGGAAGATCTCTCTATCAATAAATTATAATACTGACTGACATGCATGATCAATGCAACTAAAACCATCATATAGGTAAGATTATAATAACATCATAATCCCAAATTAAATTTACAATTTTATGCTACTAATTAATGATAATTAAACCCTAACCTTAATATAATTTTAATGCTAAATATAACTATAACCATAACCGTAACCCTAATAACTATAGTTTTACAAGTAACCCTAAACAATGCTAATTATAACCTAAACTATAACATTCATCTTAACTCTATCCTATTTGAATGACGATCCCAAGATTTATCCCAAAAAATAGTAATCCTAAGTATGTTGATGTGGCATCACATGATTTGTTGCTTTTTGTTTAAAATATTAGACTCTAAATCACTGAATTCTATCATAACTATTGAAATATGGTCAAGTAATAGATCATTTCCCCCATATTAGGTTAATTTGTGAAATTCTTGATTGATTGTGATATTAGTAAATAGAAAGAGAACTCTATAAGAAGATTGGTGTGTATCATAAAGTCTCAATGATTTAGTTATTTGTAAGCATAGTGTATGAAATGAAAATCCATGTAGCTGCACCATAAATCAAAGCATGAAAACACAAGAAATGTGAAGCATTTAGGTTAGAACAAACATCCTAAATAACTTGTATTGCAACCAAATTTCTACTACAACCTCCGATGAGCTAAAAAAAAGGCACCCAAAACCTTGTTTGATTTTCTCTTAGAGATTTTTTGTGAGTGTGCTCTCCCAACACAATAAATTAAAATCCCACTATGATTGACATTGAGAGATTGAGAACAAGTATGTGGAGCTTGCCCCAATCTTCATAAAATGATGATGTAAAAGGTACGAGATTAACAATTAGATTGAAATTAAAGATTAAGCTAAGATGAATATGCAAGATTGAAACAAAACTAGATTCATTGTATTACCTAACATGTGATATCTAGATTATCTAATGTAAATACTCAAAATAAATCTAAGCTATAAAGTGCTCAAGAATAGTCTAGGTTACAATGGATGCAATAAGATACCATAGAATGACTAAGTTACAAATGAGGAGTGAGGCCTCCTTTTTATAAAAATTGAATAGGATTGGATGAAGAAGATTAATAGGCAAAAGACTGGATGACCAAGATTAAGAGGCAAAAGGGAAGTGGGTAAGATGAAGAGGCAAAAATAATGAGTGGCTAGGATTAAGAGGCAAAATAAATGTGTGGCTAGGATTAAGAGACAAAACATGCAAAAGTCAAACTTCACTTTTAGAGGGAAAGAGGAATTTGAAATGATTGGAGGGAAAAAAAATGGAGAGGTGGCTATCTTGGAAAAGGTGATTGTGCACACGATTAGAGGTAATCCACCTTTTAATCAAGATTACAAGAATATTAGAAAAATGTAAGATTAGAAAAAAAGGAAAAGAGGATTAAATTAAAATAATTTTAATTTAATCAAGGTTTAGAAGAGCTTTAGGCTAGTGGAGAAATAAAATAAATGAAATTTATTTTATATTAAGAGGTGGAGGGATAATATATTAAATAAATTTAACATATTATAGTACTTAAATAGAATTTAAATACCAAGGGAAAATGAATTTATTTAATTAAAGTAAATTTAATTAAATAAATAGAAGAATATAATGATTATAGTTAATTAATAAAAATCAACTATAATGTTAAGGGAAAATGTTGATAAAAATTAATATTAGAATGTGAATGGATAATTTTAGATGTCTACATTTTCCCCTCTTGATGCAGTGTCAAAATCAGCATCGTGTCATAGAAGAAGAAAATGAGAATGCCCCAATCATGGAAGGATGATAGGGAGGTAGAGATATGCCCCCTCGAGAGGACATGCGGCCTCAGAGAACATGGGTGTTCTCTTGAAATGAATACGAGCAAAAAAATATGGTAGGGATAGAAAATAAATAGGAACCTCAATGTAAACTGCAAAATGAAACTAAGTAAATGCAAAAATATTTTGGGGATTGTATTATCTTGAGAGAGAGAGAGAGAGAGAGAGAGAGAGCGCAACCTAGTTTTGATATTGTACTTTACGTTATGCACCAAGGTATGAAGAACCAAGATGACCATGTGCCAATTACATGATAAAAAATGTCAAATACAATCATATGCCCTATGATTCCATGATATGGAAGACCATGATGCCCTTCTGACAATAGGATGCAAAGACCATGATAGATGAAAAAAATACTAATACATACAAGTAAAAAGCTAGCATCCACAAAAAACCAAAAGAAAACCAACATGTTACCCCTAGTCAAGATGAAAACCAATGATTGAGTGGGAGGGAAGGGCCTCAAGGATTGGGAAGGATACATCTCATGATGATGATCAAATTTGAAATTGATTAATTAATTATCAATTGATTTGGTTTAAGATGATGGCTTGATTAAAGATTAACGCGCTAGATTGAAAGATTGGATTGCATGGATTAGTATTGATTGCACTTGATTGGATTGACTTGGGTTCTTTTGGATTATAGGGATTTTTTTGAATTTTTGAATTTATTTTGGATGAGTGGATTGGATAGAATGAGATTGGAAGAGAAGATGATTGTATAAGATGAGATTGAAAATCATGGAAGGGGAATAAATGTATTGGATTAGAAGATAAATAGATTTGATAGAAAAGATGGTTTGAATAAGATGAAAGGATGATTAAGGGATTGGATAGGATGAGATAGGAAAAAGGACAAGTAGATTGGACCAATGACAAGGGAGAACTAAGGAATGATAGAGGATGGAAGAATGAAGAGATGTTTGGTTAGAAGATGAATGGATGGAAGAGAGGGATTGGATAGGAGATAGATGGAATGAATGGATATGTAAGGGTAGGATATGGAAGACTATAGGATGGGGGTATAGGGATGGAGATCCAAGAAATGTGTGGAGAAAGAGTTAAGTTCCCCACACTAAAAGGAGGAGAATGAAGGATGGAAAGATGTAGGATAATAATATATAGGATGAAAGGATGGTGATAGGAGATGGGGATGATGTGGAGGAGGTCCATGAGGTTCCAAGGACCATTTTGCAAAGGATTTAAGTGTTAGAAAGTAAAGATCCCCAAGATAACTGAGAGGGGGGGTGGTGAATCAATTATCTGATAATTAAACCATTTATCTACTTCAATATCTACTTCAACAGCTTTAAACCATATAATCAATGTAGTAACCAACCATAGAAAGATAATCATACACAATGACACAATAACACAAGATATGTTAACTAGGGAACCTCTTGATCAAAGAGTAAACCCTGGTGGGAATGATGCCCACAAAATGATGTACTAATATGAAAGTTCCTTGTGAAAGGATGGACCCTGTTAGGAGTCTTATGAAATACATTCAGCACATATGAATCTTTGTTAGGAGATTTTGAATCCCTGTTAAAAGATTCTAACCCTGTTAGGAGTTATGGAAGACAGAAGGACCCACTGCCCAAACAGCTTCAAGGCAAGATCTCTGAACTCATTGTCCAAAAAATCTTAGGATTATTCAATAGAATAATATGAAATATGTTACCTCCTTCACACTGTGCCAAAACTACACTCTCTGCTACACAAGATCACAAATCCAGATCTCTATACTTCACAAGTCTTCCTTCATCACTGAATTAGCTCTTTTCTTCACTTCATGCATACATTCGCATCAAAACTTTCACAATTTCATATCACAACTATTACCAATCCCATCACAACAAGGAAAACATTCCTTCCTTTATACCACACTCAAATAATTACAAATGACTTGGCATCCAAATACAAAATAATAATTTCAACACGCTACATCAAAATTACATAAAAACTGTCCGCTTCCAGATATAATAACTTTCCAATTGTGTGACCTCAAAGTTTGTGCTATGAACCAAATCACCACCAATGAGTCTCAAACTTCCCTTTAACTACATAGGATTAGATTCCATCCCAGTTAGGAGATATCCTCTGATTACCAAAAACCGCTACTTAGGAACACTACCAGAATACTACTTCCACCAAAATGCTTATAACTTTCATGAATAAATGAATTTCATTTTGTGCTCTTAACCATAGGCTAATAACACACCAAAGAACATACCATAAACTATACATAACTCAATTTTCAATATAACATGTGCACAAAACAAAACTGTGCCTGCTTCTCTACTAAACTCTAGAATATCACTGTGTTGACATCAATGATAATCATAGTCATGAATGCAACAACCACTTCTATAGAATGACTGCCAAAGGCTTCAAAATTCATTCCTAACAATCTCCCCCATTGGCATTGATGGAAACATAGATGAAAAACATCCAATGTTCCAAAAATCCAATCATTGCTGCTCAACTGCTCTGCTGCTCTTCATTAATCAAATCTTGCTTCGTTATCCTATTCAGTCTCTCCAACAAATGTAGTTCCTCACTGTTTTTCATGATTCTCTCCCCCATTGACAACAATGATATAAATTCCATCACTATGTCAAACAATAGCTCAATGTCAAAAGACATTGTTCAGAAAAAAATATTCACTAGAGTCCTCAATGACTCAGTTTAGATACACATACTCCCCCATAGAGGAAGTACCAACATCCAATCCAAAAAATAGATATGGCCATATTCCATTGGATGGATGCAACCATCTGCATCTTTACTCAAGAGTAGGTTGGGGCATAACCCCAAGCATACCTCTTAGATACTCAAATGTATCCTTAGGCAAAGGCTTAGTAAATATATCTGCTATCTGCCCCTTTGTGCTTATGTACTCTAGTCTGACTTCTTTCTCAGCTACTTTCTCTCTTACAACATGATACTTGATCTCTATATGCTTAGTTTTAGAATGTAATACATGATTCTTAGACATACTAACTGTACTTGTATTGTCACAATGTATGACAATAGGCTCATCAAACTTGATTCTAATGTCCATCAACATCTGCTTCATCCAAATTATCTAATTACAATTGTTTGCTGCTGCTACATATTCTTCTTTTGTTGTACTCTGTGAGATACAATTCTTCTTTTTGCTCAACCAAGAAACTAATCTTCCTCCAAGAAAAAAGGCTCCACCACTGGTGCTTTTCTTATCATCAACGCTGCCTCCCCAATCAGCATCAGTATATGCACATAGGGTAAAATCATCAGAAGTTTCATACCACAATCCATAGTCCATTGTGCCTCTAAGATATCTCAATATCCTCTTTACTGCTGCATAGTGTGACTCTCTAGGTTCAGCTTGAAATCTTGTTACCATTCCAACTGAATGTTGTATATCTAGTCTAGTGTGTGTCAAGTACTGCAATCCACCAATCATGGATCTGTATTTCTTTTGCTCAACTACTGGTGTTTCATCTTTACTAGATAGTTTATGTCATGTAACCATAGGTGTTCCAACTGGTTTACAATTCTCCATACCAAATCTTTTCAACAAATCATTCAAGTACTTTGTCTGACTTACAAAGATACCATCTTTATTTTGTGTTATTTGTAATCCCAAAAAGTATTTCATTTCTCCAATCATACTCATTTCAAATTTTATCTTCATTTCATCAGAAAATTTGTCACTAGCTTCATCTTCTCCTCCAAAAATAATGTCATCAACAAAAATAACCAAAACTAACAATCCATTCTCAATTTCTTTTGTATATAAGTTACTATCAGCTGTTCCTTTTGTAAATCCCAACTTTAACAAATACTTATCCAATCTAGAATACCAAGTTCTAGGTGCTTGCTTTAGTCCATACAATGCTTTCTTTAGTTTACATACCATGTCTCCTTCTTGAGTCAAAGGAAAACCTTCAGGCTGCTCAATGTAGACTTCTTCTTCTAATTCACCATTCAAAAATGCTGACTTCACATCCATCTGATACACTTTGAATTTCTTAAATGCTGCATAAGCCAAAAATATTCTTACTACTTCAAGTCTTGCCACAGGGGCAAAAGTCTCTTCATAGTCAATTCCTTCTTTCTGTGAGTATGCCTTACATACCAATCTTGCTTTGTTTCTAATTACTTATCCTTGTTCATTCATCTTGTTCCTGAATACCCATTTAGTTCCAATCACATTTTTGTCTTTAGGTCTAGGAACTAATTCCCATGTCTTGTTCTTTTCAATCTGATCCAATTCTTCTTTCATAGCTTTAATCCAATGTTCATCTTCACAAGCTTCATTAGTAGACTTAGGTTCAATTTGAGAAATCAAACATAAATGTACCTTCTTTCTAGTCATAACTCCTCTGTCCAAACTTCCAATCACTTGTTCAATAGGATGATGTCTTGATATATACCTATTAGGTGTCATAGTCACTGATCTTTCTTCAACTGTAGATTCTTCTCTAGATTCTTCAACATGACTTTCACTCAACAATTCACTATCAGTCTCAAAAAATTGTTCAATAGTTTCAATGTTAGGCTGAGGGTTAGTTCCTTCATCAGATTCATAATCAAGCATTCTTTCCTGAATTTTAAACTTCTCATCAACTTTTACATTTGCACTTTCAACAATAGTCTTAGTTCTCTTATTGTAACATCTATATGCTTTTCTTTTCAAAGAATATCCAAGAAAAATTCCTTCATCACTTCTAGGATCAAACTTTCCTATATCATCATCTCTCTTAATATAACATTTGCTTCCAAAAATTCTAAAATACTTAATTGAGGGTGCATGTCCAAACCACAATTCATAAGGTGTCTTGTTTGTGTCTACTTTGATTTGTACTCATTCATTGTATATACTGTTGTATTCACTGCTTCTCTCCAAAATGTCTTTGCCAAATCACCTTCAAACAACATAGCTCTAGCTGCTTCAGTCACTAATCTGTTCCTTCTTTCTGCAATACCATTTTGTTCAGGTGTTCTAGGGGCTAAAAACTGTCTCTTAATACCATTCGCTTCACAAAAAGTGTTAAACTCTTTAGATGTAAATTCTCCACCTCTATCAGATCTCAAACATTTAATCCTCATTCCTGATTCATTCTCAACTTAATTTTTCATGACCATAAACTTATCAAATGCTTCAGATTTTTCTTTCAAAAATGCAATCCACATCATTCTTATAAAATCATCAACAAGAATCATAAAATACCTTTCTCCATAGAATCCTCTAGTCCTAGTAGGACTGCTCAAGTCTGTATGAACAATCTCCAACTTTTCTGTAGATGTGAACTTCTTGCTAGGAAATGAACTCCTTTTCTGCTTAGCCATCACACATTCCTTGCAAATCATGTTAGTAGGCTTCATAATCTTAGGTAAATCTCTTACTGCAAGTGTAGAACTTACTTTCACAATATTATCAAAGTTTATATGACAAAATCTTCTATGCCATAACCAACTGTCATCAATCTTAGTCATCAAACATGTCATCTCAGTAGGGTTCAACTGAAATACATTACCTCTGGTTCTAGATCTAGTTCCAATTAGATTTCCATCTTTATCTTTTATCACACAAGTTTTCTCAGTAAACCAAACTTGATATCCTTTATCCACTAACTGTCCAACACTCAAAAGATTATGTTTCAATCCATCAACAAAGTAAACATCATCAGTATTAGTCTTTCCATCAAGAGTAATAGATCCTATACCTTTAATCAAACAAGGTGCATTGTTACCAACTTTAACAACTCCTCCATCATAATTGTTAAACTTTATGAACTTTCCTTTATCACCAATCATATGATGTGAAGAACCATTGTCTATTATCCAATCAAATTTCTTTTCAACTTGGGAAACTAAGGCTTTCTCTTCTTTAATATCAGATTCAGAATTTTCTTCCTTAATTGCTACAAATCCTATGTCATCAAAGTTATCATTATCACTGTCACTCAAATGTCTTTCAATTCCTGCTTCAATTTCTTCATCATTTGCATAATAAAATTCTTTAGATCTTCTAGGTTTAAAATTGTTTCTATACTTCTTAACTCTCTTAGGACACTTAGATGCAAAATGACCATATTCTTGACATGTCCAACATTTAAAGATTTTCTTACCATCTGGTTCTCTTTTCACAAGCAAGGCAATACCTTCTTCAATCTTCTTATCTTCATCAGATTTTGATCTGCTACTGCTGGCATAATCTCCATTCACACTTGTACTTCTAGACAAAGTAGGTCTGATGCTAAGAGCACTGAATGCTGTCTCCACTCTAGGTAAGTCTCCTGATAATCTCAAATTCATCTCTGCTGCTTCCAATCTTCCAAGAAGAGTCTCTCTTGAAAAGTTTGGTGTACAAGGTATCACTTGTTCAATCATTTGTGTAGTCTGCCTGAATACCGGTGTCAATGTTCTCAAAATCTTCAATATTACTTCATTCTCTATCTTTTCACCTCCACAAGACTTTATTCCTACAACAATTTTTGACATCCTACCAATATAGCTTCTAACAGATTCATCTTCCATCATTCTTATGTCTTCAAATGCACAAATCCAATTATGTAACCTAGCTTTCTTTGCATGTTCATCACCTTCAAAAGTAGAATGTAAAGGTTTCCAAATATCATGAGATCTAGTTAAACCTTTTACCTGACTGTATTCATTCTCCAGAAGTGTTGATAAAAGTGCTTCTCTTGGAAGTATGTTACACATGAATAGATCTACCTCATCTTTAGTACTTGTTTCAAGATTGTTTTCTTCAATTATAGTCCTTTCATTCTTTGTAATCAACCAATAACCTAGTCCTAAACACAAGAGATGTGTCTTCATCTTTTCTTTCCAGCTGTCAAAATTTACTCCATCAAACTTAGGGCTTTCTTTCTTGAAATTCGCCATGGATCTCCTTAAGTTGTTAAACTTCTCTTTCAAGGACCTGCCGCTTTGATACCAATTGTTAGAAAGTAAAGATCCCCAAGATAACTGAGAGGGGGGGGGGGGTGAATTAGTTATATGATAATTAAACCATTTATCTACTTCAATAGCTTTAAGCCATATAATCAATGTAGTAACCAACCATAGAAAGATAATCATACACAATGACACAATAACACAAGATATGTTAACTAGGGAACCTCTTGATCAAAGAGTAAACCCCGGTGGGAATGATGCCCACAAAATGATGTACTAATATGAAAGTTCCTTGTGAAAGGATGGACCTTGTTAGGAGTCTTATGAAATACATTCAGCACATATGAATCTCTATTAGGAGATTTTGAATCCCTGTTAAAAGATTCTAACCCTATTAGGAGTTATGGAAGATAGAAGGACCCACTGCCCAAATAGCTTCAAGGCAAGATCTCTGAACCCACTGTCCAATAGATCTTAGGATTATTCAATAGAATAATATGAAATATGTTACCTCCTTCACACTATGCCAAAACTACACTCTCTGCTACACAAGATCACAAATCCAGATCTTTGTACTTCACAAGTCTTCCTTCATCACTGAATTAGCTCTTTTCTTCACTTCATGCATACATTCGCATCACAACTTTCACAATTTCATATCACAACTATTACCAATCCCATCAAAACAAGGAAAACATTCCTTCCTTTTTAACACACTCAAATAATTAAAAATGACTCAGCATCCAAATATAAAATAATAATTTCAACACGCTACATCAAAATTACATAAAAACTGTCAGCTTCCAGATATAATAACTTTCCAATCATGTGATCTCAAAGTTTGTGCTATGAACCACATCACCACCAATGAGTCTCAAACTTCCCTTTAACTACATAGAATTAGATTCCATCCCAGTTAGGAGATATCCTCTGATTACCAAAAATCGCTACTCAGGAACACTGCTAGAATACTGCTTCCACCAAAATGCTTATAACTTTCATGAATAAATGAATTTCTTTTTGCACTCTTAACCATAGGCTAACAACATACCAAAGAACATACCATAAACTATGCATAACTCAATTTGTAATATAACATGTGTGCAAAAAAAAACTGTGCCTGCTTCTCTACTAAACTCTAGAATATCACTGTGTTGACATCAATGACAATCATAGTCATGAATGCAACAACCACTGCTACAGAATGACTGCCAAAGGCTTCAGCATTCATTCCTAACATTAAGTGCCCCACACCATAGGTAGGAAAATGAATAATGGAAAGATGGGGGATAAGGATGTAAAAAATGGAATGATGGGGTGTAAGGGATGCATGAAGGAGATGAAGGCTTGTTCATTGTCCAAATCATGCAAAGATATTTTATTTGTATTTTAGTACCTCTAGTTTTTTATGAAGGGAAAAGGTATGAAAGTGGAAGGTAGATGGATAAGGGATATGATATGGAGGGTATGAAGAGGATAGGGGATAATGATATGGAGGATATAGATGGAATTAGATAATAGATAATGGATAGAGGAAATGTATATGATAATCAAGATCAAGGACATGGGAAGGCGTATGGACTCAAAGAGTCAGAGTATTTTTTAGTGGTGAATATTCACCTTTTGGTGAATTCTGGGGAATGTCATTGCCAGAATTGGTGAATCGTGCATGATACATGATTGCCCAAATTGCCCAATTTTAACATGATAATGGGTCAATATTATTTCAAATCACCATTAAGATTTGTCGTTTGACGTGGTTGACAGGTATATTCATCTTTAACCAATTTGACATGGTTCTTGTAATGACCTCCTATTCACCAAGGGTTATTAATTATGAATTGAATATAAAATCTAAATATAGCCAAATGGTCTTTACATTTGTCCTATTTCGCAAACCATTTATTAATTATTATATTGACTAGGACCTATTTCACCAATTGTTTGTTAATTCCTACATTGTGCATTGAATAGGTCGCACATTTTAGCAACACTCAAATCAAAATGTTAATGTATTTTGAAAAGCCAAAGAATTAAAAAAATAAATTTTGGAGGGCCAAATTTACAAATAAATTTTTTGCAACAGTAATGATCTGAATTATGAAATTAGATTACAATACCTGGTGTGAAACCTGCTGTATTGTCAAATTCAATATAAAAACTGAAAAGACTAACAACAAGATTGCAAGCCAAAAAGTGATCAATTCTATTCAAAATTGGAGTTTATACAAATCAGATGGATCCTAAGGGTCATAAGAATCCCTTGGAAATGAAATGAAGATCCATCATAATGTTTATTACAAATAAACTATTAAAACTATCAAAATTTATCAAAAAATTATATATAAAAAATAGGTCCACTTGGAGAAGGCATAACTTTCTAGTCATAGCTCTGAATTATGAACCATTTAATTCGTTGAAAAGGTATTCAATAAATCTCATATCAAATTTTGGAGGTAACACTATGTTAATACCTTTGGGCACCATCCAAGCCCATAAATGCTCTGAAGACCTTCAAAAATGCAGTTTACTGAAACATAGATAAAATTGAAAAATCAAATTTCAGTATTTTCCCAATTTAATCCTGATCAAGTAAACAGAGGATTTAACATTTCAAAATTCAGAGAAAGCAGTACCAAGGTAAGCAATTATTTGTTCACACTTCACAGTTTTTCTATTAATATTAATTCCTAGAATCCTAGGGACTAGTGAGAGGTCAAGATGTCAAACAAGGGTGACTATCCTGAGTATCCTCAAGTTGGTGAAGGGATTGAGATGTTAGGGGAGGTCAAGACTCAGACTTCTCACTATGCTTAGGGAAGTGAAGGGATTGGAAAGCTAGACACGGGTAAGACTCCTCAGGGAAGTGAAGGGTCTGGGAGGCCATCAAAATGCCCAAAACTTAAAAATACTACCATAAAGGCTTTCTTTGGAGTTGACAATGTTTCTACTCCATCAAATTCTGTAATTGCAAGTGTAAAAGCCATTCATAGTAGTTCACCAGTACCACTACCATAAGCTGGGGTTGTCATTGAGTTAAATCAAAATACATCAAATGAGGATAATAATGGTGGCACAACAACAAAAGATGTTATAAGGGATACACAGAACCAGTTGGATGAAAATGCTAGCAATGAAGATAATATTGATGTTGGTAGGATGAAAAGAAAAAGGGAAATAAAAATGGGGCGGGAGTGGGAAATGACAAGAAATTTTAAGGTTGATTGGGTAGCAAAGTAATGGCTTATTGAACCAGTCCTAAACAATGATGAGTGACCAAAAAATGGTAGGTGTAAGATTTGTACTTGGAAAACTAAAAGAGAGAAGAAGTTGCAGCTAAATCTTGACACTATAGAAAAGCATATTGGTAAGGTTTATGAAAAAAAAATCCATAGACGAACAAGAAATATCAGTAGTGAGATGGAAATCAAAGGAAGAATGTCTTCATGTTAAGTATGCCATAGAGTATGAAGAGAATAATGAGAGAATGATAGTAATTGCTAGTAGTGAAAATCTAATCAAGGCTGGGTTTAAACATGCAACCAATGAAGAAAACCTGGCAAAGACTGTTCAAATGAGTGTTGTTTTTCATATTCTATCTAGAGGGTGTCCTATGAGAGACTTCACAAAATATGGTAATTTATTATCCTTTTTGAGAGTTCCTCACTATCCTATGTCATATTAGTCAACAAACAGTTGATGAGAAATGACAAACTATCTTTCTGAGGTGGAAAAGAAAAATTTACAGGAGAAAGTAAAATAGTCTAGATTCATTTCATTATCCATAGATGAAGTTAATGCAGTAGATAAAATAGCTTGGATTTCTATGCATGTGTATACAGTAAAATAACATGTCCACCAATCTCATCTACTTCGTGTTCATAAAATGAGGGGTAATTCAATAGTAGAAAACTTATATTTTGAAGTCAAGAATGCTTTGAATGAAGTTATTGGTATGGATGATTTGACAATTGGCAAGAAGTTAGTGTGTATTGGAGCTGATGGAGTTATAGTAATACAAGGCCAAATGAATAGTCTTTGTGCAAGACTACAAACTAGTATTGCACCTTACATTCTTGGCATACATTGCATGACTCATCGAATGAATTTAGTATATAAAATTGTAAGTGATTTTCCTACAATGTCAAAAGTTGAAGATCTAGTCCATGAACTATAGTCTTACTTCTGCAGCAGTCCTAAACATTTTGCAGAATTTAAGATTTTTTCAAAGGGAGTAACACCAGGAAAAAATCTTCTCAAGGATGTTGAGACTAGATGGATCTCTTTGCATGGACCAGTAGAAAGAGTTTTAATAGAATATAAATCCTTGATCAGACTAATATATGAGCAATGCCTCATAGCAAACAAAGATTTTGATTTGTTACATAAGTTAAGTGATATAGAGACTCTATTAACTTTAGCTAGTCTTCTCCCCATGCTGGATTTAATGAACAAACTTGTTAAGAAAGCCCAAGACAAAACTATGTATATCCACGAGTATAGAATTTTACTTAGAATGACATGCATTGCCTTGTGTGCTATGTACTTAGATATGACAACACATCAAAGCCCAAATTTTTTTAGGTGGTAGACAATTAAATATTTAAATCATGCTGAGAATTTTTTACTAATGCAAAAAATGATTTTTGTGTGTTTGTGAAAGGATATGAAATACCAATGCACCAATCTAAGATGGGAAAGTGAGGTAGACTACTTCCAGTTAAAAAGGCCAATTTTGATAGGATTGTTAAATCTGTTAGTGATAATTTGAAGTCAATTTCCTACCAAATTTCAACTGATATTCATGAAAGATTCCCTAGAGAAAAAATTCTTGAAGCCATGGGTTGTGTGTTTCCTCATTTTTTGAAAAAAGTTAGAGATAAATAAACTGATGCACATATCTTTCATAAAAAAATTAATGAATTGATCAGAGAGTTTTCAAAACATGCAGATTGCAATGGACAACCAATTGATGGAATTTTAGATTCAACTAATCTTAAAAAATAATGTAGACAATTTGCATCATGTATGAAATTGCATTTGAAAAACTTGGAGAATCCATTTGAACCTGGCGCAATAACCAAGCTTTGGAAAATGATAGAGAAGAGTGAAGTATTGTGTGATTCAATATCAGAATATTTTAAACTTGCTGATTTATGTCAAACAATGATATTTGGGTCGATGGAAGATGAAATAAATTTCAGTGCATTGGGGTTTTTAAAATCAAAGATCAGAAACAAACTAGAAAAAAATTTGGAAACTTGCTTGAGGTTGTTTGTAACTCAGTATAATGTTAGAGACTTTCCTTATGATAAGGCATTGGCAATTTGGAATTCCATGCATGAAATTGTTAATATGATTTAGAACAATAGAGAGGAGGGGTGGATCAATTTTTCTCAGGTCCATATGTACCAATTGAACATTCAAACACTTCAACAAACTCAGATCTAATCACCAACTCAACTCGGTCTCTAAAGAACATATATTAGAAGACATATAACATGCAGTCCACTGTCCAATAGTATTTAACTTGCAGAATATCAAAACATTCATAACAAAACATTCAAACAAGTATGACAGCTGAATTTATAGTGGAAACCCAATTTGGGAAAAGCCACTTTGTAACATGTTACTAATATTTTCACTCTTTTGAAGTGAGCTCTGTGAAAAGCCAACCTTGTTAAAGGTTTACAAACACATTATTAGGTGTGACCCTGTTAAAGGATTTCAATCACCCTGTTAGGAGTGGCCTGGTTAGAGGACTTGAGTACATCCCATTAGAATTCCACCTTGATTAAAGGATTTATCAATGACTGTTAGGTCAACCTTGATTAAAGGATTTTGACTGTTACAATGGTTAAAAAGTAGCAGTAGTTTCTGATCTATAAAACATACATCTCATTTTGTAGATATCATATCCAATTCACACATATATGCTGATTTACTAACTGAGTGCCATTTCCATCTCCATCTCTGATCTTCTCAAAATTCACTTCAAGAAATCACAACTCTAATTTTCATCTTCAGCCTTCTACTTAGACTTATCAGTCAATAACATCAACATCACCAGCATAATCTGTAACCTCACCATTAGGTTTCCTTTATATCTCTCCAAATAGATAGATCTATATTTTTCCTCTTAATCTCCTCTGTAGATCTTAGGTTAGGTCAGATCCAATGGATCCTCCCAACATTTAGGTCCATACATCCTTCTAGAAACATCTTCAATCTCCTCACTGAAATCATAATAAAATGATTTACCATGCATTAAATTCTCCATATAATCAATTAATAAAGTCAACACGATTTACATAACCTAATAATTCAACGGTGTCGGCTGGAAATTTGAATTCTTCCTCTAAATGTAAATTGTTGACGCTTGGTCAATACTGTGTTCATCTCCTTCATCATCACTATGTAACTTGGTCATCTCTACAAATTGTCTTGCTTGGCTAACATTGTTTTGCTCGGTAATTTCTTGTCGCTCGACATAAACTGATGTTCGATCAACAATAGATTTACTTAGCATATATTAGCGCTCGGTTGACACTAACATCACTTGGCTTAAACTATATTTCTTCACTTTTTCTCAGTTAAGCCTACTTCTTCAGTCTTTCTTCTTACTTAGATAAATAATACATTATCTCATCATAGTGCCAAATAATCAAGTACTCATTAAAGTATCAAATAACTCAACCTTTCCTTAGGTGCTATTGTTATCTCTCTTGCCCTAATCCTTTGCATCAAAGAATAGATATAGTACTTTCTTAGATAGCAAGTATCTTACCAATTAATGTTTGACATCAATGACAATACAACAATTGTTTCAATTGCAATTTCCAATAGAAAGATGATGGCTTTGCAACACTTCAAAACCTGGTGGTGCTACTACTAGCTCTAAGAAAAATGATGGATCTTGGTCTCAGACTCAGAATGAAGATGAATAATTTTTTGATTTTGAATACCCAACTTAGAATGAAGAGGAACCTCTTGCTACTAGTCAATTTCAGGAGCTAGAATCCATGTGGGATATAGAAGTGTCAGACTGCTCACTGAGTCAGTGAAGTGATTTAGCATTTAGTTAATAGGTATTTATACAATGTATATTGTACTTCTTGGACTTGAATCTTGACTCATATTACATTTACAATTTACAAAACTATTGTTCATGATTTTTGTAATTTGAAGTATAATGTATAATGTTCATGTTACTGTATTGAATTTTGAAGTATAATCATATAATGTCCTTTTTCCTCACTGTAAAGTGTAAATGACTCATGCTATTTCAAAAATTAAGCTGCTCTGGTTATGAAGTTACACAAACAGTTCATCTAACCCTATCTCAAATTCTCAACATGCAAATTAGGGGCCTTTGGAACCCTTCCTAAGTTATGCTGACGGTCTTCTTAACATCTTCGCAAGAGCAGAACTTGTTGGAAATTACAATTGAAACAATTGTTATATTGTCATTGATGTCAAACCTTAACTAGTGAGACAATAGTTATCTAGTAAAGTACCATATCTATTGATTAATGAAGAGGATTTGAAAAGAGGAGATAACAAGAAGGTCTAGTGAAAGGTTGAGTTATGTGAAACTACAATGGGTACTTGATTAGTCAGCACATTGGCAAGTTAATGTGTTGTTTATCTATAACACTAAGTAAATAATTCAGTTGTTTTGAAGCTTAGAAGAAATGAGGAAAGAAATTTGGAAAGCATAGGCTTAACCGAGCAAAAGAGCAGAAGATTAAGAAACTTTAGTGTAAGCCAAGTGATGCTAGTGTTGACCGAGCACCAGTATAAGCTAAGGAAATTTGGTGTTGACCGAGCATCAGTAATTACCAAGTATCAGGATTTAAACCGAGCAAAGATGGTGATTGCCAAGAGGAAAAATTTTAGCGATGACTGAGTTATCCAATGATGACCGAGCAAAAGAACACAGTGATGACTGAGTGTCAGTAATTTATAGTTTATGAAGGAATTGAGATTCCTAGCCAACATAGTTGAATTCTTAGGATATGTAAAATGTGTTGAAGATAAGGATGAATGACCTAGAACATTTAATGCATGGTAAACAAATTTTATGCATGGATTCAAAGAGAAGTTTTGAGAAGTATCTAGAAGGATAATAAGGAGAACAAAATGTTGGAAGGATTCGATGAATCTGACCTAAACCTAAGATCTACATAGATGATTAAGTGGAAAAGTTTAAGCTATCTAATTGAGGAGATATAAGGATGACCTAATTGGAGGTTATTCAAAGAGGTTGATTCTATTGATTGGTGAACCTAAGAAGAAGGCTGAGAAGGGCTGTAAAGAGCTTAACAGATTTGTGGTGATTGCTTGAAGGAATTTTCAAGCAGATTAGAGATGGAGATGACAATGAAGGATAATCAGTAAATTAACATATGAGCTACATTGGATCTTCATTTGCAAAGTGAGTTGTATGTATTAGATCAAAACCTACTGTTACTTTCTAACAATTGTATTAGTTAAAATCCTTTAATCAAGGTGACATTCTAATGGGATATTCTTAAGTCCTCTAACAAGGCCACTCCTAACAGGGCGATTAAATCATTTAATAGGGTCACACCTAACAATGTGTATTGTAACCTTTAACAGGGTTGGCTCCTCACCGAGCTCACTTCAGAAGAGTGAAAATTTGGTAGCATTTTACTAGTGGTTTTTCCCAAATTGGGTTTCCACGTTAAATCCTAGTGTCATACTTGTGTGAATGTTATTTGATGTGTTACATTGTTAAGAGTTTTATATTCTGCAATTTGATTACTTTTGGACAATGGATTGCAAGTTTATGTTACTGATTATATTCTATAGAGACTGAGTGGATTACATAATAGATCTAAGTTGGTTGAAGTGCTTAAAAGTTCAATTGGTACATATGACCTGAGCATAACCGATTCACCCCCCTCTCAGATATTCTAAAATCATTCTAGAAATTTGTATCAGAGCTTGCGGTGCTTGTAAAGAAAATTTTGAAGGTACTTGGAGCTAAAGATCAAGATGTACAAAAAGGAGGTACCAAAGCTAAACAAGGAGAACTTCCATGCAAGGAAAATTTTGATGAAGTTACACCTAGCTGGAATTGGTGATGCAGCAAAATAGTATGTGGAACATGAATACATAACTATACTGACACCTTTGACAACTCAACAGATAAAGGAAAAGAAAGAACATAATCAAGCAATATTGGAGATTGCATCAACCCTAAGTTATCCTGAATTTGAAGACATCAAGGACTATACCAATGCAAAGAAAATGTGGGACACAATGATAGCTATCTATGTTGGAGACACAAATGTACTGATAGCCAAATCTGAAAGCTTGAGAGGTAAGTTTGATGAAATGAGAATGTTAGAAGGTGAGACTATTGTTCAATATTGTGCCAGAGTTAAGGAGGTTATAAATTCTGTTAGAGGAGCTAATGGAAATATTGATGATAAAACTATTATTAACAAGGTTTTGAGAACCATACTTCATATTTATTCTATTAGAGTTTCTACAATACAAGAACTCAGATGTGCTCCTAGTAACAACTTAACTTTGGAAGGTTTAATTGGTAGACTTACTGCCTTTGAGTTGTCAAATTTTGATAATTTCACTACTCATAATATTAAATCTGCATTCAAATCTCAAATGGTTCTTTAAAAGTCTAAGAAAGGAAAAGAAAGATGTGTGAACAGTGACAGTGACACTTCTGATGATGATCTTGATGATCTTGAGGCACTTATGGCTAGAAGACTACCGAGAGGAAAAGGAAAATTTAAAGGTAAACTTCCTATAATCTATTTTTCATGTAACAAAGTTGGCTGTATTACAACAAGATGTCTTGACAGGAATGACAAGGATTAAAGAAGAGAAAACAAGTACAATGACAAAAGGGATGGAAGAGATTACATAAGGTATAAGGACTACAAGAAAAAATTTAAGAAATCTTGTTATATTGCTAAAGAAGAAACTGATAGTGAATCTAGTGAGTCTGATGATTATGATATAGAAGTTGTTTATGTTTCTATGAAAGATGATTCTGATGAAGATGAGAAAACTACACTTATTTAATATGTGAGTAAAGGTGATAGATGGATAATTGATAGTGGTTGTTCACATCCCATGATTGGTGATAAAAGTAAGTTTGAAACCTTAAATCATTACAAAGGTAGTAGTGTTAAGTTTGGTAATGATGCACCATGTCTTGTGAAAGGACATGGATCAATTAGATTGACTAATAAGATCAAATGTGACAATTCTTATTGGGTTGAAGGACTTAAATTTAATTTGTTGAGTGTTGCACAACTGTATAGTTTTGGTTATCGAGTTGAGTTCCATCACAAAAATGCTAAAATATTTGATTCCACTGGTAAACTAATTGGAAGTGGGGAACATACAAGAGGTAATTTTTTCTATCTAGACCTATCTGAAGAGACATGTTTATTTGCACAATTTTATGATGTATGGTTATGGCATAAGAGGTTGTGTCATGTGAACTTTGATAATTTGGTAAGCATTAGTAAGATGAAAAGAGTAAGAGGGTTACCAAAATTGAAGAAACCTGATAATGTGATGTGTAAGCAATGTCAATTGGGAAAAATGATAAAGTCTAGTTTCAAGAGAAAAACCTATACTACTGATGATATTTTGGAATTGGTTCATACTAAGCTTGTGGACCTATTGGAGTGCAAAGCTACCATGGTGATAAATATTTCATTATGTTTGTTGATGATTACTCTAGAATGATGACTGTGATCTTTCTTAAAGAAAAATCTGATGCCTTTCAATTGTTTAAGTGGTATTTGGCAAAAGTTGAGAAAGAAACATGTAAGAGCTTGAAATGTCTAAGATCTAACATAGGAGGATAGTTCATATCTAATGAGTTCAACATATTCTACAATGATAGAAGAATTAAGAGACAAATGTATGCATGAAGGACCCCTCCAAAGAATAGTATAGCAGAAAGAAGGAATAGATCAATCATGGATTTTGCTAGAACATTGATGATAGAGAAAAATGTTGCACATAAGTACTAGAGAGAAGCTATAAGTACAACTGTCTATACCTTGAACCAAGTACAAGTAAAGAAAGGTACAAATGCTACACCTTTTAAGTTATGGTATGATTATGCACCTAATCACCTACTAAATCAAGTGTCTGATGAGCCCAAAGATGTCTTGGGATTATATAATTGGGAGGAGAATTATCATCCTCTGAATGATGATTATGAGAGGAATGGGAATCCTCATCATCATTTCCACCATATAAAATGGAGAAAGAGGATTCCCCATCTGAAACATGAGGATTAAGATCCTTAGAAGAACTATCATTATGGTGCAGCGTGGATCCAATGTGATAGTGGATGGATAAGTTATAGAAGAAGAGCTAGTGTGATTCTCCTCAAAATGAAAACTCCTCTCAATGAAAAACTCATCAATGTTAGAATCTTGAAGCATGTACTATTTAAAATCATCTAGGTTTTTAACAAATATAAAAGGCTTTGTCTATGGATCCATGGCCTTACATTTCATTATAATAATATAGGCCAATGCTTGAGAATCAAACACTCAAGAGTACTTAATTTAGGGTTTCTAATTAGTCCAAGATTCAAAGGTAGTAATTGCCTTTGCAAATTTATGAGTGACATGATTTTGGATTTAACATGCATATTTAATGGCTTCTGCCAGTGTGTGCTAAAATGTGACTAAGCTAAACACACTTCAATCAATCATTGCTTGATCTACTTTGAGTAAAATGAAAGTAAGTAAGATTATTCAAAAGAGATCAAATTGATCCATTGCCTCCTAGTAGATTCATGTTTGGGATGCTCTCATATTCATTACATTCTAGTGACATGAAAATAAATCTAAATGAAGGATTTAACATGCATGTAGTATGAGATGCAAATTTATCTAATTATCAATTGATGTTCATCCAATTAACAAAAATTGAGTATTCCTCTATGATTAACATGCAATGATAATGCAGATACCAATCTATGATGAAACTATGATTAATCCATATTGAGCATGAAATAAGATGTTCCTATCAAATGTATGCAATTAAACTCAAACTATTAACTTCAATGCAAGAACAGCTTAAATGCTTAGAAAACAAAATGACACCATTACTTTAGCAAAAACTTGGATCCTTTGTGATGAGAATGAAGCTTGCTTATATAGAACTGAATTAGAAATGACCGCCTAGGATTGATTGAGAATGAGAGGTGAAGATTGATTCAAAGATTCAGTCTCAATAGAAACTTTCTAAATCAACTAGAGAGTTTAGTAGATGAATTCTGGAAACTTCAAAAGATTGTTGAGTCAACTGGATTGATTTTTTAGTTTACTATTTTGTTTCCATTTTATAAGATTGAGTTGATCAAAAGTTTCCAAAAAATGTCTTTTGATGACATCAAAATGCACTTTAAGATTGTTTAATGCATTTTTATCAAAAGTGGGGAAATAATTAATTTAAATTCCTTTTATAATTTGTTGACAATTATCTTATTCATTTAATCAATATTTAGAATATTCATTAAATAAATAGTTGGAGATTTGATTTAATTCATTTATTTAATTAACCTTTGAATCATTAATTAAATAAATAGTAAGAATTTGGTATAATTGCCAATAATGTCTGAGATTTAGGAATTGATTAATTATTGTTGATTCAATGAAGAAATCAGGATGAAATATCAATCAGGTCAATTTGATGGATTTAGAGAGCCTTGGGTTAGGACTTAGGATAATTGATCAAAATGAAGAATAATTCAAGATCAGGGGCCTATGGTTTTAGGTGACCATTTTTGAGTGATTACATTTGCCCCTATTTGAATTGATATGTGATCAGTACATCGATTCAAAGAACAAATAGTAATGAGATTGATAATGAAAACTAACCAACTTGATGTGAAGCAATGAAGTTGATTACTGTTGGATGTTGGAAACAATTGTCTGAAGGAAATTGCTACTCAATTATGTATTGTCTTTGATGTCACACAATGTCATAGTCCGCAGCAATCAGTTACTACCGAGCTCAGTCGGTTTGCCAGACAGGAATATTAGTGCTTACCAAGTCCACTCGGTTATCAAAGAAAATCAGTGTCTACCGAGTTCACTCGGTTACCAAAGGAAATTCAGCATTTACCGAGTTCAGTCGGTTGTCGAAGAAAAGTTAGTGTTTACCGAGTTCAGTCAGTTGTCGAAGAAAATTTAGTGTTTACCGAGTTCAGTCGGTTGTCGAAGAAAAGTTAGTATTTACCGAGTTCAGTCGGTTGTCGAAGAAAAGTTAGTGTTTACCGAGTTCAGTCGGTTATCGAAGGTAAAGGATTGTCGGTGTTTACCGAGTTCCCTCGGTCTCCGAAAGATTATAGAAAGTTATGGTCACCGAGCATTGTCAGCCCTTGAAGGATTTTTGCAAATAGAGTTTGCTTAATTCAGCTGACTGTTATACTAAATAATGTCGATTTGACAAATCTAAAATCATATAAATAAAAGGTCAAATGTGAAAAGTAAACAAGATATTTAGCAGAAGATTTACAGAAGAAAAGTAGGAAAGGTGTATGCGAATTTGTGAAGGATGTTCAGATATCCTTGAGGTGCAGCATAGATTTATTCGATCAGAAAGGATCAGACTTATGCAGAATAGAGATCTGTAATCAGCAAGACAGTTGCATTATTATACAGGTCATTTTTTCATTGTTACCTTCTTATCATTGTAACAGTGAATTCTAAATCTCTTAACCGAGTTGGTTTAACAACCATATTGTAAATCCTCTAACAAGGTGACAATTCCATTGAATTGTTTTCAAGACCTCTTACCAGGCCACTCCTAGCAGGGTGTTTTAAATCCTCTAACAAGGTCACACCTAACAGTGTGTTTTGTAACCTTTTACCGGGTTGGCTTCTAACCGGGCATCACTTCAGAAAAGTGAAAATCAGTATTTAGATACATTGGTGGTTTTTCCCATATTGGGTTTCCACGTTAAATCTTGTGTCTCTTGTGTTCTTAATTGCTATCTTAATCATACACCAGTGCTGATGAATATCTAAAAGATAATTTTGCTAATACTTTTTGCATCTTCAAAATTACTGCAATCTATTTACCGAGTGCTAATATAGATAACATTGTTAAGATATCCTAAGGGATCTGGAAAGAATTAATTGTGAAGTGTTTTATGGTTGACTAATTCACCCCCCCTCTCAGTCACTTCATCCATATTCCATCAATTGGTATCAGAGCTTTTGGTGCTTGCAGGAAGGGTTTCAAGGACCTAAGCTAAAGATCAGGATGTCTTACAAGAGGGAAATTCCAAAGCTCAACAGAGATAACTTTTCAGCATGGCAAGGTCTCATGCGACTTCATCTGGCTTCCATTGGTGATTTAGGATGCAAATACATTGATGAAGAATACACAATTCCTAATGGCGCATTAACTGTTGAAGACATTGCAGATAAAAAGACTCACAACACCATGATGATAGACATTGCATCTGCTCTCAGCTATGAAGAATTTGATGATATTAAAGACTGCACTACTGCATATGAAATGTGGATGGCACTGAAGAAAATATATGGTGGTGATGCAAATGTGAAAAGAGCCAAAGCAGAAAGCCTAAGAGGACAGTTTGACAAGATGAATATGAAGGAAGATGAAAACATTGCAAAATATGTTGAAAGAATCAAAGCAAGTGTAAGTGCAATTAGAGCTTCTAGAGGAACAATCTCAGATGAGACTGTTATAAGTAAGGTACTCAGAACATTACTCCCTATCTATGCAATAAGAGTATCAGCTATTCAAGAAAGAAGATGTGAAACAAACCACAATATAACTTTGGATGCTTTAGTTGGAAGATTGACAGCCTTTGAATTAGACAACTATGACAACTATGTTCCTAGTTCCAAAAATATTGAATCAGCATTTGAGGCCAAGGTTTCACTAAAGAAGAACAAGAAAATTAAAGAAGTTCAGTCAGAAAGTGAAGAAGTATCAGAAGAAAGTTCTGATAGTGATCTTGAAATTGTAGAAGCATTACTTGCAAAGAAGTACTCTAGAGGGAAAGGTAAGTATAAAGGTAAAACTCCTTTTATCTATTTTTCATGTGAAGAAATTGGACATATTGTAGCTAGGTGCCCAAACAAGAAAGTCAAGGAAGAGAAGAGAAGTCACAAGTACTATGGCAAAAAGAATTTCAAATCATACAAGGATAAAGGTAAGAAAACATGTTTTATGGCTAAAGATTCTGATGATAGTGAAGAAGAAATTGTCTTTATTGCTATAAAGGATGAATCTGATGATGATGAAGATAAGATGGCACTTATTTCTCATATAAGCAAAGATGATATATGGATAATAGACAGCGGATGTTCACACCACATGACTGGTGACAAGACAAAATTTGAATATCTAGAAGACTGTGATAGTGGTAATGTAAGATTTGGAAATAATGAACCTTGTTGTATAAAAGGAAAAGGAAGAATCTCATTAACCAAAGAACTCATATGTGATAATGCTTATTGGGTTGAAGGACTAAAACATAATCTTCTAAGTGTAGCACAGCTAATCAACACTGGTTTCAAGGTTGAATTCATGAATGGTCAAGCAAGACTGCTGGATGGAAAAGGAAAACTCATTGGATCAGGCAAACAAACAAAAGGTAACTTATTTTATCTTGATCTCAGTGAATATTCATGCTTTATTGCTCAAATAGAAGAAAGTTGGCTATGGCACAAAAGGTTATGTCATGTGAATTTTGATAACATGATAAAAATAAGCAAATTCAAGAAGGTTAGAGGCATTCCTACTTTGAAGAAACCTGACACTGGTCTATGTAAGAATTGTCAGATTGGCAAAATGAGTAAAACTAGTTTCAAGAGTAAGAACTATCAGTCTAAAGAAATTTTGGAAATTGTGCATACTGATTTATGTGGACCTATTGGAATACAAAGCTATACTGGAGATAAATTCTTTATTCTTTTCATTGATGATTATTCTAGAATGATGACTGTTATGTATTTAAGAGAAAAATCAAAAGCATTTGAAAAGTTCAAATGGTACTTAGCAAGAGTGGAAAAGGAAACAGGGAAAAGATTGAAATGCTTAAGATCAGACAGAGGTGGTAAATTCATCTCCCATGATTTTAACAACTTTTGCATTGAAAGAGGAATCAAAAGACAAGTATCAGCTCCTAGAACTCCTGAGCAGAATGGAATAGCAGAAAGAAGAAACAGATCTATTATGGATTGTGCAAGGACTCTAATGATAGAAAATAACATCGCTATAAAGTATTGGAAGGAAGCTATCAGCACTACAGTTCATACATTGAACCGAGTACAATTGAAGAAAGACACATTCAAAACTCCTTATGAATTATGGTATGGCTATAAACCCAATGTAAGTTACATGAAAATATTTGGTAGCAAGTGTTATATCTTAAAAGAATCCAGAAGAAATAAATTTGATGTGAAAAGTGATGAAGGAATATTCCTAGGATATTCTAGCAAAAGCAAGGCATACAAATGTCTGAACTTATCTACTCACAAAGTCATAGAAAGTATACATGTAAAATTTGATGAGTTTGTAGAAAAGATTGAGGAAGAAAGCAAAAGGGAACCTGAGAACTACAGAAGATTCATTTACATTGAACCTAAAACATTGGTAGACACAACTATCAGTAAGGAAACTATATCTACCGAGCCGAGCACAGTTACCGAGTCACAAACCGAGTCACAGGAAGAAGTTCAAACCGAGTCACAGGAAGAAATTCAGACCGAGTCTCAGCCTGAAGTTACCGAGAAAATATCTACCGAGCCCGAGCAACCTGAAGAAGAGATCCTAGAAGATAACAGCATGAATCATTCAAAAAGAAAGGAACCTATACTAGCCAAATATGTCAGAAGACATCATACACCAGATCAAATCATTGGAAACAAATCAGATGGTACTATGACAAGAAGCAAGCTAAAAGGTACATGTCTGCTTACTGATTTTGAACCTAGAAATATCAAAGATGCATTGGAAAATGAAAGTTGGATTGAAGCAATGAATGAAGAATTAGAACAAATACAAAAGAACAAAACTTGGACTCTTGTACCTAGACCTAAAGATAAGAATGTAATTGGAACAAAATGGGTATTCAGGAATAAGCTAAATGAAGATGGTTAAGTATCTAGAAACAAAGCTAGACCGGTATGTAAAGGTTATTCTCAAGAAGAAGTTATAGATTATGGAGAAACTTTCGCTCCTATTGCAAGATTAGAAGGTGTAAGAACTCTACTTGCTTATGCAGCACACAAAGGATTTAAGGTATATCAGATGGATATAAAATCTGCATTTCTCAATGGAATTCTTAATGAAGAAGTCTACATTGAACAACCTGAAGGTTTTGTTGATCCAGATAAAAGGGACATGGTCTGCAGGTTACACAAAGCATTGTATGGTTTAAAACAAGCTCCTAGAGCATGGTATGAAAGACTCCATAACTATTTGATTCAGATTAATTTCAAAAGAGCTAATGATAACAACAATCTGTATATTAAAGAAGGACCGGATGACAAAATTGTATTGGCAGAAATATTTGTGGATGATACTATATTTACAGGGAATGAGGATCAGTGCAAAGAATTTTCTGAGAAAATGAACAAAGAATTTGAAATGTCTATGTTTGGTTTAATAAAATTCTTTGTTGGTCTTCAAATTCAGCAAAGCAAGAATGGTATATGCATTACTCAATCTAAATACATTAAGGAAATACTTAAGAAGTTTGGTATGGAAGATTCAAAACCAGTTGGTACACCCATGTGTACTGGACTGAAACTTACCAAAATTGATGATTCAAAAGAAGTTGATCAGACCCTATACCGATCTATGATTGGAAAATTGTAGTATGTAGTACATACAAGACCTGATATTGCCTTAGCAGTCGGTATAGTAGCTAGATTCTCAACAAAACCTAAGGAAAATCACATGATGGCAATCAAAAGAATCTTAAGATACTTAAGAGGAACTGAAGAATATGGCTTGTGGTATAAATTTGGAGGCAATCTAGACTTAAAAGTGTTTACTAATGCTGATTGGGCAGGAAACATTGATGACAGAAAAAGCACAAGTGGTGGAGCATTTTTTCTTGGAAAAAGACTGGTATCCTGGACTAGTAAAAAGCAGAATTGCACATCTCAATCCATAGCTGAAGATGAATATGTTGCTACTGCAGTAAACAATTCAAATATTGTTTGGTTTAATCAGCTATTAGAAGGTATGAAGGTTGAAATCAAAGAACTAGTTGTTATATTTTGTGACAATACCAGTGCAATAAACATTTCTAAGAATCCAGTGATGCATTCCAAAACCAAGCACATTGCTATTAAATATCATTTTGTCAGAGAATTGGTGCAGGATAAGGAAATTAGATTAGAATATATTCATACAAAAGAACAGATTGCAGACATTTTTACCAAACCATTACCTAAGGATGCATTTGTGTATCTAAGAGGTAAGTTAGGGGTCATTCCCCTATCCGAGGCTCACTAAATATAGTTTTAGTGATGCATCAACCAGAAAATGATTGAAAATCAACCAGTTGATGCAGCATATTCAAGGAATCATTGCATATGAATCAGTACTTGAGGTACATTAATTTTCACCGGTAATATGTGAATTGTCTTTGGCATGTGTTGTCAAAGAGGGAGTGTTTGCTATGTCTTTTCTATTACTTCAAGAAATTTTCAATAGTCAGAAGGAAGAATTTTCAGGATACAGGAAGTTTGCTGACAGAGGGAGATTTGAATCTGAACCAAGCTAACTCTTTCAAATTTCTTATGCTATGACATATTGTGTTGCCATCAATGCCAAAGAGGGAGATTGTTGGAAACAATTGTCTGAAGGAAATTGCTACTCAATTATGTATTGTCTTTGATGTCACACAATGTCATAGTCCGCAGCAATCAGTTACTACCGAGCTCAGTCGGTCTGCCAGACATGAATATTAGTGCTTACCGAGTCCACTCGATTATCAAATAAAATCAGTGTCTACCGAGTTCACTCGGTTACCAAAGGAAATTCAGCATTTACCGAGTTCAGTCGGTTGTCGAAGAAAAGTTAGTGTTTACCGAGTTCAGTCGGTTGTCGAAGAAAAGTTAGTGTTTACCGAGTTCAGTCGGTTGTCGAAGAAAAGTTATTATTTACCGAGTTCAGTCGGTTGTCGAAGAAAAGTTAGTGTTTACCGAGTTCAGTCGATTATCGAAGGTAAAGGATTGTCAGTGTTTACCGAGTTCCCTCGGTCTCTGAAAGATTATAGAAAGTTATGGTCACCGAGCACTGTCGGCCCTTGAAAGATTTTTGCAAATAGAGTTTGCTTAATTCAGCTGACTGTTATACTAAATAATGTCGATTTGACAAATCTAAAATCATATAAATAAAAGGTCAAATGTGAAAAGTAAACAAGATATTTAGCAGAAGATTTACAGAAGAAAAGCAGGAAAGGTGTATGCGAATTTGTGAAGGATGTTCAGATATCCTTGAGGTGCAGTAGAGATTTATTTGATTAGAAAGGATCAGACTTATGCAGAACAGAGATCTGTAATCAGCAAGACAGTTGCATTATTATACAGTTCATTTTTTCATTGTTACCTTCTTATCATTGTAACAGTGAATTCTAAATCTCTTAACCGAGTTGGTTTAACAACCATATTGTAAATCCTCTAACAAGGTGACAATTCCATTGAATTGTTTTCAAGACCTCTTACCAGGCCACTCCTAGCAGGGTGTTTTAAATCCTCTAACAAGGTCACACCTAACAGTGTGTTTTGTAACCTTTTACCGGGTTGGCTTCTAACCGGGCATCACTTCAGAAAAGTGAAAATCAGTATCTAGATACATTGGTGGTTTTTCCCATATTGGGTTTCCACGTTAAATCTTGTGTCTCTTGTGTTCTTAATTGCTATCTTAATCATACACCAGTGCTGATGAATATCTAAAAGATAATTTTGCTAATACTTTCTGCATCTTCAAAATTACTGCAATCTATTTACCGAGTGCTAATACAGATAACATTGTTAAGATATCCTAAGGGATCTGGAAAGAATTAATTGTGAAGTGTTTTATGGTTGATTGATTCACCCCCCCTCTCAGTCACTTCATCCATATTCCATCATTGGAAAGATTCTTAAACCATCGGTTTGGTTTGAATGATCAATCAGTTTGGTGTGAAGTGATGAAACTGATTATCATTACGAGATTGATAATGCCATTGACTTGATTTGGTGTGATGAAGCCAAATGGACTCGATTAAGGACAAAACCAGTTTGATATGAAGCAATAAAACTGATACGCCCCTTGAGATTTGATGATGAGAAATACCAACTTGATGTGGTGGGGTGAAGCTGAGATGCCCTTGGTATTTCTTTCTGATTGCTTTGATTATGTGATCATTGAATTGTTGATGTTATGATCGTGCCCCCTCAAGAGCGAAATCAAAAGATGACAAGGTGCCCTGGTGTGATTGAATAATGTGAGGTTTAGGGTACATTCTACACTGAATATAAGGTCGGTTGACCAGGTTTGGCCAAAACTTGGGTATGGGTTAACCAAGATTTGGGAGTAGGGAAGACGTGAATAGGAAGAAATAGTATCAATTGGAAGAAGAAAAAGTTGGTTAGATAAGTGGTCAACTGTTGTTAAGGTTTGAAAGTCAAATAATGATTTTGACTAAGTTAAGGATGCCAAATTTTGATTTTGACCCTAAAAATGAGATCAGAGCAGGTCAATTAGGTAAGGGTGCAAATTTCAAGTCAATCAAAGCAAGTTGAAAAATGGGTTAAAAAGACTATATAAAGGCCAAACATGTCACTTTCCATTCATTTTGACTTCTTTGAGTTTTGAATTTTAAAAACCCTCTCAAAGTGAAGATGGAAATCCGCATGGAAAATCACCAATTTGAGTGACAACGAGTGCAGAATTTGCCTAGACACTACGATCCAACGGTAAGTTCTCAAAAACTGAGCTTTGTGTTTATCAATTTTTCATTTTCTGGTTTGTTTTGGCATTCAAAAATCTCGTGGCCACATTTACTCGTACGAGCCTGTGAGAAAACTTGTATGAGTAAACACACACTGAGATCAACTTGTACTGGCCACCTAGGATTCTCGTACGAGGCCTGCCCTCGACTCGTATGAGGATTCAACATTTTTCCCTTTTGTTCATGCTCTTTAGTGTGTTTGCTCATATTTTAGGGTTTACTCATACGAGGACTTTCCTTTACTCGTATGAGAAAACTTGTCTGTCTCTGTTTACTTGTATGAATAACAGTGGGCAGTTTTGGAAGTATAGATGCCAAATTTTAAACTTGCTGATCTTTGCAATATGATCTAGGATATGTTCTTAAGTCTTTGAATACATTTTGATGTCTCGATACTGATGATTTCTTGGTTTATGCATCCAAGAGGTTCTTCCTGATATATAGTTCAAAATCACATATCCATCGACATTGATATTGTTGGCACAGTTGTCAGAGGATGAGGGCGGGTTTGGTTGGCTAGGTGGGATTCTAGATATCCATGTGAACCACAGATTGCTGACTGCCTTGGTGGAGCGATTCCATAGTGAAAAAAATAATTTTCACTTACCCACAGGTGAGATTACCATGACCCCAAAGGATGTTTATCGCATCCTTCGCGTTCCATTTGGTGGTTCATTAGTACATTATGAGACATCATGGATTCTTGGGGTATTATCTATCCGTAGGATTTTCCAAGATGAGGAAATCCTAGAGAGGTGGATAGGGTGGGACATGATGATGTCCAGGTATAGCCAAGTATCAACTTTAGCATGTGTGATGGAAGGGTATATAGGATGTTTTCTCATGCTAGATAGGGGTCAGCAGGGATTTCAAAGTGGTTGGGGTCCCATATTAGAGAGTTTACTGGGAAGCCCAGTAAAGATGGGATGGGGATCATTCATGTTAGCACACATGTATCATGAGCTCCATGAGGTTGTGTATAGGGGAGTGAGTACATTAGCCGCAGGAGTTTTGATTCTTCAGATCTAGGCTTGGGATCACTTACCTATATGTTGCCCTATGTGTGATGTGGTGAGGATAGTAGTACAACCTTTTATTTATAGATATACAGGTTATGTGGTACAACCCCACTTGGGGAAGACTACCTATTAGATGTGACAGATTGACGACATGATAGTTGTCACATGGCGACCTTATCTCAGGACAGAGCCATTGGGTGATTGGCAATCTCAGTAGAGAGATATGTTCGTGACATGACCATTGATTGGTTGTATTGATGCCATGTTGGAGTGTTTTTTTGTATCCTGGGTATTGCATCAGTATGGTCTCTAGCAGGTGATGTCAAAGGAGTTCACAAAATATGCCCAGTTTATAGATGAGATGAGATCAGGATGGGGGCCTAGACTGGTACGGGATACCTCATTACATGATTTGGCATTGGTTAGGTGAGGTAGATGGGATTATCTAGAGGTAGTGGTAGATGGAAGGATGGTGCCAGATTATAGGGAGTACTTCATTAGACATCCTTTCCCATGGTTTATAGACCTAGGAGCCCCAACCCCTTGTATTGATGATGAGGGAGATGTTCCAACACTGCTATCGCCATGGCAGGGCCACAGGGATATAGGTCATAGACCAGCATGTGGAGATCTAGGAGTAGGCTCTAGTAGAGGGGGAGTGCAGTAGTAATGGAGAGATGGTGAGGTTGGTGGGTAGATGAAGAGGCTAGAGATGTGGGGTGGTTAGGGTCAGAGAGAGCCACCCAGTGGAGGAGATGAGTGATATGTGAGGCAGAGAGCTGCAGATGACATGGGAGGTGAGGAGGAGATATTGTGATAGAGGATGCTTCAGGAGGTGATTCGATCCTTATAGGAGCATGTGTGTGGATTGCAGATGGAGATTTTTGTAGCATAGACTAGGCTATCAGAGTGAGATAGGAGGATAGTAGAGCTCATAGCTGAGTAGGTCCAAAGGATTGCTACACTCACAGCTGAGAGAGATCATCATTAGCGGGTAGTGACTCATCTGATGAGTCATGCATCGTATTATGTGGCAGCTTATACTATAGTTGTACCAATTGCACAGCATCTCATGACTTTTTCATATTTCATGGCTAGATCAGAGGGTGCACAGATGCCTCATGTCGATGAGGAAATACCACCTCCACCGGCTCTAGATGTTGAGGATGTAGCAGATAGTTAGCTTTAGGATCATACCATTTTTGTACCTCTATTGTATACAATGACTTGCTCCAATGACTTGTGATATTGATATAGAAAAGTGATTCTTGAGATATATATAGAGATATATGATTTGATGTCATTGTACCTATGTTTCAGTGTCTTTTGTGAGATGTGTTTTATTCTCTTTTGATGTTTAATGAATGCAATATATGTGGATGTAGGTATGACTTATGCAACTTTGATTTGTGTATGGATAGATTAGATGAATATGCAATGTTTATTTAATTGATTTTGATATGAAATGAATGTATCATAACATAATGAATGTATGATGTAGTTATTATGAATGATGGGTATATGGATATGCAAATGGAAATGTGTTTTTGACATCTCATTTTCAATGAAATTTTTATTGAATACATAGGTACTCGATCATATCTCTAATGATGTAGTTGACTGCTTGAGAGGAAGAGAAGAAGCCAAATAGGAGACTTCATATCTTATGGAGAATAGGATTGTGTTAGAATAACTGAGAGGGGGGTGAATCAATTAATCACTGTCCCAATACAAAATGTATAATCCAAAAACAAATACTACAATTTCTTCTGCTCGGTAACTTAAAATACTTTACTGTCTGTGCATTTACCGATTACCAATCTAAGACTTATAACAGTTACCGATCAAATCAAATATGAAATATGTACATATGACATCAAAACAAACATCACAATCAACACATAACACAAGAGATTTAACGTGGAAACCCTGTGAAGGGAAAAACCACTTGGGACCGGCAACCCAAAAATATTCACTCTTCTGAAGTGAGGTCGGTGAAGACCTAACCCTGTTAAAGGTTACAAACACGCTGTTAGGTGTGACCTTATTAGAGGATTTAAGACCAACTGTAATTGTCCAACCAACAGTCACTCTAGGGTTGACAGGATAACAATGCTCATTCTATGAATGATACATAATAAGACTTTCTTAGTAAATAATATGTAACATTAGGTGATCTGACTTAATACAACTTCAATTGCAAATTACAGATCAATGTTCAGCTCATACAAATCTTTCTGATCAATAAAACATTTTTGATTCAATAATATATCAACTTACTGTCCATCAGTAATCACTCTCTGTCACTCGATAATGCTCTATAGTAGGGTTCTTCTTAACCAGTATGATCAGAATGCATGACAACTTGTTCACGCGATGATTCTACAGTTTCCTTCTCTTCCGGCATCACACTCATTGTGAAATCTTCAGTCTCTTATATAGACATGTAAACCATTTTCTTCTGCTCTATCAGATTTTTCCACTTAATCATCTTCATTTATTTTGCCTCTTAAACATACCACGGCACTTGTATCAATAACATGTTTGAATCTCATTCTTTATATCTTTCCTAAATTTTGTCAGTTGTCGATCTGTGTAACAAACTTTATCTGTTACCTCGAATTCATACACTTGCCAGCTCATCAATCTTATTAGCTAAACTAATCATTTAATTCATTATGTTCTTCTTAGTTAACAAAGAAATGCGTCGGTAAACACAAGCTCAGTTAACACTGTGCTCGATATATACACTTCGTCAGTGTATACTGAAATGCTTCATCGACCGACAACACTACTTTGTGTCTTTCAGCTCTTCTCCTCATCATAGATGAATGAAACATAATCAAGTCAATAACATGAAGTCATAGACTCATCAACAAGTTACTCAATGTATTCTCTATCCTCATCTGTCATATCCATCTTCCTCATGTAGATATTTTTGTTCTTCATCTCTTTCACTCCTTTTCTACAGATGTTTTAGTATAGTAACTTACAAGATAAGTACTATCAAACTAGTTGACATCAATGACAACATAATACTGATTTAATCATACTAAATATCTAATCAATCTGCTCGGTGATCTTAAATCATAGATTCTTCAATCAAGTTCTAAATCAGTTGTAGTTCATCAATCTCTCCCTTTGGCATTGATGGCAACTCAAAAAATATGAAATGTACCATACACATACCAAACATGTATTCTACAACTCTGTGAACAAATGATGTGCAAGCTCTCCCTAGCTTAATATGTTTAATCACTACGTTACTTCAACAACATTAAAACATACAGCTTTGTCAATCTGCAAATATGATCTTTTCAACTCTTGGATTCCTTCTTCTGTTCTCAGTAACTGATCTTTAATGCTCTCCCTTTCTTCAATTTGTCTCTCCCTCAGATAGTTCTCATCGGTGCATATTGTTTCATATGTTTCATATTGTTTATCTCTCCCTTTGACAACAATGCCAACGAAAAAAAAAACAAATAGCTCTTCAGTAGCCAAGTAACTCTTTTTTGTCTAATGCATACTCTGTATCTCTATATACTGATATGCCAATCTATTCCAGTACCTTTCACAACCATAGACATGATCCAAAGTGTGAACTATGCTGCATCAACATGAATGATCTTCTGATAAGATTAGGCTAATGCAACATCTGAATCACCTTAGTGATCGATAGACAGGAGATGGACCCCAAGTCTAGTCCTCAAATACTCAAATGTGTCCTTCGGTAGAGCTTTTGTAAATATATCTGCAAGTTGTTCTTTTGATGTAACAAACTCTAGCTTAACTTGCTTCTCCTGTACTTGTTCTCTCAAGTAGTGATACTTAATTGATATATGCTTTGTTTTAGAATGCATCACTAGATTCTTTGAGATGTTTATTGCACTGGTGTTATCATAGTATATAATCACTAGCCCAGTGATTATCTCATTCATACCTTCCAGAACTTGTTTAATATATGCAATGTTTGAACAGTTTATAGTAGAAACAACATACTCTACTTCGACTGTAGATTGAGAAATGCAAGCTTACTTCTTACTTGTCCAGGTAACAAGTTTTTCACCAAAGAAGAATGCTCCTTCAGTGGTGCTTTTTCTGTCATCCACATTTCCAGCCCAATCAGCATCGATATAGACTCTAAGCTCAAAATTGCCTTCCTTAGGATACCATAGTCCATAGTCCTCTATTTTCTTCAAGTATCTTAAGATTATTTTAGTAGCAATCATGTTTGATTCTCTAGGATTAGTAGAAAATCTAGCAACTATTCCCACAGCATGTGCTATATCTGGTCTACTATGAACTACATACATTAGCTTACTAATCATTGATTGGTACAGTGTCTGGTTTACTTCTGTAGTTTCATCTTCCTTAGTCAGTTTACATCCAGTAGCCATCGATGTTCCCACAGGTTTAGCATCTTCCATGCCAAATGTTTTCAATACTTCTTTTATGTATTTAGACTGTGTGATGAATATCCCATCACTCTACTAAATCACTTGTAGTCTTAGAAAGAATTTAATCTCTGCGAACATAGACATTTCAAATTCATTCCTCGTATCATTAGCAAAGGCTTTACATATTTGATCTTGACCTCCAAATATGATATCATCCACAAATATCTCAGCAATAAGAATTATATCATCAGTATATCCTTTCATATATAGATTGATGTTCTCACTTGTTCTTACAAATCCTATACTTAACAAATAAGTATGCAACCTCTCATACCAGGCTCTTGGTGCTTGCTTCAAACCATATAAATCTTTATGTAATCTACATACCATGTCTTTCTTTTCTAGATCAAAAAACCCTTTAGGTTGTTCTATGTAGACTTCTTCTTCAAGTATTCCATTCAGAAATACTGACTTGACATCCATTTGATATAATTTTAATTTCTTGTGTGCAACATATGCAAGTAGCATTCTGACTCCTTCCAATCTAGCAACAGGTGCAAAGGTTTCACCATAGTCTATGCCTTCCTCCTGTTCATATCCTTTGCATACCAATCTAGCTTTATTTCTTGTCACTTCTCCATTCTCATTCTACTTATTCCTGAATATCCACTTAGTACCGATAATATTCTTATCTTTAGGTCGAGGTACTAAGGTCTTGTGTGTGTGAAAATTGTACTTGATCTGTAGACACAACACTCAGTAAAACATTAGAGGTTAGCTATAATCGAATCATGCAAAATTGAAATCTAATTTAACCAAGCGATTTACTGCCTTCTAGTAGGTGCGAGATTAATGTTCTCAGATTGTTATCGAGATTAGTGACCTAGACGACACCTAAATGAAGGATTTGAATGCAATTGATCTAGATATGAGATTGAATGCAATTAAGCTATTTTTTTGGATTTTCTATGCAATAAGGAATGAAAACTTAATATGAATCTATGCTAGATGAAATTGATATGCTATGAATGCTATTGAAAATTGATATGCAATGCTAATCTAACAATGATATGCAATACGAATGCAAAAATAAGATTGATCTCACAAAGATGTCGATTCGCAAGAGCTTTGATTCTTCAATTCCAATTCTCCAGCATGATTGTGCAAAAATATGAGATGAATTATGAAGAGCTGAGCCTTATTTTTATAGAAATCCAGGGTTTTAGAGGTGCATGGATAAAAGCCATAAATCACTCAGATTAACTCAGCTTGATTTTTGAGTTATCTGATAATAACAGATAATTAAGTCACAAAAACATGCAAAAGCTAAGCTTTAACTCAAAATAGAGTTTAGCTTTAATTGATAATTGATAGTTGTTTGCTTTTATGATTGTGCATGTTTTATTTATGAATTAATTTAATAATAAAGTCATTTATGCTCAACTTAACTGATTTTTGAAATAAAATAATTAATTTATGGGTTAATTAACTATTTTATCAAACTTTTATTAAAAATTATATTATTAAATAATGACAACATGCTTTAATTAATTAAATAAGAATTTAATCAATTATTCATAGGATATTGGATTTATTGTCAAAATTAAATAATACAATTAATAATAGATAAAATTAAATTTAATTAAACAATTAAGTGGCAAATATTAAATCTAATTAATTAAATATGAAAATATTCAATTAATCAAACTTTAGGATAAATGTGATTTATCGCCAAATAATCATTAAATTAAAGATAATTAAGATAATTTAGGAATATTGTTAGGAATATTCCTCGATGCAGAATTTAAGATAATCAATTATGATTCGATGATGTTTAGATGTGCCTTAGATTAGGACTTTGATGTCGATTTCGTTCGATATTGAAGATGTAGGAGATTAATGAACTTATAGCCCCCCTTTGGGGTATTACATTTTGCCCCTCTTTGAATTACTGTGCGAAGCGCAGTGGTTCAAAGATAGTCTGTGTTTGATAGAGATATGAAACTGATTCAAAAGATAAACCGATCTCAAGATAGAAACCGATTGAAAGATATTGAGATAGGAGGTCCTGAATGACCAGAGATAATGTTTACTATAGCAGCAAATGAGCCTATGATTGTGAAAAAGTGTCAAAACGCCTGATTCCAAACCTTAGGATTGCAAAGAAGTGAGTGACCCATTCTAGACTTGATTGTCTTAGCAGAACTAGCAGGTATCACATCCAAATCCTTTAGTTGCCGAAGAACCAAGGAAAGGACACTATGATCTGATGGTTGCAAAAACTGATACAGTTTACAAGATTAGGAGAATACCAGATTGATATGGATTGATGAATCTGATATGCCCCAAGTGATGATAGATTTGCCCCAAGCGATGAGGACTTTTGATGAATCAGCGACTAGACGTGATTGTTGTCTTGATCACTGATAAAAGATATTGATAGACTTGATCGATAGAATTTTGATTTACAGACTTTGAATTGATGTGCAATACCATGCCCCCTTCGGGATGAAAATTGAAATCTGACAAGAAAAGTCAGTGTTGATAGTTTAGAAGCATGTTAATTGATTTGAGAAGTGCTTAAAACACGTCCGGGAATGCATTCTGCATCGTTTGGAGGTCGAAAAGACCAAGTTTGACTAGGTTTGACCATGAGTTGACCATGGTTGACCAAGTTGAATTTTTGATAGTTTGATGTAAGCTAATCAGTTAAGTTGAATACTGTATTTCTGTGAAGATGGAAGGTTGATTATGCAAGCAGTAGACCGTCCTGGTCCCAAAAAATTTAAATCATGATTTTGACATAATAAACGATCTCAGATTTCAATTTTGATCCCGAAAATGGATTCAGAACGTTGAAATTAGCCAGGGGTGCAATTTTCATGGAAAATGGAGCACTTTTAAAAATTAGGTCAAAAGCTATATAAGGCCGGAAGGGTCATTTTCAATTCATTTCAACCCTTTGACTTTAGAGATTCTGTGGAGCCCTCTGAGCGAAAAAAATGGCAGACCAGCGAGAATTGAAGGCACCTGTGAGTTCGCACCATTTTGAGCACAGCCGGAGATGTGACAGACCTCGACAGTATGGACATCCGGTAGGTGGACCTCTATTCCGCTCTGAAAATGAATGTTTTTGATGATTTATAGCATTTTAAAAATTTTTCATATGCGTTTTTAGCTTTAGAATTTCGCATGTGTAGAAACTCGTACGAGTCCCATTCCAGACTCGTACGACATTTCATTTGAATTTATATTATCGTTTCAACCACGCCCAAGTGTCGTATGATAGGGACCCTTGTGTCGTATGACATTTCATCGGGTCCCTCGAAACTCGTATGAATCCGGGTGAAGTGTCGTATGACTATGGATTGTCGTTTGGTCTACTGTGGAATGTCGTACGACATTTGACGCTAGTTTGGAATGTCGTTTGAAAAATAGAGTGTTAAAAACTCATTCTTATGTAAAAAATCTAACTTTTCTGATCCTTCTGCCTGATTGCGGACACTTTGCCCCACCTTCTGAAACTTTAAAAACTGTGTCATTCTGATACTTTTGGCCTGATTTTGAACTGAATTTCTGATAAAACACCCTGTTTCTTTATGATTTAGGTCACATATCCTAATGTACATGTTTGCCATTCTTATCTAGCCACCTAGAGATTGTGTATCGCCTTGCCAGACCCTATGAGGGTTCATCTTGCTACATGTGGTTTTGAGCACTTGATACATTTACCCGATATTAGGGTAAATCATGACCTACTGACTGTGCTGATAGAGCGATACCATTCTGAGACACAGACCTTTCACTTGCCTACCGGAGAGATCACTGTTACACCAAAGGAGGTGTATAGGATCCTTCGTATTCCATTTCATAGTCCTCGTCGGTCTGAGTATGTGAGTGGAGGATCTACTGGTCTACATGCTTTCAGATGACTGTTCGGTGATGATACCTAGCTGACTGGGTCTATATCCTAGGAGACACTCGTGCAGAGATATGGGCAGACACATCATCTAGAGTGTATCATTGTGGGGATGATTGGAGAGTTGATTATGCCTGGCCGTCAGTAGAACGGCTTTTTGATGGGATGGGCACCTATGGTAGGACTTTTGATGGCTACACCCACTAAGCTTGCTTGGGGTCAGTGTCTGCTGGCTCACTTGTATTCTGAGATGCACGAGGTCATGTATCAGGACTGCAAGACATTTGCTTTAGGAGCATTGGTACTGCAGATATGGGCTTGGGAGCATATCCTAGTTTTGAGGCCAGTTTTTCAGACGCAGAGGCAGCCACAGGACCCTGTCATTTATGCTTATGCCAGCTATGTCACACAGGTTCACATGGGACACACCGAGTACTTCCGCCGGTGTTTAGATGATATGACCTTCATGATCTAGAGGCCATATTTACAGATAGAGGCCTGGCTTACTATGAGAGAGCAATTTTCATTCTTTTTCCAGAGCAGGATACTGATAGGACGAACCTCCACCGTCTTGGAGAGATTTTTGATTAATAGAGTTTGGTGTTAGTATGGATGTATTCAGGATGTCCCTCAGGAGTATACTGCTTATGCCCACATTGTGCGTGAGATAGGGCTCAGATGGACACCACGGCTTAGTTATGCTTTATGTGCTGATGAGTACAGTCGTATCATTGGGAGAGACTGGGAGTATCACCCAGAGGTGGTGGATGCAGGGGTTACAGATGCATATGTGGCATGGCTTGTTGATCACTGGATTCACTGATTTTCTAATCCTACAGAGCTGATACCCTCCATGGAGGAGGCTATGGATGTTATAGGGGCTCCTATGAGAGCAGGACCGAGACCACAGGTGGTACACCCTACTCCTCCGAGACAGAGAGCCATGGCTCCCTCACAGAGAGCACTAGGGCATGCGAGGCCTCTGCGTCCTTCTACATCTACAGTAGGTACATCTTTTGGGACATAGAGATGGAGCAGAGGTGAGAGTGGTACACTGGGCGGAGTAGGATCTGCAGATGATGTTCTAGGAGCTGAGCAGTTTACAAGTGGTACAGATGTGGATGACACATTTGATTTGGGGGCTGAGGTTAGACGCCGTAAGGTGCATAGGGTTAGCACTTCTTCACATGCATATCAGCCAGCACAGCCAGCACAAGACACAGATATGCCAGCAGCTGATGCAGAGCCTGTAGTTCCTCTTACTTCGGCCGAGATTATCAAACGGCTTAGAGTCTAGGTCCGAGACCTGAAGATAGAGAAGGCTAGATTAGAGGAGAGGCATTGAGAGGTAGATAGGCAGTGTACAGAGCAGCACATAGAGATACAAAGATTACAGATAGAGGTGATTCATCAGACTACGCGGGCCTCATATTATGTATCTGCTTACTATGCAGTAGTCCCTGCTACATAGAGAGTGCCCACCTATTCTCAGTACATGGTAGCATCAGAGGGAGCTAGGGCACCAAGAGTGGAGGCAATACTAGATGCACCACCTCCTCCTCCACCAGATGCAGAGGAGCATGCTGACATTTGATTCCGCTTCTCATCTGTTACTTTCTCACTGATACATTATTATGTCTGATAGCTCTACGGAGCTCATTCGTTTGTACCCTATGCCAGTAGTGCACCCCTGACTATTTGAGATTTTTGATATATAGATGAGATCGATATTTTTGGTTTTGACATCATGTGTACTTGTCATTTTTGTTATGTATGATGATATCATGTGATGTTAATGCTATGAGTAGTGTAGAATGTATGTATGGATCAATGCAATGCAATGATTTCTTTCATATGTATGAATGTTATGCAGATGGAATGATTATGGAAATATGTATGTTTATGCAATGGATGTAAATGTAATGCAATAAATGTTTATGATATGATTGGTAAATGCAATGATATACATGATATGTTTTGCAGGTTGATGAAGACAAGTACTCAGTCTTATGTCAAAAAAGATGGTTAACCCAGGAGGATCATTGCTTGCGATTCTGTGAAGAGACCTTCGAGTTAGGTTTAGCTCTTGTTAGATTTGAAGATGTGATTGAAGAATCATTGAAGCTTCGAAGTTTATTTAGTCATTGTGAGATCATGCAAACATGCAAAATGCAAAGAGACATGCAAGATGAAATGCAACCTAAGACCTAGGACCTAGTCACTGAGCATATGTCGATTTGTTATCATCATTGAACTTTTAGGTAACTGGATAAATCAATACAATGCCCACTAGCCATGAAACCATAGACATATGAATATTGATTTGTATGCACAAGAATCAATACAACACCCACTGGTTATACAACCATGGACATATGAATATTGATTTGTTTTTGGAATGTTGGATTAGATATAAGCACCAAGGCACAAACGCCAGGATGACCTGAATATCACATCCATTTTGATATAGCAATTTGTACAAGCATCAAAACATAAATGTTGTGATGACCTGAGTACGCCTTGCATTTAACATACACATCAAACAATCAAAAGATCATTCTAAATCTAGTGTGAATTACCCTTAGTGACCCTTTATCGTTCCCCTCCTTAGGCAAGATTGCATTTCGCAGTAGGAGAAAGAATTTACTTCAAAAAGATAATAGTTAGATCAAACTTCCTTGAATTTTCTGGGTATCAATGGTCGAGGTATGCATGGCCATCCAATTTGAGATAGAGGCTCTTATAGTCAGACACCATTTCAATCTGGAATTTCCAAAGTTGTTAGATTTTCACATACAAGCAAAAAACAAAGAAAAGATTATGCCCCCAGTCATCACTCTCTAAATCCTATAAAGGACATCATCAAAGAGCTGGAAGGGACACAATATGCAAAAATCTCAATGCGAATCAGTAAGCATACAAGGAGATAAAAGCATGTAAAAAGCATAGATTATTTTCAGTTGAGTTTTGATGTTGATTGCATTATTGTAGATGCAAAATCCTTTCTGGAGATGAGACAGACCGACTAACTCAACTTGAAGCTTCGAAGGACTCTGACTGGATAGGATACGTCTAAGATATATTGGAGGCCATAGGATATGACATTGATTGCCCCCAAGTTTGAACATTGATAGGATACAGACGCGCAAGCTGATTGGTGTACAAATCGACTTATTGAAAATTGGAAATACAGAAACAAACCGGGAGATATGTACAAACTAAAGCAAGACTGAAAGCTGGGAAAGACCAAGATTGTGCTGATAGATGGAGTGTTTTGAACAAGTGGCGCTTGTTTGCCAAGTTTTCACCATCTTGGCAGAGATTCTATTTTTGCTACCAAGGCGCCTGTTTCCAAGTTTTCACTAAGGCACTTTTTCTTGTTTTCATTTTTTTTTGTATTTTTCATTTTTCAAATTTTTTTTTTTTTTGAATTTTTGATATTTTCTGATTTTTTTGTGAATCATCAAGGCGCCTAGTGCTAGGTTTTCACCAAGATGTTCATTTTTTCAAGACTTTTTCTGATTTTTAAGATTTTTTAGGACATTTACCAAGCACTGAATGCCTTAGGCGTAAAATTTCTTTAGATGGAGAACGTTGATTGGTTCTCGGAGCTGTTCTCCTTTAGTCATTGAGAGTTGATAGGCATCAGAGCCAAAAGTAGCAGTGATTACAAAGGGACCTAGCCAATTGGGTTCGAACTTCCTCTTGCATTCTCGATGGGATTGATTTTTAGGATTTTCTCTCAAGACTAGATCACCAACTTGAAATTCTCTATGTCTGACTTTCTTGTTGTAGCCTCTAGACATTCTCTTCTAATATACTCTGAGATGATCATATGCTGCTTGTCTGCGCTCATCTAGTAATTCAAGTTCTTGTAACCTAGACACTCTGTAGTCTTCATCAGTGACAAGTCCATGCATTCTGATTCTGAGTGATGGGATTTCAACCTCAATAGGCACTACTTCTTCAGACCCATAAACTAAAGCAAAAGGTGTAGCCCCTATAGGCATTCTGATACTAGTCCTGTAGGCCCAGAGAGCTAGATTGATCATCAGATGCCAGTCTCTTCTTGTTTTATTAACTGTTCTATGCAAGATCTTTAGGAGATTTTTGTTTGAAGCCTCAGCTTGTCCATTCCCTTGAGGATAGTAAATAGAAGACCAATGTTGTGTAATCTTGAATTTAGCACATAAGTCATCTAGATCCTTATTTTTGAATTGTCCCCCATTGTCTGTGATTATGGAATGAGGGATCCCATATCTGCAAATTATGTAGTTCAGGATGAACATAGAGATCTATTTCCCCATTGCTTGTGTTAGAGGAACTGCTTCTACCCATTTTGTAAAATAATCTGTAGCTGTGATTATATGGGTATGTCCATTGGAAGAGTGCGGATGGATAGCACCTATGAGATCAAATGCCCATTGTTGAAAAGGCCATTGTGTAGTAAAGGGAATTAGATCTCTCCCTGGAGCATGAATCAAGTTGCCATGTACTTGACACTATTGATAGTTTTTAGCAAATTTAATAGCTTCTTTCTCCATTTCAGGCCAATAGTACCCAGCCCTAAGAAGTTTTCAAGCTAACGTTAAACTGTTTGAGTGTGACCCACATATACCCTCGTGGACTTCCTCTAATGCACATTGAGACTCTTCCCGTTCTAAACATCTAAGTAGTGTACCATCTAGACCTCATTTGTACAGGTCATTACCAATGATGACATATCAGGATGCAGATCAGATAAGGTTTCATTTCTCAAAATGGTTAAAGGACTCAGGGATGATTTGGTCGTGGAGATAGGAGAATAGATTTTTGTAGTGGGATGAATCATAACCTACAACAGTGCAGATCATGTGGGTTTCAGGGGAGTCATATGCAGGATAGGATAGGGCTTCCACCAGGAACTCGTAGCGTAGTTCATGTTTGGGCTACTGTAAGAGAGTAGATAGTGTCACCATTGCATCGGCAGCCTTATTCTCCATTCTGGGTATTTGCTCAAATGTGATAGATATGAAATATTTCTTAAGATCATCGACCATTCTCTTGTAAGGAATGAGCTTTTCATCTTTAGTTTGGTACACATCATTGACTTGGTGGATAACCAATTGTGAGTCTCCATGGATGTGCATCTCTGTAACTCTCCACTGTATTGCCATTTTCATACCATTGAGAAGTGCTTCATATTCAACAATATTGTTTGTGCAAGGAAACTTTAGTTTGAATGCTTTGGGTATCGAGTATCCTTAAGGAGTGATGAACAATATGCCTGCTCCAGATCCATTATGTGTGTAGGAGCCATCAAAGAATAACCACCATGCTCTAGAAGAGAGGTGCATGATAGAGGAATTGGGAAATTCCATTTGCATGGGTGTATCATCAAACAGTGGTGCTTCAGCTAATTGATCAGCAATGACCTATCCTTTGATAGCTTTTCTTTCAACATATTCAATGTCAAATTCGCTCAAGAGCATGACCCATTTAGCTAGTCTACCTATGAGGGCAGCTTTGCTTAGGAGATATTTCAGTGGATCAATTTTAGCTACCAAATGAGTAGTATGAGCTAACATGTAGTGTCTCAATTTTTGCGATGCAAAGATCACAGCTAGACATGCCTTCTCTATCATTGAGTAGTTCTTCTCATAGGCCACTAAAGTTCTGCTGATATAGTAGATGGCTCTTTCCTTCTTGTTCTCATCATGCTGTGCTAGTAATGCCCCCAGTGATGTATCTATTGCGGAGACATATAATATTAATGGCTTCCCATGAATAGGAGGCATCAAGATAGGAGGATTCGAGAGATAATTCTTGATATGATCAAAATTCTTTGCATAGTCTTCATTCCATGTAAAGGTCACACCTTTATGTAATGTCTTTGTGAAAAGTTGTGATATGTCAGCTAACTGTGATATGAATCTCCTGATAGATTGCACTCTCCCTTGCAAAGTTCGCATTTGACTGATATTCTTGGGAGGTTGCATCTCGATGATAGCCTTGACTTTAGCCAGATCAACTTCAATACCTTTCTTTGAGACTATGTATCCCAGGAGTTTTCCAAAAGTGACACCAAAAGCACACTTCTTAGGATTTAGGCGGAGACTAAATTTTTCCATTCTGTCAAGGATCATGCTCAAGTCAGTTAGATGTTCAGTTCTGATCATTGATTTTGCTAAGGTATCATGAACATAATCCTCCATTGTTCTATGCATCATATCATGAAAAATAGATGTCATTGCTCTTTGGTATGTAGCTCCCGCATTTTTGAGTCCGAATGGCATAACATTCCAACAGAAGGTTCCCCACGCACATGTGAATGTATTTTTCTCTTGGTCTTCTAGAGCAATTTTGATTTGGTTGTATCCAGAAAAACCATCCATGAGGGAATACATTTCATAGCCCACAATCATGTCCACTATCATATCAATGTTAGGTTGTGGAAAGTCATCCTTAGGGCATGCTCTGTTCATGTCTCTAAAGTCCGTGCACACTCTAATTGAACCATCTAGTTTTGAAATAGGTACAATGTTAGAGATCCACTCAGCATAGTCTATGACATGGATGAATCCAGCTTTGAGGAGTTTTTCTAGCTCTACTTTGACTAAGAGTGCCACATGAGGATGCATCTTTCTCAATTTCTATTTGACTGGTTTTACCCCAGGAGCAATGGATAGATGGTGCATAATGAGATTGGGATCCAATCCTGGCATATCTGAATATTTCCATGCAAAGTTGATCTTTTTTTCTGATAAGAATGTAGTGAATTTCTATTTCTCTTCTTCTGATAGAGATTGTGCTACATGTACCAATTGTGGTTCCTCTGTTGTACCCAAATTGATGGATTGAGTGGGTTCAATCAGAACTGGAGATCTATCCTATAAATGACTCAGAAGGACATCAAATATCTCATCTGCAGGCACATCAGAGAGGTTTTCACCTTTAGATACATCTTTTATTTTTACTTTTGTCGGATCTGAGACTCCCACAAAGTGGTTTTCACCCTCAGAATTCTTTTTATTTTTATTTTTATTTTTTTTGACTAAGATATTTGATGTCCGACTCGGTCATGCTGACACTCGGTTCACTGATGGAAGTACCCATAGGCTCAACTGCATTGAGGTAGCAGGAAAGGGCATAGTCATTCAGAAAGGTATAAATACCATGGTTTGGGTTTGTGGAAGTTTGGTCGATAAGATCAGGGCATTGGATAGTTAAAGTGGGAAAGGCTTGGGATATGGTGTTCACAGATGTGGATATGTCATCATTGGTCCTAACCTGACGCTCAAGTTCAAAGGTGATATTACAGCTCAAAATGTTCAATTCATGAATAGGCTCAACATCATCATGGGAGTCCTCTTCAGCCATAGGTGGATCAGACACGTTAAGTTCATTGTTTCACTCTAGACCTACATTGGGTTGAGATACATATTGGTGAATAACATCAATATATTTCTCTGTTATAAGCTCATCTTCTTCTAGAATGGCACCCCATTCATAGTCATTTGACTCAGCTTCTGATTCAGGATCTCTAGGAAATCTGAGAAAATGTGTGAAGTCAGGATGAATACCCCAAGAAGGATTACCCTCAGTCTCTGACTTGAATTCATATTCATGGGAATCAGTGTCAGAATAAATACTCTCTACTTCTGGATCAGTTTGATCACCTTCGAGATTGGTTGGTTCTTGTGGTGCAACCATCTCTTGCCCTACAGTAGGTTCTTGTGTTTCTACTACATTAATTCTTCTGATAGGATCATCTTTATCATCAAGAAGATCTTTGATCTCTTTAGGCAATTTTTCATAGGGGATGAGTTTTGAACTATCTGAATCATCATCTGAGGGTTCTGTCTCATCTTTCTTGAGAAGGGGTTCTCCTAGTGCAATTTGTTCTATGACATGAGAACAACCACCTTTGAGATGATAGGGTTTCTTCTTAAAGCCTAAGCCACCAGTATCTTTGTTGGCTCTACCAATATGTGAAATGGGTGTCACAAGACCCTTTCCTCTGATTCCTAGAGGTCCTTGACCGGAATATCCCATCTTGGCTATCAATTTGTTCCCTGGACCATATGAATTAGAAGGGATTGTAGGTGCTATAGATTCACTCGGTTGAACAATTTTATATTCAGAATCCTCTTTGTATAGCCATGCTAGCACAACTTCATCCTCTTCAAATTCTTGTTTGGATACTTGCTCCGCCACAAAATTTCTTTTGTATGCTTCCATAGGTTCCTTAGGTTCTGATTTAGACTACTTCAAGGATTGTCCATATGACTTAGGTGAGATTGGGAGAGATGTCAGAGACAAGACTGGCTCTATAGTGTATTCTCCCATCCCATTTTCTTTGATATTGATCTCTTTAGCAATGTCTTCCATCTTGGATGTGGAAGCCACATTTTGTTGCTTGATGGAAGATTCTCTGTTATTGGGAACAAGCTTATCAGCACTTTCCTTCAATGTATTGCAAGTTGTACTCAGATCTACTGGGATAGTAACCTCCACTCCTTCATAGGGAAATTTCAAGCATTGATGGTATGTAGAAGGAACGGTTTGCATTTCATGGATCCAGGGTCTCCCTAGAAGGATATTGTAAGCCAATGGTAGATCAAGCACTTGACATGTGGTATCTTTGATGACCGGACCCACTCAAATGGGTAAGACAATGGTGCCTTTAGAAGCTCTTTCTTGTTCATCATAGGCTTTTATGGTGATCTTCTTTCGAGGATCAATAGCCATCTTTGAGAATCCCAACTGTGTGATTAAGTTGTAAGAACAAATGTTGAGGCCTGCGCCCCCATCTATCAACACACGTTTGACTCGATGGTTCTAGATCAAAACTTCTACATGCAAGGGCTGATTATGGGGGTGACTTAGGGAGTTGTCATCTTCCTCTAAAAAGGAGATATATTGTGGAGATGTTAGATGACCAACCATAGTCTGGAACCTGTCTAGATCTAGATCATCAGGAACATTAGAGCTGAGCAAAGCTTTGTCTAGGATATCTCTCTGAGCTGGAGATATTCAAAGTAACTCAAACATAGAGATTTTGGCATTGGTATGCTAGAGTTGTTGGATGATGCTGTAAGATGTAGGTCTTGTATCCTTTGGATTGGAAGATTTCAAGGCAGCCTTCTGTTTAGAAGCAGATGTGAGATTGAAAGGTATCTTAGGGACATTAGATGAACTTGGTGTTTGTCCTTTCAGATGAGCCTAAGCTTGTGATCTGGTAACCACATTAGCTGAGGAATGATTTCTATCTCTTCATACAATCATGATGACATTACAGCTCTCAGAGAGACATGGTTCAACCATATTGATGACAGCATTATTTCCAGGATAGGCATAGTTGACTTTTGCCCCCATGTTAGGCTGAGAAGTGGAAACTCCCTTGCCATGTTGTGGAAATGGTTATGTAAATGCTGTGTGATCATTATTACTGGTAGGATTATTGATCATGATGTCCCCTTGATCTATCAAGTCTTGAATAGTATGCTTCAAGTGGAAGCATCCATTAGTTTTGTGGCCTTTAGTCTAATGGAAAGCATAGAATTCATTATCTTTCCACCAATATGGTTTTGGATCCGGATCAGGGTTTCGGATTGGTGGTAAAGAGATCATGTTATCAGCTATCAAGGTTCTCAGGGCAGATTCTAAAGATTCTCCTAAGGGAGTAAACTTTCATTTATTATCCCATCGTTTGAATGGCTTCTTTGGAGATGGTTCAGCAGATTTTTTCTCTAAAGCTTCAATGGTTTTGGTGGCAAGGGTGAGATTGTAGGCCGGTGCCTTTGATGGGGTGTGGATAGTGTCAAAAACACCATTAGAGATGATACCTTTGTTTCTATTCTAGCTCTTGTTTTTATCTTTTGAGCTAGATCCAGATTTAGACTTGTCCTTTTGAAGTGTGATTTCTCCTTTCTTGACAAGTACTTTCTCAATCTTGATTGCATTATCCACCATTTTATCAAAAGATACATGATCTTGCATTTGTAATGGATAGTTGAGCTCTGGAACAAGGTTATTGATAAAGATTTCAAGTTTCTCCATTTCGGGAATTGGTCTAGCATATAGAGAAAACTTCTTTTGCCACCTCTTGAGAAAAGTTAGGAATGATTCTCCTAGATATTGCTTGAGGTTACAGATATCAATCATGGTGACCAGATGTTGAATGTTGTAGGAATATTTTTGATAAAACAATTTAATCAATTCCTCAAAAGTTTTGATCATAGAAGGTAATCTCGAAAACCATTGAATGGATGCTCCTCCCAAGGATCTAGGAAAAAGATGCATCAGATAGGTCAATTCATGCATGAATTCCATGGAGTGCATACAGAACTCTCTGACATGATCTTGAGGATCAGAGTGTCCATCATATTTGTCATACTTTGGGATCTCCACTCTTTTTGGGAATGGAGGTATATACTAGTCTTTGTCAAAAGGGAAAGGACAAAGAGTCTCCATGGAGAATTCCTTGGGTTCCTTCTCTTTCTCAATTTTATTCATTTTGACCTGCATAGCGTGTAGCTGGTTCATTATGGCCATCATCAGAGTTTCTTCCTCATGCATGATGATATCTTCGACATTGAAGTGAGGAGGAAGTTTAGCTCCTTCCTGGGCTAATTGCAAAAAGTATGCCTCTCTATCCACTTTCAAGAAATGCCTCATCATTCTCTTGAATTCATCGTCATTCTGACATCGATGGATTTCAGAGGGTGTAGGTTCTTGGTCGGCATTATGTTGAGAATGGTGTCCCTGGGATCCTCCTCCTAGAGAACTGTGGTTTGTCCCTGCTTGAGACATGATAGGAGTTTTTGGACTCTTTGGAATAGATTGAGGAGGAGTTTGCTGATTACCTCTATGAGTTGATAGAGTAGGTAGGTAACCAGTTTTTAATCAAAAGTTACCGAGACCGTCATCTTCGTAGATACCTAAATTGATGAGTTGTTCAAGATTTGGACCTGGGGTATTGGTCAAAAGTAAGTTCTGAGATGTTTCTTCTGATTTCTTGTGTGAAGAAGCTTTGGTCTCCACCATTAACTTTGAATGAAACAGAAGAAAAGGACGAAGACAACTGAAGATTGATTTGATTCGAGAAAATCTGATGACGCAACCTTGTCAAGATTATGATAGTTTTGAAGATCTGATGAGACATGGGTGAAGGAAACTGTGCCCTAGATGTATGGGATAGATCGTCCAAAAGATAGTAGACACAAGTTCCCAACACTTAGTCTATTTTTGAAGATTGATTGAAGATTGATAGTTATGACAAGGTTTTGACACGAGATAAAAAGGACTCAAATTGATCAAACAGAAGGCTAGATCATATTCAAAAGATCAATCTTAGAAAATGGTAGAATGCTCAATAGCTACTGCTCTATTCCTGACACAATGATATTTTTGACAGATTCTGGAACTAGGCTAGAAACATTGGATATCTTGCAATTTGACAATTTCTGACAACTCTCTCAAATTTTTCCAAACGACACTCTGCAGACTCATACGACACTGGGTAGTCTATGAAATGATAGTTGCTAAACTCATATGACAGTTGGGTAGCAATGAAACGACAGTTGAAAAAAACTCGTACGACAGTTGCTAACAGGGTTTTGACTTTCTTGAATTTGTTGGTTTGAAAACTCGTACGACACTGGGTTCTCAATCATACGACAGATGGGCAATACTGAAATGACACTTGACAAAAATCGTACGACTTTTGACTTCCTGAAATGACTTTTGACTCTAGAAAAGATTTTACGTCAATTTTTGCAAAATTTAAGGTCTTCAGTTTTGGATTGTTTGCAAATTGTACTATCTAGATTTTGAAGGTTATACCAAATTTGATCATTTTTAATAGCCAAGTAGATAAACAAGCACACAGAATAGCAAGCAAGTGCTTCCAAGCACATCTGAAAACAATGAACAAGGGCAAAAGCAACCTTGCGCATGAACAATCAAGTGACCAAATTGTGCTAATCCCTGAGAGTACTAATTGTGTATGTTCTGAAAAGTTTTGCAATAACACACATATACCTGAGAATGAAAAATTGGCATCTCTAGGGTTTTTAGTAATGGTTTGACTCTGCAACTTTTATGATTCAAAGGGGTGAACTCCAATCCCGGCACACCAGGGTTTTGACACAGTCTGAGAACTTAATCTTCAAGAGCTGCTAGGGAGATCTGACAACCCAACAATGAACCATACCCATGGAGATTTTTTCCACAAGGACATTTATATAGCGGCTGTCACTACCATGGTGAAAATGGCTATTACCACTTGAGGTTCTGTCAATGCATTTTTCCCTGTGAAGGGATTGTCCGCTACGGTTAACCCTCTCTAAAGGTGACTCACAGATTTATACCACAAGGGGACTTGGCTCCAGATCCAAGGTTTTTGACACCTTTTCACTTTTAACCCAAACAAAGCAAGTAGATTAATCTGACACGCTAAGACAAAGTTTTGTTCCACCAAGGTCTGTGATATCAACTCCACGTGATCTATCAACCTCTCTGAGGAGAGAATGTATCAATCAATAAGAGAAGATGCACTAACCAATTTGATTCACCAAAGCTCGTGATATCAACCCCATGTGATCTATCAACCTCTCCGGAGAGAGAATGTGTTGATCAATAAGAGAAGATGCACTAACCAAGTTGAATGTGAAATGCACTAAGTATCCTCCCTACCTACAAGGATTCTGTCATCAAGAAAGATTTCGCTAGGAATCCAATCTCTCAAGAATCACAAATAGTGTTCATAGGGCCTAATTACTATGTGAGCACAGATATATTCCCGAAAGCAAATCTACCAAAAGTACCCAAAAAGTAGAAAGAGGAACACTTAATGCTTAAAGCAAATATGAGATGAGTCCACAAGGTGGAAAACTTAACACCTCACACAAGCTGAAAACAAGTCCCCAACTTAGAAAACAAGTGAGTTCCTAAAAGCACAAAAGGGTTGCCAAGTGGAACACTTAACGCTTCTGTCCTATTGACCCCTCCCCTTTATGGCACTGAGATTGCAACCACGGGGTGGAAATGAGGGGCCAGTGGATTAGCGAGTCCAATAACCCAAGATAGCAATCAAGATCAATCACAAGTATTCTAAGACTACTTAATGAATCCTTAAGGGATCACAACCTAGTATCAAATTATGCAAGTGTGTAGAAATAGATCAAAAGCATGAAAAGATGCACACAAGCTTGACACGTGAGAGATTTATTTTAAGTCCAAATCAAAATTTTTTCAGAACAAGGAGAATACCTCGTGGTCCTCACAACGCGCTTAGTATATTTTACCTAATTTTTAGCAATTCTTGCACTTTTCCCAATCAAAATCAGCAGAAATCAATCAGAAATAGTAAATTTCAATTGTTAGGGTTAGCTGTCAGTCAAAATCTAAAAATCAAATCTAACAAACTATCTACAAAAATGAAATGATAATTGAAATCTGGTACCAAAACTCGTATGACAGTGGGTATGCTCCCAGACGACAGTCCAGAAACTTGTACGACACTGGGTATGCTACCATACGATAGTTGAGCTCCCAAACGATAGTGGGTATGTGATGAAAGGAGTCTCGATTCGATAGACTGTCATACGACAGTGGGTCCAGTATCATACGATAGTGGGTATGCTCCCATATGACATTTGTCAGAAACTCATACGATAGATGTACGGACAAAAATTAAAAATCATAGTTTTACACAGATCCTGAGAAGAAAAAGATAGAAATTGATAGAATTAAATTGGAAACCCGTTTCAGGGCCCCACGGTGGGCGCCAGAAATGTGTGTGTGAAAATTGTACCTGATCTGTAGACACAACACTCAGTAAAACATTAGAGGTTAGCTATAATCGAATCATGCAAAATTGAAATCTAATTTAACCAAGCGATTTACTGCCTTCTAGTAGGTGCGAGATTAATGTTCTCAGATTGTTATCGAGATCAGTGACCTAGACGACACCTAAATGAAGGATTTGAATGCAATTGATCTAGATATGATATTGAATGCAATTAAGCTATTTTTTTGGATTTTTTATGCAATAAGGAATGAAAACTTAATATGAATCTATGCTAGATGAAATTGATATGCTATGAATGCTATTGAAAATTGATATGCAATGCTAATCTAACAATGATATGCAATACGAATGTAAAAATAAGATTGATCTCACAAAGATGTCGATTCGCAAGAGCTTTGATTCTTCAATTCCAATTCTCTAGCGTGATTGTGCAAAAATATGAGATGAATTATGAAGAGCTGAGCCTTGTTTTTATAGAAATCTAGGGTTTTAGAGGTGCATGGATAAAAGCCATAAATCACTCAGATTAACTCAGCTTGATTTTTGAGTTATCTGATAATAACAGATAATGAAGTCACAAAAACATGCAAAAGCTAAGCTTTAACTCAAAATAGAGTTTAGCTTTAATTGATAATTGATAGTTGTCTACTTTTATGATTGTGCATGTTTTATTTATGAATTAATTTAATAATAAAGTGATTTATGCTCAACTTAACTGATTTTTGAAATAAAATAATTAATTTATGGGTTAATTAACTATTTTATCAAACTTTTATTAAAAATTATATTATTAAATAATGACAACATGCTTTAATTAATTAAATAAGAATTTAATCAATTATTCATAGGATATTGGATTTATTGTCAAAATTAAATAATACAATTAATAATAGATATAATTAAATTTAATTAAACAATTAAGTGGCAAATATTAAATCTAATTAATTAAATATGAAAATATTCAATTAATCAAACTTTAGGATAAATGTGATTTATCGCCAAATAATCATTAAATTAAAGATAATTAAGATAATTTAAGAATATTGTTAGGAATATTCCTCGATGCAAAATTTAAGATAATCAATTATAATTCGATGATGTTTAGATGTGCCTTAGATTAGGACTTTGATGTCGATTTCGTTTGATATTGAAGATGTAGGAGATTAATGAACTTATAGCCCATTTTTGGGGTATTACAGGTCTAGGTTTTTTTCTTTTTTATCTTCTCTATTTCCTCTTTCATTTCATTCACCCATTCATCATTCTCTAATGCAACTTTCACATTTTTCTGCTCATAATCACAAACTAGACATGTACCTTGTCTTACTTTGCTCCTTGTTTGCATGCCAGCTTGTTTGTCTCCAATGATTTGTGATTCAGGATGGTGTCTTCTAAAAAAACTGACCAGTATCCTATCTCTCCTTTCCTGTTCATCCTGTGCAAGTTCATTTGCTTGCTCGGTATGGCCATTCTACTCGTCGATTTCTCTTTCCTACTGTTCGGTGTTGTTTTCCTATTAATTGGTTATCATAGGCTGAGGCTTCGATAAATACTCTAATTGTTCAATGTAAGTGAATCTACTATAGTCTTCTAGTTCCTTTGTACTTTCCTTTGTGTTCTTTTCATCAAACTCATCAACACGAACGTTAGTGATTTCAATCATTTTGTTAGTAGTTTTATTTAGACACTTATATGCTTTGCTTTTACTGGAATATCCTAGAAATATCCCTTCATCACCTTTTGAGCCAAATTTGCCATTTCTCTCATCTTTTAGAATAAAACATTTGCTTCCAAAAATTTTGAAATAACTTATAGTAGGTTTGTGTCCAAACCACAACTCATAGGGTGTCTTGTTGGTGTCCTTCCTTAATTGAACTTGGTTTAAAACATAAACTACTGTACTAATAGCTTCCCTCTAGTATGTCTGAGCAATATTCTTTTGCAGCATCAATGTCCTAGCACAGTCAACTATTGACCTGTTCCTTCTTTCAGCAATGCCATTTTGCTGAGGTGTCCTCAGTGTAGAGACCTGTGTTTTAATACCATGCTCATTACAGAAATTAGTAAATTCATCAAAGATAAATTCACCTCCTGTATCAGATCTTAGGCATTTCAATTCCTTACCAGTATCTTTTTCTACCTTAGCTTTATACCACTTAAACATCTTAAACGCTTCAAATTTTTCTTTTAAGAACATAACAGTCATCAATCTAGTATAGTCATCAACAAAAAGAATAAAGTACCTATCACCATAATAACTCTGAGTTCTCATAGGACCACATAGGTTGGTATGAACCAACTCAAGTATCTTCTTTGTTGAGTAATCCTTACTTTTGAAACTAGATTTAGTCATTTTCCCTTTCTGACATTCATGACACATAACATGATCTGGTTTTGACAAGTTAGACAGCCATCTAACTCTTTTCCTTTTACTGATCTTAATCATGTTATCAAATTTCACATGGCATAACCTTTTATGCCACAACCAAGCATCTTCATTTTTTATCATCAAGAAAGAAGACTCATCAGTATCAAGATAGAATAGATTACCTCTTGATTGTGCTCCAATTCCAACTAGTCTTCCTCCATCATCAAAGATTTTCACTTTCTTGCTCTCAAAAGCAACTCGATGACCTGAATCATTCAGTTGTGCCACACTTAACAAGTTATAGTTCAATCCATCTACCCAATAAGCATTATCACATTTTATCATTTCATTTATCATTGAGATTCCTTTACCTCTTACCATGCAGGGTGTGTCATTACCCATCTTAACTAATCCTCCATTGTATTCTTCAAGTGCATCAAACTTCTTCTCATCACCAGTCATGTGATGTGTACAACCACTGTCTATGATCCATGTTATTTTTTTTAAAACTTTAGAGACCAATATTATTTCTTCATGCTTTTCTTCTTCTTCCTTCGAGTCATCTTTCATAGAAACAAATACAACTTCTACATCATCATCAACATCAAATTCAGACTCATTATCTTTAGCTATAAAACATACCTTTTTCCCTTTGTCATTATTGTCTCGGTTATCTCTATTGTGTCGGTAGCCTCTGTTGAATCTTCTCCCATAGCTTCCTTTAGATCGGTCTTTGGTTCTATCTTCATCTTTCTTATGTGGACATCTAGCAGCAATGCATCCAACCTCTTTACAATTAAAGCATGCCAAAGGTAGCTTACCTCTATACCTTCCTTTACCTTTGGGTAATCTTCTATCCATAAGAGCTTCAAGTTCATCAAGCTCATCATCGGTATTATTGTCACTATCATTTTTATTATTCTTGCTAGACTTACTAATCTTCAGAGAATACATGAAAGAAAATTCTACAGATGGTACAATACTATTATCAAAGTCATTTAACTCAAAGGTTGTTAGTTTACCAATCAGATTGTGAAGTGTAAGTACATTAGCGAATGCAGACCTTGTCTCATGAATAGAAGATATTCTAATTGCATAAACCGACAATAAGGTTCTGAGTACTTTTCTTACAACTGTTTCTTCACTAATGACTCCATCAGATTCTCTAATAACATGTACTACCTCTTTCAGTCTATTTGTGTATTGCATAATATTCTCACCTTCTTTCATCTTCATATCATCAAATATGCCCCTTAGGATTTCTGCTCTGTCTCTTTTGACATGCACATCTTCACTGTAAACTTGAGAAAGTTTATCCCACATGGCTTTTGCAGTAGTGCAACTTTTGATATCTTCAAATTCAGTGTCGGTGTAGGAAGCAGCAATTTCCATCATAGTAACATTGTGTTCATGAATTTCTTTCAGTTGATCAAGTGTCAGGGGACCTAGTGTCAGTTCTATATAGCCATTCTCCATCAATTCTAGTGCTGCATTTCCAATTCTAGATATGTGCAACGTCATCTAGCTCTGCCATACTGCGAAGTTCTCTTTGTTCAACTTTGGCACTTCCCTCTTATACATTTTGAGATCTTTTTATTGAAGTCCTTAAAACTCTATTCAAAGCAACCAATGCTTTGATACCAATTGTTAGAATAACTGAGAGGGGGGTGAATCAGTTAATCACTGTCCCAATACAAAATGTATAATCCAAAAACAAATACTTCAATTTTTGCTACTCGGTAACTTAAAATACTTTACTGTCTCTGCATTTACCAATTACCACTCTAAAACTTATAACAGTTATCGATCAAATAAAATATGCAATATGTACATATGAAATAAAAAAAAACATCACAATCAACACATAACACAAGAGATTTAACGTGAAAACTGTGTGAAGGGAAGAACCACCTGGGACCGGCAACCCAAAAATATTCTCTTTTGAAGTGAGGTTTTTAAAGACCCAACCCTATTAAAGGTTACAAACACACTGTTAGGTGTGACCTTGTTAGAGGATTTAAGACCAACCATTATCATCCAACCAACAATCACTCTGGGGTTGACAGGATAACAATGCTCATTCTATGAATGATACATAATAAGACTTTCTTAGTCCACTCAGTTAAGAGATTTGACTATGTACAATGGTTAAATATGTAGCAGTAGGTGATTTGACTTAATACAACTTCAATTGCAAATTACAAATCAATATTTAGCTCATACAAATCTTTCTGATCAATGTAACATTTTTGATTCAACAATATATCAACTTATTGTCCATTGGTAATCACTCTTTGTTGCATGGTAATGCTCTGCAGTAGGGTTCTTCTTAACCAGTATGATCATAATGCATGAAAACTTGTTCACGCGATGATTCTACAATTTCCTTCTCTTCCGACATCACACTCATTGTGAAATCTTCAGTCTCTTATATAGACATGTAAACCATTTTCTTCTGCTCCATAATATTTTTCTACTTAATCATCTTCATTGATTTTGCCTCTTAAACATACCTCGACACTTGTGTCAATAACACATTTGAATCTCATTCTTTAGATCTTTCCTAAATTTTGTCAGTCGTTGATCTGTGTAACAAACTTTATCTGTTACCTCAAATTCATACACTTGCCAGCTCATCAATCTTATCAGCTAAACTAATCATTTAGTTCATTCTATTCTTCTCGGTTAACAAAGAAATGCGTCAGTGAACACAAGCTTGGTTAACACTATGCTCGGTATACACTACACTGCATCGGTGTATACTGAAATGCTTCATCGACCGAAAACACTGCTTTGTGTCTTTCAACTCTTCTCCTCATCATAGATGAATGAAACATAATCAAGTCAATAACATGAAGTCATAGACTCATCAACAAGTTACTCAATGTATTCTCTATCCTCATCTATCATATCCATCTTTCTCATGTAGATATTTCTATTCTTCATCTCTTTCACTCCTTCTCTACATATGTTTTGGTATAGTAACTTACAAGATAAGTACTGTCAAACTAGTTGACATAAATGACAACATAATACTGATTTAATCATATTACATATCTAATCAATCTACTCAATGATCTTAAATCATAGATTCTTCAATCAGGTTCTAAATCAGTTATAGTTCATCAGATTGTTGTGGCAAAAGTAATGCTGCGGAACTACCATGAAATGCATCCTAAAACTTTGTCACTGGTCTGCTTTGAAAGTTTTCATCATAGAGCATTTATGGGACATTGTAGCCAATACAATTTTCACTAGTGCAACCATGAGAATATGAATATGGCTTTAATCAGTGAAATGTGGGAAACTGAAACAAGCACCGATGCATAACAATCGAGATGACCCGAGCATTGTTTCTAGTTAATTTTGAAAGGAACCATAAGCATCAAGGCACAAAAGTCCAGGATGACCTGAATGGTTCTTGTGTAAAAAAATAGAATAACAAACAAGGAGATAGTTCCAAATTCACCTTAGTATTCAAAAAAAGAAGGTCGAGGTATGCATGGTGTTCCAATTGAGATGGAGGCACTTATCACAGACACCCAATTTATCAAATATGTCTAGTCATCATTTGAGACATCTTCAAGTTACATATATGAAAAGGGATAATCCCGAAAGTGAATGATAACAAAAAGCATACAGATAAAATTCACAAGTTTCATCACACTCTTAGTCTTTGTAGACACCATTAAATGGTGATGAAAATGTGATCATGCATAGTTTAGAGAGGTGTTTAGTTATTCATTTTCATGTTGTGTTCTAGCTTGTGAAAGTGTGGAGTGTTGAGAAACATCGTTCTTTATCCAAATTTTCCATTAGTGGATGAAGCGTATTCTGGCAGTGTTAAGAAACACTCTTTAACGATGTTTCCATGAGGCGGGTGTTAAGAAACACCAGTGTTTATTAGTGAATAACCTATCAATAATTGTTTGAAAATTGACTCGATGTTGGCTGAAATTGTCGAAGAAGATGTTGCCCCCTAATGATGCTCAAATGTCGTAGGGCTCATATTCAGAATGATTCCAATCTATGGTAGTATAACATGGTACAACAGATTTTTTCATGAAAGTGAATGAAGGTCATGCACAGATTAGAGCTAGAAAAGGATGTCAGGACATGTGTTGATAGAAGGAGCACAGAATTAACAAGAGGTGTCTGTTTACTAGGTTTTCACCATCTTGGGTGGATATTTCTTTTTTTCTACCAAGGTGCTTGTTTACTAGGTTTTCACCAAGGCATTTCTCTTTTTTTTTTGGATTGATGCATCAAAGCACCTGTTTACCAGATTTTCACTACGATGATCATTTTTTTATAGGATCTTTTTCTGATTTTTAGTATTTCTTCAGGACATTTTCTAATTTTTAGTATTTCTTCAGGACATTTTCTAATTTTTAGTATTTCTTCAGGACATTTTCTGTATGTACATGCTACTGGATGTAGAGAACGCTTAGGTGTAGAACTTTTTGAGTTGAAGTGTGTTGATAGGCTCTCGGAGCTATTTCCCTTCAAGTGTAGAGAGCTGATATGTGCCAAAACCAAATGCTGTAGTGATAATGTAAGGCCCCAACCAGTTAGGCTCAAATTTCCCCTTTTGTTCTTTGTGTGACTGGTTATAGGGGTTTTCCCTCAACACAAGGTCACCTACTTGAAGTTATCATGGTTTTACCTTTTTATTATAACCTCTTGACATCCTCTTCTAATAAGCTCTGATATGATCGAATGCCACTTGCTGACGTTCATCTAGTAATTCTAACTCTTGCATTCTAGAAATTCTATAATTCTCATTAGGTACAAGTCGGTGCAATAAAACTCTCAAAGATGGGAGTTCCACCTCTATGGGTAGGACTGCCTCTATACCATAGACTAGACCAAATGGTGTGGCTCCAATAGGTGTTCTGATACTAGTATGATAAGCCCATAGTGCTGGATTGAGCTGGAGGTGCCAATCTCTTCCTGACTTGCTGACAATATGATGCAATATTTTGAGTAGATTTTTGTTAGAGGCTTCGGCCTGGCCATTTCCTTGAAGGTAATAGATTGAAGAACAGTGTTGAGTAATCTTGAATTTTGTGCAAAGTTCTGATATATCACTGTTCTTGAACTATCCTCCGTTATCAGTAATGATAGAGGATAGAATACCATATTGACAGATGATGTAATTCAAAATGAATAGTGCCACCTATTTTCCTGTTGTTGTATTGAGTGGGACTTATTGAACCTACTTGGTGAAATATTTTGTGGCTGTGATGATGAACTTATGTCTATTGGAGGAAGATGGGTGAATCTATTCGATGAGATCAAATGCCCATTGTTGGAAAGGCCAGTGTGTAACAAAGGGAATGAGCTCCTTTGCTAGGGCATGAATGAGATTCCCATGTATTTGGAACTTTTTACAAGTCCTTGCATATCTGGTGGCCTCTTTTTCCATATCTGACCAATAGAATCTAGCTCTTAAGATTTTACGAGCTAGGGTCAAACCATTAGAATGAGATCCACATATGCCAACATGGACATCAGCTAACGCATGTCTAGAATCCTCTTTTTCTAAACACCTAAGTAAGGTTCCATCTAAACCTCTCCTATACAAATCATTTTCAATGATGACATACTATGAGGAATTTTAGATAAGGTGTCTACGTTCATTTTTAGTTAGGTTATTGGGGATGACTTGGTCATGGAGATAGGAATAGATATGACTATAGCAGGAAGAGGTTGGGCTAATAATGGTACAAATCATCTGGGATTCTGGGGAATTATAGGCGAGGTGACAAAGTTCTTCCACCAAGAACTCATGGCGAAAATCATCTTCTTGCTGAGGTAATGAACCCAACGTAGGAAAAGCATCAACAACTTTGTTCTTTGTTCTTGGAATCTGTTGGAATGTGATGAAAGTGAAATACTTTTTGAAATCATCCACCATGAGCTTATGGGGTATGAGCTTCTCATCTCGTGTTTGATAGATACCATTCACATGATTAACCACAAGCTGAGAGTCACCATAGATATGTAATTCAGAAATATTCCTTTCCAAAGCCAACTTTATCCCATTTACTAAGGCCTCATATTCAACAATGTTATTTGTACAGGGAAAATAGAGCATGTATATCTTTGGAATAGAATAACTTTGTGGAGTAATGAATAACACACCTGCACCCATGCCTTGCTGAGTGAAGGAGCCATCGAAGAACATTTTCTAGGAGTGGTGAGTAATATGCATAATGGATCCATTTGGAAATTCCATATTAATGGGTTGTTCTCCCTATAATGGGGCATCACCCAACTGATCTACGATCGCTTGTCCCTTTATGGCTTTCTATTCAACATACTCAATGTCAAAATCTCTTAATATCATGACCCACTTAGCCAACCAATCAGTCAAGGTTTCTTTACTAAACAAATATTTGAGTGGGTCTATCTTTGCTATGAGTTGTATAGGATGTGATAACATATAATGCCTGCAATTTTGAGATGAAAATAACATGGCTAGAAAAGATTTCTCGATCACAAATTAATTCATCTCATAAGAGACAAAAGTATGGCTAATATAGTAGATGGCATGCTCATTTTTATGTTCATCTTGCTGAGTGAGTAATGCCCCCAGCGATGTATCAGTAGCTGAAATATATAAGATGAGGGGCTTACCCTAGATTGGAGACATTAGGACTAGTGCGTTTGCTAGATATTATTTAATTTTCTCGAAGTGTTGAGCACAAGCCTCATCCCATTGATACGGTACTCCTTTGTGAAGTGGCTTGGTAAACAATTGTGCTTTATCTACTAGTTGTGAGATAAATTGTCTGATAGATTGAATCCATCCTTGCAAGGTCCTTATTTGGCTGATGTTTTTAGGTGGCGGCATTTCCATGATAGCTTGTACCTTAGTTGGATCCACCTCAATTTCTTTGGCTAAAACAATATATCCCAGGAGTTTACCAGAAGTTACTCTGAACGCACCCTTTTTAGGGTTCAATCTCAACCTGAATTGTTCCATTCTATCTAGAATTTATCCCAGGTCTTGTAGATGTGTAGATCTCTTTTTAGTTTTGACAATAGTATCATCTACATAATCTTCCACATTGTTGTGGATCATGTCATGGAAGATGGTGGTTACTACCCGTTGATAGGTTGTGCCCACATTCTTCAAACTAAATGACATGACATTCCAACAAAATGTTCCCCAAGCACATGTGAAAGTTGTCTTTTCCTTGTCTTCTAGAGAAATTTTGATCTAATTGTATCCAAAAAAACTATCCATTAAGGAATACATCTCATATCTGGCTGTCATGTCTACAATCATGTCAATGTTAGGCAGTGGAAAATTATCCTTTGGGAAGGCTCGATTGAGATCTTTGAAATCAGTGCATACTCTGATGGATTTATCTAATTTAGTTATTGGTACAATATTTGAAATCCATTCAGCATATGCTATTGCTCCGATGAATTTGGCTTTAAGTAATTTCTCTAATTCAGCTTTGACAAAGAGAGCCGCATGTGGATGCATCTTGCACAATTTATGCTTGACTAGTTTGACTCCTGGCACAATGGACATATGATGCATTATTAGATCTAGATCCAATCATGGCATATCTAAATAAGTCCATGCAAAATTAATCTTTTTATCTTTGAAGAACTAAGTGAATGTTGCAAGCTCTTCAACTGTCAATGACTGTACCAGGTGGATTATCTATGGATTTTCCTCAGTTCCAATGTTGATTTCCTATGTAGGTTCTATAAGTACTAATGGCTGTTCTTGGAAGTGACTAGGCAAGATATCAAGTACCCCATTTTCTGGCACCTCAAGGAGGTTTTCACCATCATATATGTCTTTTATTTTTACTATTTTGTGTTTTGAGACCACCACGATGTGGTTTTCACCCTCAAAATTTTTATTTCTTTTGATTTTATGACTGAGGTACTTGATATCTGCTTCAGTCATATTCACCCAAGATTCACTAGTGGAAGAAGTTATAGGTTCAATAGCGTTAAGATGGAAAGCCAAGGAAAAGTCATTGGAGAAGGTGGGGAGGTCAATCGGGTCATGTTGTTGCGTCCAGTCTATAAGATTAGGATGTATGAGGGCTAGATTGTCAACTAGTTCAAGGGCATTCATAGTATGTTCATCATAGCTTGCAACCGACAAGTTGAGATCTATGAAATCATCTTGAAATAGAGTGTTCAAAGTGAAAGGAGTGTCATCATTGTTAGTGAAATCCGTGCTAACCATATGAGAATCTAATTCATTTGATCTAACCCTAGGACATGGACCTATCTCGTGCCTTGTTCTAATATCTATGGCACCTTCCTACAAAAGTGGTGCAGGGGCACCTAGAAGACACAAAGAAATCCAAATTCTTATGAAGAAACACTTGGAGCCATCAGAGAACATAAAGACATCCAAAGACATCAACTGGAGGATTTTGGCACCTATAATGGCCTATAAGGTCATTCCATACAATACAAATGGGAAATATGTAATAAGTCCTAATAGGCCTAATAAGCCTTAGGACTAAATTTGGAGTCTAGGATAGAATTAAGTGTTAAAAGTTTCAAATAGGATAAATTAGTCTTTTTAATAGGTTAATAAATCCATTTAAATGATTTGGTAAAGTTTCATCACTTAGCAATTTCAAAAATTCAAAAGTTACAAAGTTATAAATTTGAATTTTCAAATTATAATGGTTATGGACATTTAGGAGGGAATTAGTTTCTTTATTGTTTTAAAGCCAAATTAATCCTCTAAACTGATTTGGATTGTTTGGGGTAGTTAATATGAGTGTTTTAAATATTCCAAAGTCCCATTGTACGGGGAGCAGGCTATTGTACGGACTGTGCCAAGTTTTGAGAAGAAAAACCCTCTTTCAAATGTTATTTTCTTGATTTCTTGAAACTGTTTTGAACATATTTGCAACTAGTTTTGTACTGAGATGCATTGGAGCAATTAGAGACTGATCACATATTTTATCTATGCATTTGTGAGGTCTGCATTTGTATTTTTATTCAAATAATTCTGACTGGCAGGGTAGTTTCAACAATTACATTAACAGTTTTGTTAATTTCTAATTGAATATGGTCATTCCATGACCCTTGGGAACTTTAATCCATGGAATGAAATTTTAATAGCATGTATTTTAATCCACTAACATGATTTGATGCAGTAAACTACTAATTTCTTGGTGATCACCAAATTTTGTGAAGGGAAACTAATGAAAATTGCTTGGTATGCTACATCAGTAGCTATTTGGCCTTAAGGAGGGGTCAAGTTTATGATTGATTGTGTGAATAAAAGTTGAGGACAAGGTGTTACAACCTTTATTTGTTGCAGGAAGTTTTGGGAAACGTGACATTGCAGAAACCCTTGGATTAAGGGTTTAGAAGTGATAAATTTGGGGTTTTTGATGTTTCCAAGGTGTTGGATTAAATTAATCTTGGATTTAGGGGTTTTGTAACATATTGAAACACTTTGGTAAGTTTGGAGTCTTGGGGATACAAATAACTAGGTGTTGCTTTGTTAAATCACCCATTTTTAAAGCATTTTGGGGTCACATAGTGAGGACAGTCATACTCGGTCCAAAACAACCTACCCTATCCTTTTTTTATGTTGTCAAAATAAATAAAGGGTACTCAAATATATAATTTATTTTCTTAGTGTTTTTGAAAAATTTGGAGATAAGGTCTTGTGAATGTTGCTGCAGGGCTACAAGACAGGCTATTAGGCCTAACTTGGTGAATTTTGAAGATTTGGTGTTTGAACATTTGGGGAAAGTTTGAAACCTATTTATTTACCTTAGATTGCATAAATTAAAGTTATTGGATCATACTTTAAGGCTTGTTGGGCTATAATTTACCATTTCACCTATTGAAGCCATCTTGGGTCACTAGTTGGATTGCTACATTTGGTTAGTTTTATGTACTTGGACCTTGGATCCACCACACTCCATTGCCACCTCTACATCAAAAATCCATGTTCTAACTAGAACCAATTCAATCCTAGATCTTCCTGGGAGTGCTCTATTGTTTGTGCCTCCTATTCTTTTATCAGCGGAAGACTCTATTGAAAGACTACTGCTTGTCTCATATGAATCTCAGATTGTGAGGTTAGAAAACTGTTTGGTGATCTCTGCTACGGGATCTAGAGTTTGGATTGTCAAATCAGAGAATTATCAAATCATCTGTAGTATGGGGTGTGAGGTATCACCTTCCTATAGGGAATTATGATTTTATGTACTTCTTATGTTTAAACCTCCATTTAGATTCCATGTGGCTATTGTGGGATGAGGCCTGATATATCCGTGATGTGCAGCAACAACCATATTGATTTGTTGATTCTGAGTGGGTAATCTAGGTGCTATGGGAATAATCTCTACCAAAGGATGAGAGAGATCTTCCTCAACCATGTGCTCATGAGAATTTAAACTTTCCCCTCTTTCCATGCTTGGAGCAGTGGTATATGTATGTATCACATCAATTTCAATATCCACTATTTCATTAGAGAGTATGTCCCATTCATGCTCATGTGAGTTAGTCTGGCTATCCATAGATTGAGCTAGATGTTGTGCAATAGTTATAGGAGGCTCTGCATCCTCCTCTTGAGTGTGAACTCCTTGATGTGATTCTTCTTCCGGTGGTACATACAAGTCATTAGGATCCATGAAACAAGGGAGATCTAGCATATGAAAGATAGTGACTAACTACCCCCAATTAGGATGCCTGTCAAAGGTTTCTTGATTGATTTCTCCCTGGATAATATCTTCTGTTGGGTAACTAATTTTTTTTAGGTCTCTCCACCATTGTGGGAGTTGTGGTTCATCTTGGTAAGTAGGATCTTCTATGTCAATGTGTAACAGTCTCTCAAAGGGTAAGGGATCAATTTCAGGTTCATCATCACCATCTGAATAAAAAATGGGACCATCTCTATCAATGGTTGGTTGAAATCTAGCTTCTCTGAAACCAACACCATTCTTATCCCTAGGATTGTGAAATTCTACATGAAGTGGTTCAACCAGCCTTGTGTTATTTAGTCCTAGGGGTCCCTTCCCCTTGTAACCCATATGTTTAGCTAGATCATATCCCCTGGTGTATTTTTCTTGGGATATTTCACAATGTTTGGCTTCAGTATCATCAGGTTCTTTGTAGAGCCATGCCAAGATGGCCTTTTCCTCATTCTCATCCTCCAAAGGTACAAAAGCTTGTACAAAAGCACCATCATAAATGACCTATGGTTGTGTCTTTTTAGGTCTCATATCTTTTGAAGGTCTGACATATGATCTAGGAGAGATTGGTAAATATGTCATAGACAAGATGAGTTCAATCTAATATCCCCCCATTCATGTATCTCAGATTCTTAGCTTCTTTTCCATTTCTATCATCATAGCTTTTCCATATGTAGAATTAGATGACTTGCTATTATGAGGGATGAGTGTATCAGTTTTCTATTTTAGAGTATTGCAGACGTAGCTGGTATCTGCAGGCACAGTGACTTCCATACTGTTGAAGGGAAACTTTATACACTGATGGAAGGTTGATGGTACAACTTTCATTTCATGGATCCAAGGGTGGCCTAGCAATATGTTATATGCTAGCAGAAGATCAAGGACTTGACAGATAACCTCTCTTTCTATGGGCCCCACTCTGATCAAAAAGCATACAAGACCTTTAGAAGATCTCTCTTGTTCATCATAGGCTTTTATTGTGATCTTTTTAGGATCAATAAAAGACTCAAATAAGCCTAGATGTTCAATGAGTTTGTATGTACATATATTTAACCCTGCGCCTCCATCTATCAACACACATTTGACTTGATGCTTTTGGATCATGAATTCAATGTGTAGAGGATGGTTGTGTGGGTGACTTAAAGAATTATCATCCTCCTCTAAAAATGATAGATAGTGTGGTGAAGTCAAGTGACCTACCATAGACTGGAACCGATCTAAATATAAGTCCTTAGGGACATTGGTGTTTGATAGGGCGTGATCTAAGATCTCTTTATTAGCAGGGGAGATCTTAAGCAATTTGAAGATCAATATTTGAGCAATAGTCCTTTTCAGGTGCCCAACAATGTTGTAGTCAGTAGCATGAGGTGGAACCAACTGTTTAGAATTCAAAGACTTAGGAATGGTTGCAGCTGGTTGTTTTCCTGATGAAGAGGGTTTTGATGATTGATCTGTGATGTTGGGGGTTTTCATTCCTCCCAAAGTGACTTGGGCTTGTGCATGAGTCACTGCATTGGCCACTTTAGACTCTTTTTCTCTCTTAGGTACAATGATGACATTACAACGTTCGAAAGGGGATGCCTCAAGTATGTTGATGACATTATTGTCATTGGTGCCATATGTGTGATTAATTCAAGCACCTTATTTTGTCTTAGAGATTTCTCCCTTTTCATATTTTGGTAAAGGGTCTTTAAATGCTTTGTGATCAGTATTGGTAGTATGATTTTCTACTATGATCACCTTGTTGTCAATGAGATCTTGAATCTCATGCTTAAGTCTCATGCAACTTTTATTTTTATGCCCTTTATTCCTATGATAATCATAGTAATCATTGTCATTCCACCACTTAGGTTTCACTTCCAGCTCATAGGGCCTAGAATTCTCTGGTAGAGTAATGAGTTGATTTGTGAGAAGAGTCTTGAGTGCCGACCCATATGATTCCCCAAGAGGTGTGAAGCTGCGCTTGGGCTTAGCCCATGGTTTGTCTTTGATGAGTGTACTTGTGCCTTGGATGGGGCTTTTGTGGTGTTCTCAGTAGCTTTAATGGATTTGGTGCCACTTGTAAGATTAAACACTGTTGGTTTAGGTGGAGGAACAACTTGATCTACCACCCCATCATTCACCATGTTCTTGTTCTTATTCCAATATTTTCTCTTATCTTTGGAATTGGAATTGAACTTATTTTCTTTGTAGAGAGTAATCTCCCCTTTCTTTATAAGTACATCTTCTATTTTAAGTGCATTTCTCACTAGTTTGTCAAAGGTGTCAGGGTCTTGAAGTTGAATGGGGAATTTCAACTCTGGGATCAACACACTAATAAGATGTCCATTTTCTCAGTCTTAGGAATGAGACATGGATAGTGTGAAAAGATACTCCTCCATCATTGAAGGAAAATTAGATAGGATTCTCCCATTTGTTGTTTGGTATTGCAAAGATCAATCATTGTGACGGGTTGTTGGTGTTAATATGATTTGGAACAATAGAGAGGGGGGGCTGAATCAGTTGTTCTTAGGTCCAGATGTATAAAATAAACTTTTAAACTCTTCAAAAAAATAGATCTCACAACCAACAGCTACTCGGTCATTACTGAATACATAACAAAAACATATAATAGTCCAGTCCACTTTCCAATAGTATTAAACTTGCAAAACTTAGAAATGTTCAAACCAAAATATTCACACAAGCATTAACACCAGGATTTATAGTGGAAACCCAATTTGGGAAAAACCACTTTGTAACATGTTACTGATATTTTCACTCTTCTGAAGTGAGCTCTGTGAAAAGCCAACCCTGTCAAAGGTTACAAACACACTGTCAGGTGTGACCCGGTTAAAGGATTTCGACCACCAGCCTGTTAGGAGTGCACCTTGTTATTGGACTTACATATATTCCTTTAGAATGCAACCTTGTTCAAAGGATTTATACAAATGACTATTAGGTCAACCTCTGTTAAAAGGATTTTGACTGATACAATGCTTAGAAAGTAACAGTAATATTGATTTGAAAACATACAACTCACTTTGAAAATAACAAATCCAATTTCGTACACATATGTTGGCTTACTAACTATGATCCATTTCCATCTCCATCACTGATCTTCTCAGAAATCCCTTCAAGCAATCACAACACCTTCTCCTTCAGCCTTTTCTTCTTATACAATCAATAACAAAAACTCTAGTATCTTCACTCTCAACCTCATGCTTAGGTTTCCTTAATACTTCCTCAATCAGGTCAATACAACTTTTGTCGTTTAATCTCTTCCATAGATCTTAGGGTTAGGTTAAATTCATCGAATCCTTCCAACTTTATGTTCTTTGTCCATCCTTCTAGACACATCTCAAATCTCTTAATAGATTTACAATAAAATGGTTTACAGTGCATTAAATGCTTCCATACAATCAATAAATAAAGTCAACTCATTTTACATAATCCAAGAATTCAACTATGTTGGCTTGGAATCTGAATTCTTCCTCAAATGTAAATTATTGACACTCGGTCAATACTATGTTCAACTCCTCGGTCTTCACTAGAAAGCTCGGTCACCACTAAAACTATTTCCTCAGCTATTACTATCTTCCTTGACAATTAAATCATGTTTGGTCAACACTGAATTTAGTCGGCATATACTGGCTCGGTCGATACTAACATCACTCGGCTTAAACTAGATTTCTTCACTTTTTCTCGATTAAGCCTACTTGTTTAGTCTTACTTCTTACTTATATAAGCAATACATTATCTTATCATTGTGCCACATAATCAAGTACCCATTGAAGTATCAAGATAACTCAACCTTTCTTTAGGTGCTATTGTTATCAACCTTGCCCACATCCTTCTCATTAATCAAATAGATATAGTACTTTCTTAAATAGAAACAGTCTTACTAGTTAAGGTTTGACATCAATGACAATACAAAAATTGCTTCAATTGTAGTTTCCAACAATCTCCCTCTTTGGCATTGATGGCAACACCATATGAATAACACATAAATCACCAACCAATCCAAAACTTATCTGTCCATCAGAAATAGTTATTATATCCTTAGCTTCATTCTGATTCAGAATCAATTAGCCTGCTTACATGACCATCCACATAGTAGATTCCACTTGATCTCTTAGTTCCTTTCCTCCAAATTTCTCCCTCTTATTTGATCTTCCATGAAATCTCACCATGTGTTTTCATCTTATTCATTTCCCTCTTTGACAATAATGCCAAAGCAACAACTAAAAAAAATCTTACATCCTGCAGATGTAGATATCATCTTATCAGTTCAGTAACATTGTGTTACCCTCTATCATCTTTTCTTATGATTGATTATCAGCTTTTATGTACTCTTCACAACTCTAGGCTACTCCTAAAGTGTGATATTTCTCTACATCAATTTGTTAGATAATCTTTGCAGCACATTTGATGCAGTGCTCCTAGCTTGACTAGGCAGCCTCAGTCAGGGGAAGAACCCCTAATTGACTTCTTAGATAATCATGAGCTTCTTTAGGTAAATATTTTGTGAATATGTATGCTAGTTGTTCCTTTGTATTCACATATTCCATTCTGACCTCTTTATCTTGTACCAATTCTCTCAAGTAGTGATACTTGATGGTGATGTGTTTTGTCTTTGTGTGCATCACTAGATTCTTTGATATGTTGATAGCACTTATGTTGTCATAGTAGATGACAACTGGTTCAGTAATTTCTTCTTTCATGCCTACCAACAATTTCTTTATCCACACCAAGTTTGAATAGCTCACTACTGCAGCAACATACTCGGCTTCAACTATAGATTGGGAAATGCAATTTTGTTTCTTGCTTGTCTAGGAAACTAACCTCTATCCAAGAAAGAAAGCTCCACCACTAGTGCTTTTTCTGTCATCCACATTTCCTGCCCAATCTGCATCAGTATAGACTCTTAGTTCAAATCTTTCATGCTTCTTGCAGTACAATCCTTACTCAGCAGTTCCTTTCAAATATCTCATTATCCTTTTCACAGCCATCATGTGTGTTTCCTTAGGATTGGCAGAGAATATTGCCACAATCCCAACTGCTAGAGCAATATTTGGTCTGCTTGGAACAACATAATATAGTTTTCCAATCATGGACCTATACAAAGTTTGGTTTACTTCAGCAACATCATCATTTTTAGACAATTTTTGTCCAGTAGCCATAGGAGTACCAATTGGTCTTGAGTCCTCCATAACAAAAGTTTTTAGTATCTCATGAACATATTTAGACTAGGTAATGAAAATACCTTTCTCCATTTGATATACTTGTAAACCAACAAAGAATTTGATCTCCCCAAACATACTCATTTCAAATTCAGTTTGCATTTCATTTGAAAATTTCTTACACAGGGAATCTTGTCCACCAAATATAATATCATCTACAAAAATCTTAGCCAACAAGATTTGTTTACCTTCTTCATCTTTCATGTACAGATTGCTGGTGTCATTTGTCCTTGAGAATCCAATCTATATTAGGTAGTTGTGTAGCCTCTGATACCATGCTCTGGGGGCTTGCTTCAATCCATACAGTGCTTTATTCAGTTTGCAAACCATGTGTCTTTTGTTTGGATCAACAAATCCTTCAGGTTGTTCAATGTAAACTTCTTCTTCTAATATACCATTTAAAAATGTAGACTTGACATCCATTTGGTATACCTTGAAATCTTTGTAGGCAACATATGCAAGTAGAGTTCTTACTCCTTCCAATCTTGCTATAGGGGCAAATGTCTCCCCATAATCTATTCCTTCTTCTTGTGCATAGCCTTTGCATAACAACCTTGCTTTATTCCTTGTGATTTATCCATACTCATTCAGCTTGTTTCTGAATACCCACTTTGTTCCAATGACATTTTTGGTTTCTGGTCTGGGTACCAGAGTCCAGGTATCATTCTTCTCTATTTGGTCTATCTCCAAATTCATGGCTTTGATCTAGTATTCATTTTATAATGCCTCCCTTGTTGTCTTAGGCTCGAATTCACATAGTAAACATGTAGGGTCTCTTAACTTGCTTCTTTTCAGAACTCCAGTATCTTTGTCTCCAATGATTTGTTCAAGCTTGTGATGTCTCCTTACATATTGTGCCAAAATAGGTTCTTCTCTCTTTTCTTCTTGCTCTTCAGGTTCACCAACAAGATTGTCAGATTCAGCTTCTTAATGCTCAACAACCTCTTCCTAATACTCGATAGCTTCCTCCTGTCGCTCAACATGTTCTTCTTGTCATTCGGCATTGTCTCTCTGATGCTTGACATTACTAGCCCGAGACTCGGCATCAAGTGCAAGTGTGTTACTTGCCTCTCCTTCTTCTACATAAACAAAAGATCTATAATCTTCTGGTTCTCTTTTTCTTTCAGCTTCATTTTTCTTTGCATATTCATCAACCTTGACATTTGCACTTTCCACAATTTTGTTAGTGTTAGAGTTCAAACACTTTTAAGCTTTACTTTTTGTGGAATAACCTAGGAATATGCCCTCATCACTTTTAGCATCAAACTTTCCATTTCTATTATCTTTTAGTATATAGCATTTGCTTCCAAAAATTCTAAAGTACTTTACATTAGGTGCATACCCGTGCCATAACTCATAAGGTGTAATATTTGTACATTTTTTGATCTGTACTCAGTTTAAGGTATAAATAGTTGTACTTACAACTTCTCTCCAGTAATTTTGTGCAACATTCTTCTCAATCATTAGTGTTCTAGCATAATCTAGGATAGATCTGTTCCTTCTCTCTATTATACCATTCTGTAGAGGTGTTCTAGGTGCAAAAATATGTCTTCTGATTCCTCTATCATTGCAAAATAGATTGAATTCATTGGATATGAATTCTCCACCTTGGTCAGATCTCAAACACTTCAGGTTCCTTCCTGTCTCTTTTTCAACCTTAGCCAAATACCACTTTAAAAATTGAAAAGCATCAGATTTTTCTTTTAGAAACATTGCAGTCATCATTCTTGTGTAATCATCAACAAAGATAATAAAATATCTAACACCACAATAGCTTTGTACACCCATAGGGCCACAAAGGTCAATATGAACCAAATCTAAAGCATTTTCAGAAGTAAAAGTCCTACTCTTGGAACTAGACTTTGTCATCTTACCCAACTGACATTGTTTTCACATTACATTATCAGGTTTCTTCAATCTAGGTAGTCCTCTCACTTTCTTATTCTTACTAATTTCTACCAGATTATCAAAGTTAACATGACATAGCTGCTTATGCCATTACCATATATCATCAGATTATGCAATCAAACATGTTTCTTCAGATAGGTTTAGATAGAAAAAATTACCTCTTGTCTGTTCTCCACTTCCAATCATTTCACCAGTAGCATAAAATATTTTGGCCTTTCTGTGATGAAATTCCACTCAGTAACCAATGCTATTAAGTTGTGCAACACTTAACAAATTATAATTAAGACCTTCTACCCAATAGGCATTTTCATAAACTATCTTATCAGTTATCTTAATCAGACCTTTACCCTTCATAGGACATGGTGCATCATTACCAAATTTTACACTTCTACCTTTGTAATGATCTAGACTATCAAACTTACTTTTATCACCAATCATGTGGTGTGAGCACCCACTATCAATAATCCATTTATCATTTTTGTTCACATAGGATATTAGTTCAGTTTTCTCATCCTCATCAGACTCATCCTTCATAGAAACATATACTACTTCTATCTCAAAATCATCACTATCAGTATCAATTTCTTCTTCAGCAATGTAACAGGATTTCTTATCTTTTCCTTTGTAGTCCTTGTACCTTCGGTAACCTCTATCTTCTCTTTTGTCTTTATGCTTTCTATCTCTTTCTTCATCCTTATCATCCTTGTCAGGACATCTTGTAGCTATATGACCAACTTTATTACATGAGAAACATATAATAGGGAGTTTACCTTTATACTTGCCTTTTCCCCTTTTCAATCTTCTGGCGATAAGAGCTTCAAGATCCTCAAGTTCTTCATCAGATGTGTCACTTTCACTTTCACTCTTAGTGATGCATCTTTCCTTTTCTTTATTTGACTTATTCATAGCCAATTGTGACTTGAATGCAGATTCGACATTAGCAACAGTGAAGTTATCAAAATTAGAAAGCTCAAAAGCAGTGAGCTTGCCAACAAGACTCCCTAGAGTAAGAGTATTATTAGGGTTACATCTAGATTCTTGAATTGCTGAAATTTTGATGGCATAAATAGGACACAAAGTTCTCAAAACTTTTCCAATAATAGTCTCATCATCAATAGTTCCATTGGCTCCCCTAATATCATTTACAAGTTCTTTTATTCTACCACAATATTGATGAACTACAAATGATTTAGAACCTAATTGAAGAATCTGTGATTTAAGATCACCGAGCTGATTGATTAGATATGTAATATGATTAAATTAGTATTATGTTGTCATTTATGTCAACTAGTTTGACATCACTTATCTTGTAAGTTACTATACCGAAACATCTGTAGAAAATGAGTGAAAGACATGTACATAAATATCTACATGAGGAAGATGGATATGACAGATGAGGATAAAGAATACACTGAGTAACTTGTTGATGAGTCTATGACTTTATGTTATTGACTTGATTATGTTTCATTCATCTATGATGAAGAAAAGAGCTGAAAGACACAAAGCAGTGTTGTCGGTTGATGAAGCATTTCAGTATACACCGACAGAGTGTAGTGTATACCGAGCACAGTGTAAACTGAGCTTGTGTTCACTGACACATTTCTTTGTTAACTGAGAAGAACATAATGAACTAAATGACTAGTTTAGTCGATAAGAATTGATGAGCTGGAAAGTGTATGATTTCGAGGTAACAGATAATGTTTGTTACACAGATCGATGGCTAACAAAATTCAGGAAAGATCTAAAGGATGAGAATCAAATGTGTTATTGACACAAGTGCCAAGGTATGTTTAAGAGGCAAAATCAATGAAGATGATTAAGAGACAAAATCTGAAGGAGCAGAAGAAAATGGTTTACATGTCTATATAAGAGATTGGAGATTTCATAAGTGAGTGTGATGTCGGAAGAAAAGGAAACTGCAAAATCATCGCGTGAACAAGTTTTCATGCATTCTAATCATACAGGTTAAGGAAAACCCTATTGCAGAGCATTACAGAGTGAAAAAGAGTAATTACCGACGGACAGTAAGTTGATATAGTATTGAATTAGGAATGTTACATTGATCAGATAGATTTGTATGAGCTGAATATTGATTTGTATATTTGTAATTGAAGTTGAAATAAATCAGATCACCTACTGTTACATATTTAACCATTGTACATAGTCAAATCTCTTAACCAAGTGGACTAAGAAAGTCTTATTATGTATCATTCATAGAATGAACATTGTTATCCTATCAACCCCAGAGTGACTATTGGTTGGATGATAATGGTTGGTCTTAAATCCTCTAACAAGGTCACACCTAACAATGTGTTTGTAACCTTTAACAGGGTTGTGTCTTCACCGACCTCACTTCAGAAGAGTGAATATTTTTGGGTTGCCGGTCCCAAGTGGTTTTTTCCTTCACAAGGTTTCCACGTTAAATCTCTTGTGTTATGTGTTGATTGTTATATTTGTTTGATGTCATAATTGCATGTTGCATATTTGATTTGTTCGGTAACTACTACATGTTTTAGACTGATAATCGGTAAATACACAAATAGTAAGAGTATTTTATGTTATCGAGCAGTAGAAGTTTTAAGTATTTGTTTTTAGATTATAAATTTTGTATTGGGACATTGGATAACTAATTCACCCCCCTCTCAGTTATTCTAACAATTGGTATTAGATTATTGGTTGCTTAGAATAGAGTTTTAAGGACTTTAGTACAAAGATCTCAAAATGTATAAGAGGGAAGTGCCAAGACTAAATAAAGAAAACTTCACAGTATGGTAAAGCTGGATGAAGTTGCACATATTTGGAATTAGGAATGCTGCACTAGAATTGATGGAGAATGTCTATATAGAACCGACCCCTGGTCCCGTGACACTTGATCAACTAAAAGACACGCATGAACACAATGTTACTATGGTGGAAATTGTTGCTGCCTGTACTGATGCTGAATTTGAAGATATTAAAAGTTGCACTACTGCAAAAGCCATGTGGGATAAACTTTCTCAAGTTTACAGTGGAGATGTGAATGTAAAAAGAGCTAGAGTAGAAACCTTAAGGGGCAGATTCGATGATATGAAGATGAAGGAAGGTGAGAATATTGTGCAATACACAAATATATTGAAAGAGGTAGTACATGCTATTAGAGCATTTGATGGAGTCATTAGTGAAGAAACAATTGTAAGAAAAGTACTTAGAACCTAATTGCCAATTTATGCAATCAGAATATCCACTATTCATGAAACAAGGTCTGCATCTGGTAATGTACTTACACTTGACAATATGATTGGTAAGCTTACAACCTTTGAATTGAATAACTTTGACAACAGTGTTGTTCTATCTGTGGAATCCACTTTCATGTCTTCTCTGAAGATCAGTAAGTCTAGCATAAATAATAAAAATGATGATAGTGAAAGTAATACCGATGATGAGCTTGATGAACTTGAAGCTCTTATGGCTAGAAGATTACCCAAAGGTAAAGGAAGGTATTGAGGTAAGCTACCTTTGGCATGCTTTAACTATAAAGAGGTTGGCCACATCGCTACTAGATGTCCACATAAGAAAGATGATGAAAGAACCAAAGACCGATCTAAAGGAAGCTATGGGAGAAGATTCAACAGAGGCTACTGACATAATAGAGATAACTGAGACAGTAATGACAAATGAAAAAAGGTATGTTACATAGATGAAGACAATGAATCTGAATCTGATTCTGATGATGATGTAGAAGTTGTATTTGTTGCTATGAAAGATGACTCAGAGGAAGAAGAAAAACATGAAGAAACAACACTGATCTCTAGAGTTAACAAAAATACATGGATCATAGACAGTGGCTGTACACATCACATGACTGGTGATGAAGAGAAATTTGATCAACTTGAAGAATACAATGGAGGATTAGTTAAGATGGGTAATGACACACCCTGTATGTTAAGAGGTAAAGGATCCTTGATGATAAATGACATGATAAAATGTGATAATGCTTATTGGGTAGATGGACCGAACTATAACTTGTTACGTGTGGCACAACTAAACAATTCAGGTCATCGAGTTGCTTTTGAGAGCAAGAAAGTGAAAATCTTTGATGATGGAGGAAGACTAGTTGGAATTGGAGCACAATCAAGAGGTAATCTATTTTATCTTGATATTGATGAGTCTTCTTGCTTGATGATGAAAAATGAAGATGCTTGGTTGTCACATAAAAGGTTATGCCATGTGAATTTTGATAACATGATTAAGATCAGTAAAAGGAAAAGAGTTAGAGGTTTGCTTAACTTGTCAAAACCTAATCATGTTATGTGTCATGAATGTTAGAAAGGGAAAATGACTAAATCTAGTTTCAAAAGTAAGGATTATTCAACAAAGAAGATACTTGAGTTGGTTCATACTGACCTGTGTGGTCCTATGAGAACTCAGAGTTATTATGATGATAGATACTTTATTCTTTTTGTTGATGACTATACTAGATTGATGACTGTTATGTAATTAAAAGAAAAATCTAAAGCATTTAAGATGTTCAAGTGGTATAAAGCTAAGGTAGAAAAAGAGACTGGTAAAGAACTAAAATGCCCAAGATCTAATAGAGGAGGTGAATTTATCTCTGATGAATTTACTAATTTCTATAATGAGCATGGTATTAAAAGACAGGTCTCTGCACCGAGAACACCTCAGCAAAATGGCATTGCTGAAAGAAGAAACATGGCAATAGTTGATTGTGCTAGGACATTGATGCTGCAAAAGAATATTGCTTAGACATACTAGAGAGAAGTTGTTAGTACAGCTGTATGCACCCTAAAATGGTCGCCTAGACTTTGGGCCCCCATTCAGCAATTTATCAAATCCCTGAATCAATATTTTCAAAAATCAACATTTTTCAAATATCAATTTCTTTGATCAAATCCTATTTTATCATTTATTTGATTATATTCTATGGGCTAACCATTTTATCCTAAAGTCTTTATTTATTTAAAAGGAATTTCCTCCCCTTTTATTAAATAAAAAGCCCCCACTTTTCCTCTTATCCTAAGTTGCACAAATAAAGCATTATTTTTATTTTATAAAAACAAGAAAAGACCTTTTTGTCTCATATGGACACAAAAGTCAACTCTTATTTTCTCATTGGAGGAGATTTGTGCACATGGATTGCTCCTCTTTCAAGCTCCACCCTTGATTAAATCTTTTGCCTCTTAATCTCCATGGTCCATTCCTTTTCAATTCCTTTAAAAGGAGAGCTCTTTTCTCATTCTTAGATCCCAAATTTTTATGCTAATCTTATGCTGCAGGATTTCTTGGAGACTTTGGAGCTTTTGGAGATCATTCTTGCATTCTAGTTTTATTCTTGCATCATAGCTTTCATGGCATCTAGCTTAGTTTCTTTTATGCTCTAGATTAGCTCACATAGCTTAATTAGCAAGGGTTTGTAATACTTTCCTTTCATAGCTTAGCTTGCATCTTCATTCTTAGCATAGCTTGCATTGCATTGCATTTCCATTGTTGATTCTTGAGGATATTGGCATTCTTGCCCTTGTCTCTTTGAATCTCCCATTGTGTGGTTTACTAGCAAGGTTGCATGCTTCAATAGCTCTAGCTGAGAGCACCATCAACATCCTTGTGACTCCATGCCTAGGGAGCTCTAGGTCTCTTGCTCAAGGTTTCCCATTCATGGATTCCCTTGGAAGTAATGACTTAGAGAAGTGCACTATTTAGTCTGTACATTTTTGGTGCCCACCATGGGGTAGAACATTCTTGTTTTGTCCTTCCTTTTATGCATTTTTGTTATTTTTTCATCAATATTTGCTTGTTGTTTCATCAATATTTGCTCTCTGGTTTTTTCTAACAGAATTATCGTGCGGCAGTTTTCTAGTGTTGTATGATAGTTTCTTATATACCAGTGTGATATTTTACCAGTTAAAATATCGCACGCTTTGGTAGATTGTGTTGCATTATTGTTCTATTCTTTGTCACATGCAGGTATCAAGAATTATCGCACAGAGATAAAGTATCGCACCAGTACAGAGTGAAATATTGCATGACTCTTCCTTTGACAGAAGTATCACCCAGGCCTGGCAGTGAGCAATTTTTGTCATTTCTTTGCAAGATTTACTTGGTTTGATTCAGATTTTTGATTTACTATGGTAGAACAGAGCTTTATTTGCATATTTCATTTGGTTTTGATGTGCTAACCCTTGTAGGGCTAACAAGTTGTGCTTGTAGGTGCTCTTATTGCTTGAAATTGTTTTCTTAAAAGAACGCATGTCAAAGCTCCAAATGCACAAGGGCTACTAACAGTTTTTGCAGGGCTACCCAAAGCATAAAAACCAATCAAGTGCTTGTTTAATTGCTTTCTTTTTTAGTGTGGCATATACTAGTTGTTTCATTTATTAGGCACTTAATATCTTGTTGTAGGAGTCTTTTGGTGGTAGGAGAAGTATGCTCTTCACCCTTGTGGTGAGCCAGAAAATCTTGACCCATCTTTAGATTTTTAAAGCAAGAGGGTAATTGAACCTTTGCTTGGTGTGTTTGGAAGAAATTTTTGAGCTAGGAGATTATGCTCTTCATCCTTGAGGTGAAACAGAAATCCTGACACTCAAAGGTTGATCCACTCTTTGTTTAGTTTTTAGAATCCTTTAGCGGGCCTACTCTTGAGCAATCAAGAGGAATGACCCAAGTGGGGACAAACTTTTTTCTGGCTATTCTGACCCACTATAAACTCAAGGCTATCAAGGACACAAAACCTTGGTAGACATAGTACTTGTGGGATTGTGACCATGAGGAAAATGTTGAGCAAGAATGCTTAAGGTACTCTTGTGGCCGTGAGGTCTGTTACTTGCCGCAAGGTAAGGAGTCCCTTTGGGGAGCAAGAGGGGTATTACGAACGAAAGCCCTTACTAAGAACCATAGATAGAAGCCACCCTATTTTTTCGCTTAGCTTCTTGGTGCAAGGATTGATCCTAGTGGACTAACTCAGATCACCCCAAGATTACTCACCATCTGTGTTCCTTTGGTTGTGTCATTGGCACCTCCATGATAAAGCCAATATCTATTGTGGGCAACCACTTTGTGTGAGGCAATGGGACAACAAGTGTGGGCCAAGTTGTTAAGTATTGAGCCATTATTTTTTTAGGCTAGTAAGTGCTTGAAGTGTTCTCACTATGATCTACCCATGTAAATTTTCTCCAATATAAAACATCACGGTAGCATTCATAGGATTTTATTGCTTTGATATCACAATTGCTTGTCTTGGCAAGGTTTCTTTTTCCCTTATGCAAGTGTTTTATGACATGTTTGATCACCTACTATTTGCAAACCTATCTATTTATTGCTGTCACTGTACTTGAAATAAAAAAATCCAACCTTCAAACTAAAATTTTGACCAAACTACCCTTAAAACTGAGATTTTTAACACTCACTAGTCAAGAGTCGTACGATCTTGAAACTGTATCGCACACTGTACTGAGAATTATCATGTGATAGTTCATCACTAGAAGACTATCACACAGCTTGCCTAAAAAGTATCACACAGGCTATCTGGAAACTATCGTACTACTTACTATGAAATATTGCCTAGTTAGAAATTATCATACTGTTAGCCTGGAAACTATCACATAGAGTCTTTTTACTGTCTGTCTGGTTTATGCAATTTTTAGTCTCTCCTTAGTCGACTAGATTTTTAGCAGGTGACTTACTCTATTGCTGGAAACCTATTTGTACCTTGGGTTCTTGTTTTTAGACCCCTTGAATTAGTATTCTTTGATTTTACAAAGTAGTCTTGCTTGGCATCGATAAGTTAGGAATTATCCTTGTTGAAAAAGTACACCTTTAGATTCTTTGGTAACACACTTGGAGAGTTTCAGTACTCTTTTGTCCAATTCACTTCCATCAAAATTCAATTTCAATTTTAGATATATTTGGTAAGTCCATCCTCTTGGTCCAAATGTGTTAGGATACTCATCCTTTTATTATACACCTCTGTGGTAGTGTTGGTTTACACTTTTTTTTCAGCTTTCTATTTCACCATCTCTTTTTGGATAATTGAACACTTTCACTATCCTAGTTTGGTATTAACATTTCATAAGGTCATCTTATCACCAAGGGTCCTTTTCTTTCATGTTGGTTAGGACAAGGTACCAAGTTAGTCAAGGAAAATGACCTCAAGTTGTCTTTGATTAGTTACCCTTAGTCCAAACTCGTCAAAAGTGAAAGGGAAAGAAACCCATCTCTGATCAATCACCTAGGAGCAAGTCTGAAGCTTGGTTTAAACCAAAGAGAAATCCTAGTGAGTTGAGTACCTCTTTACCACCTTCTCAATCAGATATGGACATGAGCTACACCATGACTAGAAAACAAAGAGAAGCGATGGATCAAACTCTTGATGACATTTTCCAAAGACATCGGGATAACATGTTGTTTGGTGATGACAATCAACTTGAATCACCCCCTATTAACTCAAGATATTTAGATGCCCATCAAAGAGCCAAAAGACATTATGGGAAAGCTCACCAAGATGCATGGTCACAACATGAAGACCAAAACAATGAATCTGGTGATGCTCATGTGAATGCCGCATTCACTAATGACTTGTTCAAACATTCAAGGTCCAAGTCTCCACTCAAAACAACCTCAAGATATGCAAATGAAAGACTTAAAAGAATTGAGTGTGAAAAGAAAGCCTTTTTGGATGAACAAGCCACTAAAGAAGAAAGGTTTAGATACCTAGAGGAAGAGCAACAAGCCTTGCTAGAGTTTAGAAGAAAAGTATTCCAAGAGGAACAAGATAGGCTTTTAGCCCAACAACTCAATGATCAATTCAACAATAGGGGTACCAACAGTGGAAACAAATCTCCACCATCTACTCCCTCAAGAACCCAAAGAAGTAGGAGGCGGTCAAGGACCCCTTCAAGATCTCCTAGTCCTAGAGGAAGGAGGATTTCACAACATAGGAGATGAACACCTCCTAGAAACTCGAGAGAACCCTCCCAATGAGCTCATCATGGATCTCAACATGGAGGAAGTAGTGAAAGTTTTGATGATCAAGATTTTATGAGAATGCAACAAGAGCCACTATTCCAACAATATGTGGAGAAGTACCTTGATCAAAACAAAGATAGGTTCCTAGAGAGCTTGATTAACAAGGGTGAAAGAGTCCCTTACAATTTTGATGTGGATAGAAGAATTAAGAAACAAGGACACTCTCAAGAAGAGGAGATCAAGCAACTCAAACGTATGATAGAAAAGGTGTTGGCACCTAAAAGTTCCTTTTCACTTGATTCTATTTGTCCCAATCCTTTTGACAAAAGTGTGAGTATGATGGATTTTCCTAGGAAAGTTGAAATCCCCCAATACGACAAGTATGATGGCAATGGAAACCCACATGATCATGTACATTAGTTCTACATCATGAGTTTTGAGTTTCACCAAGATGACTCTTATCTTATGAGATTATTTCCAAGGAGTCTCAAGGGCCAAGCCATGGAGTGGTTTACCAACATAACCCCTCTCGTCAAAACTTTCAAAGAACTCATCCACAGATTTGTTCAACATTTTGCATACAACTTGTCAAGATTAGTCACTATGTTAGACTTGTGCAATTTGAAACAGAACCAAGGGGAATCCTTTGTTATCTTCTTGCAAAGGTGGAGATGATTATGCTCCTGCTATTCTAGGACTATTCCTGAGCATGAAAGGATTGACATCATTATTAGTAATTTGGTGCCTGAAATGCGTTATGAGGTTCAGAAGATGGTCTTTGATTCCTTCGATACTATGGTTGAGATCGCATGTCAAATTGAGGATATCTTGAAAGAGCAAGGCATTTTGACCAAACATAGCAATAACATCAATGGTCAGAATACTAACAATGCTAATAAGGACAAAGGCAAACACTCGCACTGGAACAAGAATAAGCAAGTAGTCAACAATGGAGTCATGGACTCTTCCCAACCCAAGGATCAAGGAGTTCTCCATTTGTCAAGTGCAGTGCAAGATATGAAGCTCAACACATCCTCCAACCCACAAGAGCATAAACCAAAGTATCAAGAAAAGCCTAAGAAGGATAGGCAACAATTTTCTAAGCTGGGTGACTCCTATGAGGATGTTTTCAAGATACTTATTTCCAATAACCTTGCACAACCACAAGATCCAACAAATTTTTGCATACCTGATGTAAGCCACATTGGTGGAATGAAAAAGCTTTTTGCAAATTCCACAATGGCATTGGACATGACATCGAACATTGTTGGAAACTTAAACACCTTATTCAGGATCTTATCGAAAGTGGCAAACTTCAGATTGATGGGTTGAATACCAATGTAGACCATAAGGCATTCAAGGAGCCTTTGCCCAAATATGAAAAGGGGGAAACCTCTAAACCCAAGAATGGCAAGGCCGAAATCAACTATACCTACACAGGTGCAGAAAATGTGGTCAATATGCTTGAGATTGTCAACAAAAGTGTCAACATGATGTGAGACAAAGATCCTTATGGTTATGATGTCAGCTCTCCTCCTATATTTGATGAAGAACCTGTGGTGGTGCTTAGGGGTCCTCACTCTCAAAGGTCATCCCAAGCTCTTAACGCTATCACTAGAAGCCAAAGTCAAGGTCATGTGGTTATTAGAGGTCCTAGTTCCAACCAGTCCAGCAAACCCAAGCAAGTGACATCTAAGAATCTCACCACCAAATCAACAGTCAACCCTAAAATGAGCTATAATCTTGTTGACTAGTTACAAAGAATGCCAGCTCAAATCTCAATCTTTGAACTCTTGGAATTGTCTCCAAGACATAAGCATGTCCTTGAGGATGCTTTGCGTACAGCCAATGTTCCTAACAACATAGATGTTGACCAATTCTAGAAAATGGTTAACCACCTTGCTAGCCCTCATTACCTAACATTCTCAGAAGAAGATGAAAAAGCTTTGAGCCATCCACATAATCTTTCCCTTCACATCGAAGTCATGATTTACAAGACTCATGTCAGGTGCATGTTGATTGATCGGGGTGTTGGGCTCAACATTTGTTCCTTGAGTTTGTTGAAGATACTGGGTTATTCTGAGCAAGTTATTGATACCCAAAACAAAATTACCATTAAAGCCTATGATGAGGTAGAGAGAAGCTCCAAGGGCTTGGCCGTCCTTCCTGTCAGGATTGGCCCTGTTGAAAAGGACATTTTGTTCCAAATTGTTGATGCTGGTCCTTTAGCATATAATATTCTACTTGGTAGATCATGGATCCATGACATGCAAGTAGTGTCATCCACCTACCACCAATGTGTTAAGTTCCCCTATAATGGATTAGAAGTTTGTATACTTGGGGATAGCACATTATCTGTTAATGCAATTTTAGCAAGGACTCATGTTCCTCTCAATAGAGAAGCAGAGGATTTTGATGCAACTTTAGCACAATGCCAGAATACGTTTAAAGCCATAGACCTTGGTATGGGGGGATATCAAATTGACTCCTTTACAAAACTGCCAATCTCACCTAGGTGCTATGGTAAACCTTCACAAGAGATGCATCCTTCCTCTTTAGCAATGACTCTGTTTGGTACATTTGTAGAGTCCTCATTGCCCATCCAGGATGAAAAATAAGAGGTAGCTATCAAGGACTGGATCTATAGAGAAGACAAATACATGCATAATGAGAACTTCTCTCCCTATCCTAAGGTCTATGGAAGGGGGTACACTCTTGTCAAAAATATGGGCTATCCAGGTCATGGTACTCTCAGTCACAGATTAGATGCTAGAGCCAAACCACTCCATCATGCTCTTTTTGGATGCAGGTCTAAAACAACGGTTGGCCTAGGTTTTGAAAGTCAAAATAAGAAAATTGCTCCTATCCTTACTGCAACGGATAGTGATGATGAATCAAACTACTCACCCAATTTGCAAAATCAACAAGATAGGTGTGAAGATTGGGTCCCTTCCACCAATCTCCTTTGGGGAGATTAAGATACTCCAGTTACCAATCCAACAGTTTTAGACCTAGAACCAGAAGTATCCACTGTTGAGGATCATGTTGAGGATCCTATTCAAGAACATCAATACACAAATGGTATTCAAGAAGGTGTTACCCTTGGTGACATCAAGGCCTCTACCTCAAGGCCTAGAAAATATGCTTGGTGTAAACATCCCAGCCGGGATTCAGATACAGACTCACATGAGTATGAATAGGAATCTCTCTCTGATTTTTCCACAGTTGACATGGACATTGATGTTGTCCATACATATGGTTCTCAACCTGAGGTAGCTAATGAGTCTAGTGTAGGATTAGTGGATTCAAATCCATAATTTTCTTTAGTGGATGATGCTCCGCTTGGTAGGATAAATCTTGATTTGGGTACCTTAGAGGGATACTTGACAAACCCTAACTTTGCAATCACCAGAGATGATACCATCTCAATACACAACATTGAACCTGTCATTGACCTACCCCTTGCCAATCCTCATCTAATTGATTGGTCTCAGTGCTATCAAGAGCCTTAGCTCCTAACTTTCCAAAATGACTATGAGATAGCATGTTACTTAAATGCCCTTGAACTTGTAGTCTCTTCCACCAGCGAACCAACTACAAGCATGATAGAACCAGATATCAAGTACCTTAGTCACAAAATGAAAAGAAAAGAAAAAAAGAATAAGAGTTTTCATGGTGAAAACCACTGTGTGGCGGTGTCAAAACCTAAAAAAGTAAAAATAAAGGACGTATCCAAGGGTGAAAACCTCTCTGAGGCACCTAAGGATGAGGTACTTGATCATCTCCCAAGTTACTTTTAGGACAGGTCTTCAGTGTTTGTTGAGCCTACACAGCCAGTTAATTTGAATACACAGGAGGCTCCACAAATAGTGCATTTAGCTCAGTCTTTATCAACATAGGAAAAAGAAGCATATACCAAGTTCCTACAGACCAAGAAGATTAATTTTGCTTGGACTTACTCAGACATGCTAGGGCTAGACACTAATCTCATTATGCATCACTTGTCCATAGCTCCAGGTATCAAACCAGTAAAATAGAAGTTGAGGAAAATGCATCCTCACATAGCTCTTCTCGTCAAAGCTGAACTAGAAAAACTCCTCAGTGCAAGATTTATAAGAGCCATTGATTATGCTGAATGGATATCTAATATTGTACCAATTTCAAAACATGACAAGTCCATTCGTGTCTGCATAGATTTTAGTGATCTTAATAAAGCATGCCCAAAGGATGATTTTCCACTTCCAAACATAGACATGATAGTGGACATGACTGCAGGCTATGAGATCTATTCATTGATGGACGGTTTTTCTGGGTATAATCAAATCAAGATAGCTCTCGAAGACCAGGAAAAGACTGCATTCACTTGTGCATGGGGAACCTATTACTAGAACATCATGCCATTTGGACTAAAAAATGCATGACCTACTTACCAAAGAGCTATGACAACTATCTTCCATGACATGATGCATAAGAATATGGAAGATTATGTGGATGACACCTTGGAAAAATCTAAAAAAAGGGATACACACCTAGGCGATTCAGAAGTCATTTTAGATCGTATGGAATAGTTTCAATTAAGATTAAATCCCAAAAAGTGTGCATTTGGAGTCACCTATGGAAAACTCCTAGGATTTATCATTTCAACTAAAGGCATAGAGGTGGACCTAGAGAAAGTTCAAGCAATATTGGATATGCTGCCTTCCAAAAGCATCAATCAAATGAGGAGTCTTCAAGGATGCCTTCAATCTATTAGGAGGTTCATTTCACAATTGGCCGATAGAGCTCAACCCTTTAATAAGACTTTACACAAAGGGGTTAAATGTGTCTAGAATGAAGATTGTCAACAAAGCATGGACCAAATCAAGCAATACTTGGCCAATCCTCCAATCTTGATGCCTCCTATCCCAGGAAAACCACTCATACTATATGTGTCAGCAACATAATCTTCCCTGGGGGCATTATTGGCTCAACTTGATGATACTGGAAAAGAAAGAGCTATATATTACATCAATCATACTCTTGTGTCATATGAGGTTAATTACACTAGTATTGAAAAATCTTGCCTTGCAGTGGTGTTTGCTTCCCAAAAGTTGTGACATTACATGCTTGCGCATACAATACACCTCATTGCAAAAATTGATCCTCTCAAATATTTACTTGGTAAGGTTGCTCTCACAGGTAGACTTGCTAAGTGGATGATGATATTATCAGAATTTGACATAGAGTATGTTGAGCACAAGGCTACAAAAGGACAAGCCATTGCAGACCAATTGGCTGATTTTCCAATTCGAGATAAAGCACCAATTCAAGTTGAATTTATGGATGAGCACATAATGTACATGATTGCAAGAACATGGAAGATGTTCTTTGATGGCTCTTTCATGCAAAATGGTTCAGGAGCAGGAGTGTTATTTTTCTCTCCTCATGGGTACACAATCCCTAAGTCCTACAAACTATTGTTCCCATGCACAAATAACATTGCTGAGTATGAGGCCTTGACAAATGGATTAAAAATGGCTATAGAATGGAGAATCACAGAGCTGCATATTTATGGGGATTGATAATTAATAGTCAACCAAATTAATGAAGAATACCAAACTAAAGATGAAAAATTGGTACCCTACAAGAAACTGGTTGATTCATTGCGATGATATTTTACCTTTGTTACATTTCAACGAATCCCTAGAGTAGAGAATAAAGAAGCTAATGCTATGGCTACATTGGCTTCACTTCTTTAGCTAGAATAGCATGAGTCTAGATTTGAATTCTTGGTAGAAGAGCTATGCTACCCTATCTATGACTCCCAAGAAAGCCAAGTTGTTTGTACCCTTCTTGGCCATGAGTCATCTCACTATGGTGCCATTTACTCATACCTTCATGATGGCATTATCCCTGAAACCTTCAACCATTCTTAACAAAGAAACCTAACCTAAAATGCCTCTCGTCACACCCTTATCTTTGGTGATCTGTATAGGAGGGGTTTAGATGGGACACTTCTTAGATGCTTGGAAAAGGATGAGTCCAACCAAGCATTAGCTGACATTCATGAGGGCATTTGTGGAGGAAATTCTAATGGTCTTGCCATGGCCTGAAGGTTGCTTAGGGTGGGGTACTATTGGCCTACCATGCAATAACTTTTGCTAAATCATGCGAAAAGTGTCAGAAACACGGTAACTAGATACATGCTCTAGGCAGGGAGATTATTCCTTCTATTTCTTATTGGCCATTTCAGCACTGGGCCTTTGACCTCATTGGGAAAATTCATTCCAACTCATCAGATGGACACAAATTCATTATCACTGCTACTGATTACTTTAAAAAATGGGTAGAAGCTATCCCACTTTCTGGTTCCTCAGGCAAGATAGTTTCTTTGTTTATTTTGAACCATATCATCTGTCTATGGAGTGCCTTCTAAAATAATCACTGACAATGGAGGTAAGTTTAAAAATAAGGACCTTAAACATCTCTACAAGAAATTCAAGATAAAACAACATTGGTCCTCCATTTACATCCTACAAGGAAATGGACAAGCATAGGCTTCGAATAAGACCATTCTCAAAATTCTCCATAGAATAGTTCACAAGAATGGTAGAGATTGGCATCTATAGATAAATTTGGCCTTGTGGGCCTATAGAATGAGTATTCATACTCCAACATGGGCTACTTCATTTTCCCTTACTTATGGTGCTAAAGCAGTGTTACCTTTAGAGGTGGAGATTCCTTCACTTAGAGTTTCCCTTAAAGGTTTAGTGATAGATGAAGACTACCATGCCATGAGACTTCAATAATTAGAACTTCTAGATGAAAAGCGTAAAGCATCCTTTGATCACATGAGAGTCTACCAAAAGCGTATGTCCAAAGCATTCAACAAGAAGGTTCTCCCTAGAGAATTTCAAGTGGGGGATCTTGTCCTACGAGAAAACCCTAAGAACCAACAACATAGAGAGAAAAAGGGGAAATTCGAACCTAATTGGCTTGGACCATACATTATTATTGCTGCTTTTGGGACAGGTGCTTATTTACTATCTGATCCAGAGGGAGAACAACTCCCTGATCCCATAAATGTTTTTCACCTAAAGAAGTTCTATCCATGATGCCTATTTTGTCTGGGGGCATCCTTTATACATTCTTATTGATCCTAAAAAACTTCCAAAAAAAATTCATATATGATGCTGAAAAAATCCTAAAAAGCATATAAAGTCCTGAAAAAAATACAAAAAAATGTAAAAAATTCAAAAAAATAGAAAAAGTGCCTTGGTGAAAACCTAGAAACAGGTGCCTTGGTAGAAAAAATACAAAAAAATTGAAAAAATAAAAAATCTCCAAGTGGTGAAAACCTGGAAACAGGTGCCACTTGAGGCCTTTGCATCCCTATTTCTTAGCATGCGTCCTTGACACTTAACCTTTTTCCATCATGCCTTGACCTTGTTGCCTTGGTTTGCAATTGGTCTTTGTCTATGTCTAGGGGGCATAACTCTGTTAGCTTTGGTCTCTAGGATGCGTTGGTCTTTAGGACATCTTGCAAATGGTGTTTTTCAACACCACCCCAACCTATGTTTTTCAACACTACCCTAGCATCAAGTGTTTCTCAACACCTATCAGATATCTTACCCACAGTCTAGCATGAAATGATATTCTCTCATTGGCATATGTGATACTCAAAGTTTGACTCTATGACCTACACACACGCACTTAAACACTTGACTCACTGAGACTTGTTTGACTTTATTTCTTTGTGTGCTGTCTATGATGATTTCTTTGATGAATGTTCTCTCCCTAATAGTTTTGGATGATGCCAAGCTAGAAGACTGGGGGCATGAGGGCATGTTTTATTGCTTTTTCTATTTTTGGGTATATTTTGTTGGTCCTAACTGTCATTAGCATTTATGCTTGTTCCACTTGACATTGGGGTCTACAAGGTATTATCCTTGAATGTTTTCGCAAGTGCATACTTATAGCCATCTTGACTTTCCTTGTGTCTCGATGTGAGTATAATCTTGCCATATTAAACTTAGGTAATCTCACTACACTAGTCATCTGGACCTATATGTCTTTGATGCTTAGGTGGGATTCCCACATATCTATCTGATATAGATCATATTCAGATTCACAGTCATACTAGTGTGCATTGTATGATCTTGCAACACTACCAATAACGCTCGATGATGAATATTAGAGTCTAAAAGCTTGGCGACCTTGAAAGTAAACCACTTTTCATAGTAGCTTGCATTTTTAGGTTCATGTTAGATTAGTTTTGCATTTTGCATATGGAGAGAGCTCTCCTTTTCATCTTTCGTGGACTTATTGGTCAACTGCGCTCACCTTTCCTTTTCTCAATCATGTCTTTCACTCCTTGTCTTTCACATCACATCCTATTCCTATCATCACAAAGGGTTAATCTGATCATCATATCTTTATCCTAAAGAGATCATTTTCAGAAACATGAGTCTATATCATAAACATGAGAACTAAACATACATCTATGAGAGAGATTATACATGAGCATATATATCATACATTTTGAGCAACATGACAAGATAATATAAAAGCTAAAACATCCATCACAAGTGGGATATATACACAAGATATATTGAACATCCAGTAAATCTCATATATATATGATAAATGTCATGATACAAATACAATGTGGGATCCAAAATCTGGATAATGTCCCAGGATATGTCTCTATACATCTATCATCCTAAACCTAGGTGTGACTAGCACCATCATGTGCAGGTGGTACCACTGCCTTGTCAGGTACCATATTAGATCTCTCAACCCTCTCAGAGTAGAGTGAAACTCTCTATCCCTTAGGTACAACCTATATGTAGAGTCCATGATAATATGTAGCTTGTGCTGCCTCTCACCGGATCTCTGCTGCATCGGCCTGTGCCACCCTCTCTTGTCACTCTATCAAGGCTTGTAGGTCAATCAACTGCTAGTCTCTCATGGCTATAGTGATCCATAGCTGCTGCATCTCCATCTCTAGAACCTAGATCCTCACTTTGAGATCCTCTCCCCCTGCAGGCTAATCCTACCCATCATCCACCTGGTAGCGAGATGGCCTCATTGTGTCATCCCCCTCATTAGCAAAACCCTATCTTCATGACCATTTCTGGCCACCTGATCTAGAGCTCTATCCCCTCTCTCCTCTCCCTCCACCTCCTTTGTCCCCTCCGTCTCCGTCTCTGTCTTCTCCCTGAGCTGCTGGCTGTGCATCAGGTACAGTAAATCTAGGGAACGGATGTCTCCATCACTCTACCCTATATGCCACATCTGCCATATCTAGGAGAGTTCCCATGGCTCCTTGTGGATAGCTACTGTATCCTATACTAGCTACTGGTAGTCCAACATTGGCAACCATCCCTATCCCTCCTCGTCTCTAACTTGAGCATAGGTGGTGGTCTCGGTAGGCACCCTCTACTGTCGCCCAAACTATCTCCAGACCTAGGTGATTACAAAATGCTCTACTATATCAGAGTGCCACCCTACTAGTGGCTGGTTGCATAGCATATAACCCAACTTCCACTCCTGATCACCCCACTGCTCACATGCCCTGTATGGTCTCCACTGGAATGAGGTGAGCTCATCCAGTAACCCGCGGTAGTAAGTCACATCCCCACTATGTGGCTGTGATATGAAACCTATATATCTATATATATAGGGGTGTCTCCGCTCCCTTGGCTACACATGTGGGTGCACAATGATGATGTGTTCCCATACCCAAACTTGTGCTAACACAGCCCCGCATGCCCAAGTCTTGCTCTTCCGATATACGATCTCATGGAGCTCATGGTACATATCTGCTAGGATGGTTGGGCCCCATGCCATCCATCATGGGTGTGCTATAAGATCTGCAACCAACCTACCCCAACCCAGTGGGAATCCTCTTTGACTCCTGTCTATGATGAGAGCCTGTGCCACTATAGAACATACTATACATGGGACCGGGAAATCCCTACCATACTCCTCCATCAACCTATCCTAGCTGAGGTGCCTATCAATGAAGGTGACATCTTGGAACATGTCCTGCATGATCTGTCATCCATCAGTCAGATCCTAATCATAGTATACCTATGCCAACAAATAATTATGTCAGTTTCTATCATATGGAAACTTTACATCTATGACTATCTATAAACATGATTATACTCACAGGATCTCCGTGGCTAGGAACTCGAAGGATCCGATAGACATCCTCCAAGCTAATAGTAGCCTCTCTAGTCAACAAGTGAAAGGTGTTATGCTCATTGTGCCACCTCTTAGCCAATGCTATCAATAATCTATGATCAACCTAAATATGGGGCATCTACAACAAATAACCAAAACCTATCTCCCCCAAGTCTGCCCATCCAGGATCATCAAGATCTCGGATGCATCGTAACCCAGTCACTCTCGGTGCTCTAATGAGCAGTGCTGGAAAGTGCTCCTGCAAGCCATTAACCCAAACTAGATGTCAGAACATATCATGATGGATGTATAAAATCAGTACAAAACATCTTAAAAAGCAAACATTGTCTGGACCCATGTCATTTTGCTCAAAAATTAAAACATGTCATTTTTCTACACTGTGCGATACTATTTTCTGATAAAATATCATGCGATATTTTCTTCACTACCAGTGTGATAGTATCTTTGCATGTGATATTTTGCATAGTATCACATGATGTTTCATTCAGTATCGTGCGATATTGGATCAAACGTCAGTGCGATACTATTTTGATCCACGAAGTATTGCACAACAAAATTTATCAAAGAGTGCGATACTTATTAAATATCGTATGATATTTCGCATGAGACAAATTTGAAATTTTTAAAAAACATTAAAAATGTGTTTTAAATTGAAATAAATGCTCATTAATGACCTACAAGGTGAGTTTTTCTGAAAACATACCAGGGCACCATACTGCAGAGGCCGGTTATGCAACCAGGCGCGCTCAAGTCGATGCTCGTGAATTGAAATTACTACTTGCCAGGCCATTTTCTCTCTCTAAGCTCTCAAAATTCTCAAATCAATAAAAGACAAATGATTTTTAAATTGACTTTTTTACCCCCTTTTATAGTATTTTGACTTTTTGACCAATTTTCAAAACACCTCAGAATTGCGCAAAAATTGCACCCCTAGCTAATTTCAACATCCTGGATCCATTTTCAGGATCAAAATTGAAATATGAGTTCATCTTGATAGTCAAAATTTCATTTCAAAACTTTGCCCTCTTCTACATAGTTGGCTGACCATTTGAGGCCTGATCCTTCGATCTTTGTTGGGGCATCTTCATTTCTTCATTCCCATCTCTTTCAAACTCCTAGTCTTTCATTCATCTTCATTCACTTCATCTCTCTGAGGTTTGATTTCATTTTTATCCTATATCTTTCTTAGTCAAACCTAGTCAAATTGGGGCATATCTTCACTGCTTGATGGTTATCCTATCATCTTTCACCTTCGATTATGATTTCTAGTGACTTGATCAAGTTTATCAATTTGCTGTTCTCCTCTACCTGATTTCAATTTTGATACCGAGGGGGCAGTACCTATCAACTTTAATCCTTGATTCAGCTTATCAATCAAACCTTGCTTGAGATTCTTATCTCTTATTTGAGACTTGATTATCACCTAGCTATATAGGTGTTGGTCTTGTCTTCCAGCTTATCTTTGTCAGCTTATGCTTATGCTTGTCTTGATGTGTTCCCATCCATCGAACACACATCTAGGTTGTGCTGTGATCCCAAACCGATCTCACATTTCAATTCCATTCTTTGACCACATGTGATCCCAAATCGATCTCACAATAGTCAAAGAGGGGAAAACGTATGCACCCTAAAATGGTTGCCTAGACTTTGGGCCCCCATTCAATAATTTATCAAATCCCTGAATCAATATTTTCAAAAATTAACATTTTTCAAATATCAATTTCCTTGATCAAATCCTATTTTATCATTTATTTGATTATATTCTATGGGCTAACCATTTTATCCTAAAGTCTTTATTTATTTAAAAGGAATTTCCTCCCCTTTTATTAAATAAAAAGCCCCCACTTTTCCTCTTATCCTAAGTTGCACAAATAAAGTATTATTCTTATTTTATAAAAAGAAGAAAATGTCTTTTTGTCTCATATGGACACAAAAGTCAACTCTTATTTTCTCATTGGAGGAGATTTGTGCACATGGATTGCTCCTCTTGCAAGCTCCACCCTTGATTAAATCTTTTGCCTCTTAATCTCCATGGTCCATTCCTTTTCAATTCCTTTAAAATGAGAGATCTTTTCTCAGTCTTAGATCCCAACTTTTTATGCTAATCTTATGCTGCAGGATTTCTTGGAGATTTTGGAGCTTTTGGAGATCATTCTTGCATTCTAGTTTCATTCTTGCATCATAGCTTTCATGACATCTAGCTTAGTTTCTTTTATGCTCTAGATTAGCTCACATAGATTAATTAGCAAGGGTTTGTAATACTTTCCTTTCATATCTTAGCTTGCATCTTCATTCTTAGCATAGCTTGCATTGCATTGCATTTCCATTGTTGATTCTTGAGGATATTGGCATTCTTTCCCTTGTCTCTTTGAATCTCCCATTGTGTGGTTTACTAGCAAGGTTGCATGCTTCAATAGCTCTAGCTGAGAGCACCATCAACATCCTTGTGACTCCATGCCTAGGGAGCTCTAGGTCTCTTTCTCAAGGTTTCCCATTCATGGATTCCCTTGGAAGTAATGACTTAGAGAAGTGCACTATTTAGTGTGTACAACAGTTGTTTATGTTTTGAACCGAGTGCAACTGAAGAAGGACACCAACAAGACACCCTATGAGTTGTGGTTTGGACACAAACCTACTGTAAGTTATTTCAGGATTTTTGGAAGAAAATGTTTTATTTTGAAAGATGAGAGAAATGGTAAATTTGACTCAAAAGGTGATGAAGGGATATTTCTAGGATATTCCAGTAAAAGAAAAGCATATAAGTGTCTGAATAAAACTACTAACAAAATGATTGAAAGCACTAATGTTTGAGTTGATGAGTTTGATGAAAAGAACATAGAGGAAAGTAAAAAGGAACCGAAAGACTACAGTAGATTCACTTACATTGAACAACTAGAGTATCTACCGAAGCCACAGCCTGTGATAATCAGTCAGCAGGAAAATAATATCGAACAATAGGAAAGAGAAACCGATGAGAAGGATGGCCCTACCGAGCAAGCAAATGAACCTACACAGGATGAACAAGAAAGTGTTACAAGTAGTAGTTGTCATTGCACCAAAAGATTGACCTGTTAATGCCCGATACAACCACTAGACTTATAGAAGACATAGGAGGTTGTTAAACCATGTCACAAATCCTAAGGGAGACGTTGGCAGTTAGTCCAACAATCCCCCCCTCAGCGTCACCCGAGGGGATTCAAACCTGTGACCAAGCTCTGATACCACTTGTTACAAGTAGTAGTTGCCATTGCACCAAAAGATCGACCTGTTAATGCTTGATACAACCACTAGACTTATAGAAGACACAGGAGGTTGTTAAACCATGTCATGAATCCTAAGGGAGACGTTGGCGGTTAGTCCAATAGAAAGAAGAAATAGAATACTAGTGAGTTTTTTTAGAAGACACCATCCTGAAACACAAATTATTGGAGACAAACAAGCTGGCATGCAAATAAGGAGTAAAGCAAGAAAGGGTACATGTCTAGTTTGTGATTATGAACCAAAAAATGTAAAAGTTGCATTAGAAAATGATGAATGGGTTAATGCAATGAAAGAGGAAATAGAACAGATAGAGAAGAACAAAACTTGGACCTTAGTACCCTGACCTAAAGATAAGAATGTTATTGGTACTAAGTGGATATTCAAGAACAAGCAGAATGAGAATGGAGAAGTAACAAGAAATAAAGCTAGATTGGTATGCAAAGGATATGCACAAGAGGAAGGAATTGATTATGGTGAGACATTTGCACCTATTGCTACATTGGAAGGAGTCAGAATGCTACTTGCATATGCTGCACACAAGAAATTCAAAATTTATCAAATGGATGTCAAGTCAGCATTTCTGAATGGAATACTTGAAGAAGAAGTCTACATAGAACAACCTGAAGGGTTTGTTGATCTAGAAAAGAAAGATATGGTATGTAGATTACATAAAGTTTTATATGGTTTAAAGAAAGCATCGAGAGCCTGGTATGAGAGGCTGCATACTTATTTGTTAAGTATAGGATTTGTAAGAACAAGTGAGAAAAAAAAATTGTATATGAAAGGAGATACTGATGATACAATTCTTATTGTTGAAATATTTGTGGATGACATTATATTTGGAGGTCAAGATCAAATCTGTAAGTCATTTGCTGATGAAATGAGGAATGAATTTGAGATGTCTATGTTCGAAGAGATTAAGTTCTTTCTACGACTACAAGTGATTCAACAGAGTGATGGGATATTCATCACATAATCCAAATATATCAAGGAAGTATTGAAGACATTTGGCATGGAAGATGCTAAGCCTGTGGGAAAATTGATTTCTACTAGATGTAAACTGACTAAGGAAGATGAAACTCCAGAGGTGAACTAGACACTATACCGATCTATGATTGGTAAGTTAATGTATGTAGTACATAGTAGACCAGACATAGCACATGCTGTGGGAATAGTTGCTAGATTTTCTGCTAATCCTAGAGAATCACACATGATCGCTACTAAAAGAATCTTAAGATACCTGAAGAAAATAGAGGATTATGGATTATGGTATCCTAAGGAAGGCAAGTTTGAACTGAAGGTTTATACCGATGCTGATTGGGCTGGAAATGTGGATGACATAAAAAGTACCACCGAAGGAGCATTTTTCTTTGGTGAAAGACTTGTTACTTGGACAAGTAAGAAACAGGTTTGTATTTCTCAGTCCACAGCCGAAGCAGAGTATGTTGCTGCTGCTACAAATTGTTCAAACATTGCATATATTAAGAAAGTTTTGGAAGGTATGAATGAGATAATCACTGAGCCGATGATTATATACTATGATAACACCAGTGTAATAAAAATTTCAAAGAATCCAGTGATGCACTCTAAAACAAAGCATATATCAATTAAGTATCACTACTTGAGAGAACAAGTACAGGAGAAGCAAGTTAAGCTAGAGTTTGTTACATCAAAAGAACAACTTGCAAATATATTTACAAAGGCTCTACCAAAGGATACATTTGAGTACTTAATGACTAGATTAGGGGTTCATCCCCTATCTACCGGTCACTAAGGTGATCCAGATGTTGCATCAGCCTAATTTTATTAGAAGATCATACATGTTGATGTAGCATATTTCACACTTTGGATCATGTCTAAAGCTGTGAAAAGTATTGGAACAGATTGGCATATCAGTATACAGAGATACAGAGTATGCACCAGACAATAGAGAGTTACTTGGATACTGAAGAGTTGTTTGTTTATTTGTTTCTTTGGCATTTTTGTCAAAGGGAGAGATAAACAATATGAAAATAGTATGCACCGATGAGAACTATCTGAGGGAGAGATAATCTAAGAACAAGAGAGCTGAAAAGATCATATTTACAGATTGACAAAGCTATATTTTGTAATGCTATTGAGTAATGTAGTGATTAAACATATTAAGCTAGGGAGAGCTTGTACAACATTTGTTCACAAAGTTGTAGAATACATGTTTGGTATGTGTATGGTATATTTCATATTACTTGAGTTGCCATCGATGCCAAAGGGAGAGATTGATGAACTACAACTGATTTAGAACCTGATTGAAGAATCTGTGATTTAAGATCACTGAGCTCATTGATTAGATATGTAATATGATTAAATCAGTATTATGTTGTAATTGATGTCAACTAGTTTGACAACACTTATCTTGTAAGTTACTATACCGAAACATCTGTAGACAAGGAGTGAAAGAGATGAAGTACAAAAATGTCTACATGAGGAAGATGGATATGATAGATGAGGATAAAGAATACACTGAGTAACTTGCTGATGAGTCTATGACTTTATGTTATTGACTTGATTATGTTTCATTCATCTATGATGAGGAAAAGAGCTGAAAGACACAAAGCAGTGTTGTCAGTTGATGAAGCATTTCAGTATACACCGATGGAGTGTAGTGTATACTGAGCTTGTGTTCACTAACGCATTTCTTTGTTAACCGAGAAGAACATAATGAACTAAATGATTAGTTTAGCTGATAAGAATTGATGAGCTGGAAAGTGTATGATTTCGAGGTAACAGATAATGTTTGTTACATAGATCGACGGCTAACAAAATTTAGGAAAGATCTAAAGGATGAGAATCAAATGTGTTATTGACACAAGTGCTGAGGTATGCTTAAGAGGGAAAATCAATGAAGATGATTAAGCGACAAAGTCTGATGGAGCAGAAGAAAATGGTTTACATGTCTATATAAGAGACTGGAGATTTCATAAGTGAGTGTGATGCTGGAAGAAAAGGAAACTGTAGAATCATCATGTGAACAATTTTTCATGCATTCTGATCATACAGGTTAAGGAGAACCCTACTACAGAGCATTACCGAGTGAAAGAGAGTAATTACCGACAAACAGTAAGTTGATATAGTATTGAATCAAGAATGTTACATTGATTAGAAAGATTTGGATGAGCCGAATATTGATCTGTATATTTGCAATTGAAGTTGTAATAGATCATATCACCTACTGTTACATATTTAACCATTGTACATAGTCAAATCTCTTAACCGAGTGGACTAAGAAAGTCTTATTATGTATCATTCATAGAATGAACATTGTTATTCTGTCAACCCCAGAGTGACTACTGGTTGGATGATAATGATTGGTCTTAAATCCTCTAAAAAGGTCACACCTAACAGTGTGTTTGTAACCTTTAACAGGGTTGGGTCTTCACTGACCTCACTTCAGAAGAGTGAATATTTTTGGGTTGCCGGTCCCAGGTGGTTTTTCCCTTCACAGGTTTCCACGTTAAATCTCTTGTGTTATGTGTTGATTGTGATATTTGTTTGATGTCATATTTTCTTGTTGCATATTTGATTTGATCGGTACCTACTATATGTTTTAGACTGATAATCAGTAAATACACAGACAGTAAGAGTATTTTAAGTTACCGAGCAGTAGAAGTTTTAAGTATTTGTTTTTGGATTATGCATTTTGTATTGGGACACTGGATAACTGATTCACCCCCCTCTCAGTTATTCTAACAAATATTGTGCAATATTCTCACCTTCTTGCATTTTCATTTCATCAAATTTACCTCTTAGGCTTTCAGCTTTTGCTCTTAGTACATTTATGTCTCCACCATAGATGTTTGCAAGAGTGTCCCACATTTTCTTTGCATTTGTGCAATCTTTAATGTCTTCAAATTTTGGATAGCTTAGGGCAGATGCAATCTCCAACATTGCTTGGTTGTGCTCTTGTTTAGCTCTCATCTCCTCGGCAGTCAGAGGTGCAACAGGTGTGATATAGTCATGCTCAATATAATACTTTGGTGAGTCACTAATACCATCTAGGTGTAGCTTCATCAAGCTCTTCCATGCAGGGAAGTTCTCCTTATTCATCTTTGGTACCTCCTTCTTATGCATCCTGATCATTTACTTCAAGTAACTTTAAACTTGTTCTCTGTAAGCACCAACAACTCTGATACCAATTGTTAATATGATTTAGAACAACAGAGAGGGGGGGTGAATCAGTTGTTCTCAGGTCTAGATGTATAAAATAAACTTTCAAACTCTTCAACAAATTAGATCTAACAACCAACAGCTACTCAGTCATTACTGAATACATAACATAAATATATAACAGTGCAGTCCACTTTCCAATAGTATTAAACTTGCAAAACTCAGAAATGTTCAAACCAAAACATTCACACAAGCATTAACACCAGGATTTATAGTGGAAACCCAATCTGGGAAAAACCACTTTGTAACATGTTACTGATATTTTCACTCTTCTGAAGTGAGCTCTGTGAAAAGCCAACCCTGTCAAAGATTACAACCACACTGTCAAGTGTGACTCGGTTAAAGGATTTCAACCACCTGTTAGGAGTGTGTCTTGTTATAGGACTTACATACATTCCATTAGAATACAACCTTGTTCAAAGGATTTATACAAATGACTGTTAGGTCAATCTCTGTTAAAAGGATTTTGACTGATACAATGATTCAAAAGTAACAGTAATATTGATCTGAAAACATACATCTCACTTTGAAAATAACAGATCCTATTTCATACACATATGCTTACTTACTGACTGTGATCCATTTCCATCTCCATCACTGATCTTCTCAGAAATCCCTTCAAGTAATCACAACACCTTCTCCTTCAACCTTTTCTACTTATACAGTCCATAACAAAAACTCCAACATCTTCACTCTCAACCTCGTACTTAGGTTTCCTTAATACTTCCTCAATTAGGTCAATACAACTTTTGCCGCTTAATCTCTTCCATAGATCTTAGGGGTAAGTCAGATTCATTGAATCCTTCCAACTTTATGTTCTTCGTCCATCCTTCTAGAAACATCTCAAATCTCTTAATAGATTTACAATAAAATAGTTTAAAATGCATTAAATGCTTCCATATAATCAATAAATAAAGTCAACACGTTTTACATAATCCAAGAATTCAACTATGTCGGCTTGGAATCTAAATTCTTCCTCAAATATAAATTACTGACACTCAGTCAATACTGTGTTCAACTCCTCAGTCTTCACTGGAAAGCTCGGTCACCACTAAAACTATTTCCTTGGCTAATACTGTCTTCCTCGACAATTAATTGATGTTCGGTCAACACTAAATTTACTCAGCATATACTAGCTCAGTCGATACTAACATCACTTGGCTTAAACTAGATTTCTTCACTTTTTCTTAGTTAAGCCTACTTATTTAGTCTTACTTCTTACTTAGATAAGCAATACATTATCTTATCATTGTGCCACATAATCAAGTACCCATTGAAGTATCAAGATAACTCAACCTTTCCTTAGGTGCTATTGTTATCAACCTTGCCCACATCCTTCTCAACAATCAAACAGATATAGTACTTTCTTAAATAGCAACAGTCTTACTAGTTCAGGTTTGACATCAATGACAATACAACAATTGCTTCAATTGTAGTTTCCAACAGTTGGATATTATATGAGTAATGTTGAAGGAATTTTTCAACCAATTCATTGAAAGTTTTTATGCCTATGGGTAACTTTGAAAACCACTCTATTGCTTGTCCTCCCAGGCTCCAAGGAAATAGGCACATTAGATATGTCATTTCATGCATAAATTCCATGCATTGTGCACAGAATTATCTGATACGGTCTTGAGTATCAGAATTCCTGACATACTTGTCAAATTTCAAAATTTTTACCCCTCGCGAGAACGGGGGTAAGTACACATTTTTGTCAAAAGGGAATGGGCAGATTTAGTCAATAGAATATTTTGACATGGGTTTCTCTTGACTCGTCTTCATCATTTGTAATTCAAGTTGTAGTGCTTGCAATTTCTTTGTGAGAAGTGTTAGAGGAGTTTCCTCCTCTTTGGTAATGACATCTTCTACCCTATATTGGGGAGGCAATTGGGCCCCTTTCTTTTCTAATTCAAGGAAGTACTGTTCCTTTTCCCTAGCCATGATAACTTTCATCATTTTAAGGAACTCCTTGTCTGACTTACACCAAGCAATGCTTGCCTTGTCAGGCTTTGATTCACTAGAAGAATCATCATGATCAACATAGTGACCACTGACATCATGGTTAGTAAGATGGTAGTCTTCATGTTGCTTTCCTCATCCAGACATTTTGTGATCAAAGGGTTTTCCTTGGTGATATTCAAATTGTCCAGAGGTTCTGGGTTTATCTCCAAAAAGTGGATTGATTTCAAATGTGAAAGGATTATCTTCTGAAAGATATCAAGAAGAGCTTCTAGTCTGAATTGGCATACCTTGGTTATCAGAAAATGTAGATAAGTGAGAGCAATCAAGTTTTGGACAAGTCTTGAGCAAGATGAAGGTGGGACAATGTCTAATCTTAGAGAGTATAGCAAGTGACTTAGATCCAAGTCAAGGTTAAGCAACCTATGTATCCTTGCACACACAACTCAAGAGAAGATAATCTAAAAGTATGATGAAGGAATTTGATTTTAGGACAGGTTTGTGACAAGATTTGAACTCAATATGATGTGGCTTTGTGTAACCAAGAATGATAGGAAGACTATGTATCAAAACCCAAGGTGTGATTTGCAAATTTGTGACAAAGCATTGGACTGGTTTTACAAAAAAACTCTCTAATTTTTAAGGATAGAAATGTGTATGCAACTTGCAATGTGTGATTTTGGAAGTTTTAGATTTTAAGACCTTAAAGCTTTGGAACAAAATGCAGTCTATGTTTTTTGGATTTTCAAATTTATCAAAATAGCATGCAAAGTATGAAATTATATGCAACTTAAGAGCTATATGCAATCTGATTTTTTGGAGGGTTGAAAGTTATTACATCTATGCATCTAAAAGGAATGCAACTAAGGTTTGTGCAATCTAATTTTGAATGAAGAGTGACAACAAGCTTAAAGAATGTGCAGCGAATGCAAACTATGGCTTAAAGAAGTTTGATTTCTAAGAATGCAATTTGTTTTTGGTTGATTTTGAATATGTGAAAGTTTTTGAAAGAACCTTAGAAGATGAAAAACTAAGAGGGAAACCCCAAAAGGATGTGTATTCAGATCTTGACTTTGGAAAAAGAAAACAAAAGATCAAAGATAATCAAAAGACAAAATCAAACTCTCCTAAAACATAGGCAGATTTTGATTCAAAGATAAATGATAAAGTCAAAAAGATTGATAACAAGACCATCAAAAATCAAGATCTTTTACTCACCAATAAAAGGGGAACCTCTAATATTGACATATTTTTCAGATTTTTTACATAAAACTTTCAAAGGATCTAACACTAAGGATTATACAAGGTGCTATGCTGGAGTTTTGTAAATGAAGACTAGAATGTAGACTAATATGCAAAATGAATGCTCATGAAAGGACTATTGTGTACTCTATTATGCAAACTAAAATAAGCAAACAATGATGACTAATGAAAGATTATTATGCAAGCTTAGATGTGCAAGGATGAATACTATAATGAAAACTAAAGATATGTAAGAATGAATGACTATAATGCAACTAAGGAATGCAAGGATGCAGACTATAATGAAAACTTAGGATATGCAAGCATGAATACTATGATGCATCTAAGGAATGCAAGGATGAAGACTATAATGCAAACCTAGTATATGCAAGCATGAATTCTAAAATGAAAAAGCACAAAGTCTATTCTAGGATTGCAAATGTTTTAAGAACTCTTGACACTTGAAATAGTTTGTGGAAAATTGGTGAAAAGGTGTTTGAATGATGCAAGGGAAGGGACTGGGGGGCCAAATGATGGTGCACCCTACAGATCCAACTCTGCTCAACAACTCATGGAAGAAACAACAACATAGTGAGAGAGAGAAAGCAGGATCATTGATGTCATTAACTTCATTCAAATTGATTCGTAATTGTCAGGCTGTAAGGCCTTCCCAGTTAGGGCCAGATATTACAATAAATTACAAAAGTCCTCAAACATGTGAGGATCTGCCAAAAATCTTGATTCTATTATCTTCTTTCTTCTACCAAAAACTAACTCCTTAAACTCTAACCAAACAACTATACTTATACAAGAGGCTACCGAACTAAGTCGGCCTTTAGATTCATAATCAATGGAAGGAACGATCAGATCTGGGACCACATGCTTCCCAATGATGGATACCAACATTAAATCTGTGGCCCATAATAAATACACAAGTCGGCATCAATAGAAACTCAAAATAAACTACTTGGTAAGCAAGGATGCCCGAGAAATAGACAAGCATCACTGAGTGCCAGAGAAACAACTGATCACCCAGGAGATAACCAACCATCCTCGATAACCAAAGGAAACTGACCAACTACCAACCAACTTGGTCAAAGAAGGAACTGAGCAACACAGACAAACTTCAAAATCTTTTTGGTGACACGGGATTACCAAGGAACCGAGATGCTTCTACATCAGACACCTGGGGTTATTTAGAAATCATTCTCCGAATCATTCAATAAGTCTGGTATGAGATGCATCCAACTCAGACTGTGAAATTCATGAATTGTCTTCAATCAGTCTATTCTTCCACTTTACCAAATATTCCATATACTGTTTACCTCTTGTACTCATGCCAATTCTTTGTTCCAAAATCTATTCAACTTCTTCATTCTTCTTCTTAGGATATTCCATTGGTACTGTCATGTCTTCATCAGGTACATGATACTCATACAAATCAGTAATGTTGAAAATCGGTCATATGTCCATGTCATCAGGTAACTCAATCTCAAATGTATTTCCACTATCAAATTTCTTCAAAATCTTGCAAGGTCCAAACTTCTTCATCTTCAGCTTCCCATATGTTCCAATAGGAAATTGAACTTTCTTTAAATGAACCATCACTTCATCACCAACATCAAAAGTTTTATGTCTCCTTGATCTATTAGCTCTGTCTTTGTATTTCTGATTACTTTCTTCCAGCTTGATTTTCACATCTTCATGCAATGTCTTCATGTACTCAGAAAATTTCACTCCTTCAGCACTTCTCTTACTTTCATCAGCAATGTCTCTCAAATTAGATATACCTCTCGACTGTCTGCCATTCACAATCTCAAAGGGTGTTTTTCCAGTACTCCTATTTATTGAATTATTGTATGCAAACTCTACTTGTGCCAACACAGAATCCCAATTACTAGGTGTGTCTCCAACTAAACATCTCAAAAGATTTCCCAAAGTTTTGTTTACAAATTCTATCTGTCCATCGGTTTGTGGGTGAAATGTAGAACTATATTTCAACTCAGTGCCAAAATTTCTCCAAAGAGTCTTCACCAAGTATCTGGCAAATTTACTATCTCGGTTAGAGATAATACTCCTTGGTAATCCATGCAATCTGAAAATTTCCTTAAAGAAAAGATTTGCTACATGTACTGCATTTGATGTCTTTCTACAAGGTATAAAATGTGCCATCTTTGAAAATCTATCTACCACAACAAATATAGTATCATTACCTCTTATTGTCTTCAGTAAGCCAAGAACAAAATCCATACTGATGTCGGTCCAAGGTTTCTCAAGTACAAAAATCGGTGTATACAATCCAGTATTCTGACTTACTCCTTTTGCAACTTGACAAATTCCACAACTTTTCACAAATTTCTGAACATCTTTATACAACTGCGGCCAAAAGTACTTCTCCTTAAGAAAATTCAAAGTTTTATCAATACCAAAATGTCCAGCCAAACCACTACTATGTTTTTCCTTCATCAAATTAGTTCTCATTTGTCCTCTCGGTATACACAACTGAATACCTTTAAACAATATACCTTCTTGAATGAAATATTCTTCCCATTTTGTACTTGGTTGATCTTGAATAGGTGCTCTACACTTTCTCCATGGCTCAGAAAAATTAGGATCAATTTCATATAAATCTCTCATCTCATCAAAACCAAGAACTTCAATTTTCATCTCGGTCATCAAAGATCTTCTTTTACTCAATACATCAACAACTCAGTTAGTGACTCCACTTTTATGTTTTATCACAAATGTATAACTCTGCAAGTATTCAACCGATTTCATATGTCTCTGATTCAACTTATTCTGACTACCCAAGTATTGTAAAGCCTTATGATCAATATACAACACAAACTCACTCGGTATCAAATAATGTCTCCATTTCTTTAGTGCTTGAACAATAGCATAGAATTATTGATCATACACAAAATATTTCCTTCTAGCATCATTCAACTTTTCACTAAAGAAAGCAACAGGTTTACCTTCTTGACTCAACACAACTCCAATTGCACTACCACTTGCATCACATTCCACTTGAAATACCTTATTGAAATCAAGCAATGCCAAAACAAGCAATTCAGAAACCTTCTACTTCAAAGTCTCAAAAATTTTATCAGCTCCATGTGTCCACTTGAATTCTCTTTTATCTCCTCTCATAGTCTCAGTCATAGCATTACAAATAGAACTGAAATTCCTTATGAACTTTCAGTAAAAACTTGCCAAACCATTTAATGATCTTACCTCACTAGCATTCATAGGTGTAGGCCAATTCATAATAGCTTCAACCTTTTCAGGATCCATCTTCAAACCATCAGCTGAAATTACAAATCCCAAATACACAATCTCCTCTTTCATGAATGAACACTTTTTCAGATTTATCAGCAACTTTTCCTATTTCAATCTTTGCAAAACTTGTCTAACATGCAACAAATGTTCTTCTCTGATCTTACTGAATATCAGAATATCATCAAGATATACAATCACAAACTTACCCAATAATTTCTTCAAAACTTCATTCATCAATCTCATAAAAGTACTTGGTGCGTTAGTTAAACCAAAAGGCATAACCAACCACTCATACAAACCTTCTTTTGTCTTGAAAGTAGTCTTCCACTCATCACCTTCACTAATTCTAATCTAATGATACCCACTTTTCAAATCAATCTTTGTGAAATACTTTGCTCCAATCAAACTGTCCATTATGTCATCCATTCTTGGTATAGGAAACCTATACTTCACTGTTATGTTATTGGTTGCTCTGGAATCAGTACACATTCACCATTCTCCATTCTTCTTAGGTGCCAATACCATAGGTACTACACAAGGACTCAAACTTTCTCTGATCAAACCTTTATCCAACAACTCTTGAATCTGTTGGTTGAATTCTTGATTCTTGGTAGGTGTCAACCGATGAGGTGCTTTATTCAGTAAACTAGCTCTATGGATTAGATCCATGCAATGATCAATACTTCTCTTTAATGGAAAACCATGAGGTACATTATCAGAAATGATATCACTGTAGTTGGTGAGTATCTTATCAATCTCCTCAGGGACACTATCCTCTATTTTCTTACTCAGTTTGTAAGGAATCATAGAAAAACATACATCATTCTTCTTCAAATCCTTAACAAACTTTCTTCCTTCCATCAAAAAAACTTTCATAGATGTGCAAACATTACTAACAAGTTCTTCCATCAAAGGTAACAAGATTTGTTTTCTTCCATCATCCACAATAGTATACTTATGCAACCTCCCATCATATATAGCATGTCTATCATATTGCCAAGGTCTACCCAATAGAATATGACAACAATCCATAGGCATGATATCACACAACATTTTATCATAGTACTTTCCAATCTTCAAATTCACATAACATTGTTCACTTACCAAGAGTGTATTCTCATCTTTGATCCATGAAATCTGATAGGGCTTCGGATTTTCCAACCTTTCCAACTGCAATTTCATGACCATGTCCTCAGATGCCAGATTCTTCGAGCTACCACTATCGATTATTACTTTCTAGAATTTGTCATAAACTCTACATCTGGTTTTGAACAAACTTTTCCTTACCAGATCTTCCTTTTTACTTTCATTCCACAGTGCTCTCCTTACCATCAAGTTATTTTCCTTCAATGGTTCATTCGGTGACTCTTCTTGCACCAAAGCATTTCTACTACTACTAGCCTTCTTACTAGCATGTGTACATTCAAAATATATATGTCCTTCTTCTCCACAATTTTAACAAGTTCCTCAAAAATTACCTCTGCTATAACCACCTCGGTAGTTACTACCTCTTCCTCTAGAGTTACTGCCTCTTCCTCTAGATGAACTTTCACCTTTCCACTTGGTCTTTCCTTTGTCCAGATTTGTCTTTTTAGGTTAAGATCTACTATTTTCACCATAAGATCTTCCTCTTCCTCTAGGGAATCTACCACCTCGACCTTTTTTCCTTTGTTCATGTCTCTTGTTCAATTTCTCCTCGGTATTCAATTCAAATTGATAAGTTTCTTCAATGTTCTTGAACTTGAACAAACTGATTTCCTCTTGGATGGAAACTCTCAAACCATTCAGGTATCTAGCAATTCTTTCCACATCATCTTCATCATATCCAGATCTAATATCTAATCTATAGAAATCCTCAATATACTCTTTTACCGAGCTATCTTTCTGCTTTAGACTTTGCATTAGCCTAACTAGGTTAATCTGATAATCAGAAGGTAAGAACTTTCCTTTCAACTTATTCACCATTTTATTCCATACCTTGATTTTGTCTTTTCCTTTCTTCTTTTGATCCAATTGTAGATGCTCCCACCACAAGGATGCATGACCTTTCAACTTTTTGCTTGCAATCTTCACCTTATTTTCTTTAGATACATTTTCATACTCAAAATATTTTTCCATTTTAGTGATCCAGTCTATCAATTCATCAGAATCCAATTTCCCACTATATTCAGGAGGATTGAAATGTGGTGTTGACTTCAAACTTGTCAATGCCTTCAAGAATATTTCCTCACCCTGATCCATCACATGTGCAGGTTCTGCTTCACCTTGTTCCACTTCAAATTCATCATCACTAACATCTTCAAGATGTTTGCCTCTTCTCTGGGCTATTTCAATAGCTTCTAATCTAGCAGCAAGTTGTCTCAACATTCTTGCCAATCCTGGATCTACTTCTCACCTCCCACGAACCATCTTGAGAACCCTCTACAATTGTAGGTCAGATCACAATATGCTACCCCACAAAAATTCAACTAGGGCTTTGCAAGAAGGAACCTACCTCAATCTGATACCACCTGACACAAGGGCAGGGACTGAGGGGCCAAATGATGGCACACCCTATAGATCCAACCCTACTCAACAACTCACGGAAGCAACAAAAATATAGTGAGAGAGAAAGTAGGATCATTGATGTCATTAACTTCATTCAAATTGATTCATACATGTCAGGTTGTAAGGCCTTCCTGATTAGGGCCAAATATTACAATACATTACATAAGTCCTCAAACATGCGAGGATCTGCCAACAATCTTCATTCTACTATCTTCTTTCTTCTACCAAAAATTGACTCCTTAAACTCTAACCAAACAACTATACTTATACAAGAGGCTACCAAACTGAGTCAGACTTCAAATCCATAATCAATGGAAGGAATGGTCAGATCTGGGACCACACGCTTCCCAATGATGGATACCAACATTAAATTTGTGACCCATAATCAATGCACAAGTTGGCCTCAATAGAAACTCAAAATAAACTACTCGGTAAGCAAGGATGACCGAGTAATAGATAAGCATTACCGAGCGCTAGAGAAACAACCAACCACCTAGGAGATAACTGAACATCCTCGGTAACCAAAGGAAACTGACCAACTTGGTCAAAGCAGGAACGAAGCAACATAGACAAACTTAAAAATCTTTTTGGTGACACAGGATTTCCAAGGACCCAAGATGCTCTTGCATCATTGAATGTTTGTAGGAAGTTTTGTGACCAATCTTTAGGAATGTTTTTTTAAGGTGTTTATGAGTATTTTCTTCTTTTTAAAATCCTTTAAATGTTTTGATCACTCACACAAGATACATCATGAAACAATTTCATTATGTATGTGAACCAAACATGCTACAACCTTGGCTTGAAGGACGGTATCCACTGAATTCCCACTTGAACAAAGTTCAGTTGCGCCTACTCATAGTGGATAGCCTAGAAGCTTGGAGGCACATGCTCCTTACTAGTGCACTCACTTCTCGGGCACACCAAGGTTCAGATTCCAAGGGTCATTACCTCCCAAGGAACTTCTATCTCTACTAGGAGCCATGAAAGTGTGGGATGTCTTCACGGGCATGGGTGACCCCTTGAGCCACTATAACAAGGTTTTTAGTCTGGGACATCTAGTTTAGCAGGTGTATGATAAAATCCTTTCAGAAGTCTCCCAGCCTTGAGAACCAAGGTTTTACGCACCACTTGGGTACTAGAGGAGAGCTATCATGCAACCCATGTCGTCGATTGGATTATTAATCACAACTGCACATTTATATAGTGGTTAAGATGGAGACCTAGCTTTGGCCTGTTACCGCTTGAGGTCGTCCCTTGGGGTGTTCAAGGTGAACACCTTGGTCCAAGGAAGGCCTCTCTAAAAGAGTTGTATCGATTTATCCTCACCCAAGATCCATGAAGGTGAGGGGAAAGGATAAGTCTATACAACCCTTTGGGATTTATACACGATAAGACACATCAAGCAGCAAAAAGAAAAGAAGAAGATTCATTTCCCCAAGTCCCTATGTAAGCATCTATCAAGTAAGTCTGGGTTTCTGATTGTCTTAAGAAGACAAGAGAATATTCCCCTATTACTAACAAGATACCACTAGTGAGCTTGTGTTTAAGATGCCTAATAAGAACTTCTAAATCAGACACAACGTTTTAGCTTCTACTTCAAGGCAACCTGCATCAAATCATTAGTAGTCTTAATTATTTTGCTCTTTCTCACACGTCTTGCATGAAAAAGGTTTTTGATTAATGTCTTTACTTAAACGTCCTGCAAACTGATTAGTCCTATCAGAAATGCAGAAAATCAAAATAGCATCTTATCAATCCAAAGTATTCACTGCCAAATCACTAAAAGATAAGAGAAAATTCTTGATTCTTTTCAAAGTAGTGAATTGGAATCGTATGAGTATGTACTACAAATAGTATGAGTATCCTTGAGTTCTAGTACGAGTCAAGATCTTGACTCGTACTAGTCTATATGAGTGCTCGTACGAGCAAAGAGACTAGTGTTTAACCAGAACAAGAGAAAACTGTACAATACACTGGATATTTTTCGTATGAGAATGTTCTGGGTCTAGTATGAGAAACACTGATATCTGATACGAGTCTTGGTATAGCATCATACTATCCTATGAGAATGCTCATACAAGAAAATAGGGTCAGAGTACAAAAACTGAGACTCAAAATTCATGAAGTGTTAGACTTGATTAAGTGGAGACAGAGAATGAAAAATCTCAGCCCCACAGTGGGCGCTAGAAATGTGTGTGCTAAAATGTGACTAAGCTAAACACACTTCAATGAATCATTGCTTGATCTACTTTGAGCAAAATGAAAGTAAGTAAGATTATTCAAAAGAGATCAAATTGATCCATTTCTTCCTAGTAGATTCATGTTTGGGATGCTTTCAGATTCATTACATTTCAGTGACATGAAAATAAATCTAAATGAAAGATTTAACATGCATGTAGTATGAGATGTAGATTTATCTAATTATCACTTGATGTTCATCCAATTAACAAAAATTGAGTATTCCTATGTGATTAATATGCAATGATAATGAAGATACTAATCTATGATGAAACTATGATTAATCCATATTAAGCATGAAATAAGATGTTCCTATCAAATGTATGCAATTAAACTCAAACTATTAGCTTCAATGCAAGAATAACTTAAATGCTTCGAAAACAAAATGACAACATTACTTTAGCAAAAACTTGGATCCTTTGTGATGAGAATGAAGCCTTCTTATATAGAATTGAACTAGAAATGAACAACTAGGATTGATTGAGAATGAGAGGTGAAGATTGATTCGAAGATTCGGTCTCAATAGAAACTTTCTAAATCAACTAGAGAGTTTAGTAGATGAATTCTGGAAACTTCAAAAGATTGTTGAGTCAACTAGATTGATTTTTCAGTTAACTATTTTGTTTCCATTTTATAAGATTGAGTTGATCAAAAGTTTCCAAAAACTGTCTTTTGATGACTTCAAAATGCACTTTAAGATTTTAATAATAAGTTTAATGCTTTTTTATCAAAAGTCGGGAAATAATTAATTTAAATTCCTTTTATAATTTGTTGACAATTATCTTATTCATTTAATCAATATTTAGAATATTCATTAAATAAATAGTTGGAGATTTGATTTAATTCATTTATTTAATTAACCTTTGAATCATTAATTAAAAAATAGTAAGAATCTGGTATAATTGCCAATAATGCCTGAGATTTAGGAATTGATTAATTATTGTTGATTCAGTGCAGAAATCAGGATGAAATATCAATCAGGTCAATTTGATGGATTTAGAGAGCCTTGGGTTAGGACTTAGGATAATTGATCAAAATGAAGAATAATTCAAGATTAGGGGCCTATGGTTTTGGGTGACCAATTTTGAGTGATTACACTGCCCAATATAGTGATGCCAAATATTTGGAGTGTGTCATATAGTTGGCCATATATTTCAAGGATCAATTCTTAAATTATACAACTTTAATCTTTTGGGGATTGTAGGGAAGTGTATGTTGCAAATCAATGTACTCTAAAGTATGAAAGTTTTCAAACCTATTGTTAACATATTCCCCTCATTATTTGAATACAGAACATTGATATATTTCCCATAATATTTCTCTAGAAATAATTTGAAGTCTAAGAATAAATCAAAGACTTTATACTTTTGTTTGAGAAAATATACAAAAGTGTATCTAGAAAAATCATCAATCAAGGTCAAAACATATTTGTCTCTACTAAAAGATGGATGTCCAAATGGTCCAACCAAATCATTTTGTACCAACTCCACAAGATTTTTCTTTGTCAATTTTATCTTCTAGCTGCTTACCAAGAATGCATTCCTAATGAAAACCATTAGAAAAATTAACTAGAGGAAAATCTATAACCATGTCATGTTGATTGAGTTGCTACAAGTAGGGGTAGTTTGACTGACCAAACTGTTGATTCTACAAATTTCTCACTTCATGAGAATGAGTGAAAAATAGATGGAGGATCATGAAAAAAATGAGAAATAGATAAATTCACGACTAATCATCTTCTCACCCAATTGTAACTATAAAATTATTATGCAACTCACAAATTACTACCAAATTAGGAGAGAAATCAACCCTCTTGAGTGAAATCATTTGAGTGATCTAATATACTAATAGGAGATTAGTTGATAATGAGGGTACACAAAGAACATCATGGAATGTGCCATCCCCAACATCAATATACCCTCTCCTTCACACCTCAATAGGAGTGGAATCACCTATCAAAATAGAAGGCATAAAGCATAGAAACAAGGTTGCAAGATCATCCTTTGATAAATCTTTGTGGTGAAAGGCACCCAAATCGAAACCAAGTCCATGGTGGTGAAGAAAATGCTACATGGGCCTTTCCTTTCACTTTTTTTCTTAAGCCTTGCTATACCCCTCATTTAAACTTTTTTTTACTAATTCAAGAATATTGATATTATTATTTTTAGGAATTTTTATCAAGTGATCATTGTGTTTCTTCATAACTTTATGCTCATCATGATAGGGTATTTTACATTAGGTACATTTGACCTTATCTTTCATAGGCTATCCACTATTAGAAGGCTAGGTCTTATTAACTACCTTTGGGGAAACTTATTTATGATTCTTCTTCTCATTACTATTCTTTTTTTCCTTATCCTTATTGTAATTATGTTTTAATTTTCATCCTCTTGTGCCTTGGTTGGAAACTAGGGCACGTGACTTAGAGGATTTTAGAGTGTCCATATGGATTAGCTTGTATTTCTCCTATGTGAGAGAAATAACAAAATCATCTAAGGATGGCATGGTAAATTGAGTCCGAAGTGCACTCTTAGTAGCATAGAAGGTAGAAAAAAATATTGAAAAATAAAAAATGATCGTAGAGAGAATAGTAAGAATTAGTTGTTCATATTTCTTTTCAATTCCATATTGCTTTAACTACAACTTGCCAATTTCAATTTTGTGAAGAAATCCTAGATTGTGTTAAAATGGCCTAGACTTAGACTAATGAGTTCATTTTCCAACATATGACCCCTCATTTGATTTTGAGTCCCAAAAAGAGTCTTTCACTTATCCAAATTTTATTAAGAGTACTCAGAGATTCAATATGAAAGTGTAAATCATGAGAAATAGACAAATGTAAAGTTTCATATGCTTCATCACATCAATTAAACCAGTTAGGCTTTTTTGCATTTATAGTAGGTTTAGTTTCTAATCCCATTGCTATCCTATGCAAACCAAATTTTCTTAAGTGTATTATCGTGCATGAATTCCACTCAAAATAATTATATGGAGTTATAATGGGAATTAGTGTGTGATCCATGATGCAAAAATGCAAAAAGAAGTGTTTGAAAGAAAGAAAATACAAGAACACCAATGTGCTCCCACCCTTTTCATTGGTATCAAATCACGCCCATCCCTAAATATTATGAAGTTGGCACTTTATATCATAGTGCAATTATAAATATTTTCCCAAATTATAATAGTGTTATGGCCCATAATGAACAAAAATGCAATAAACTCTAGTGAACACCAACTTTAGCATGCAATATTTGAAAAGAATGATAAAAAGATTGATCAAGTTAAACATGGATGGAAAGTATTCATCTTTTTCTTTCTAACAATATCTTTTTAATGAAATTTGATATTTGAGACAAAAGGTAAATTTTTGAAAAACTAAATTTGTTTTGTTGGAACAGCTTCCTCGCAACAAAAAATTTATACTTCCAATTTGATTTCTATAAAATTTGTTTGTTGAATGAAAAAAGAAAAACACCTATAAATAGTTTTTAGCTATGAAAAACACATAGAAAATATTTTTTAATCCAACAAGAAGGGGATAAAAAAAATGAATTAAATTCAGCCTTCAGCCAACTGAAATATAATTTATGCAATACTTTTTGACATAAATTTTTGCTAGATCTACTCACTTTCTGCAAAATCTAAAAGATACATAGATAACTTTTTAGGTTAGAAAAAAAAACCTAGGAATCATTTTTTAATTCGAGTAGCAAAAGACACAAATCTAAAGCAAAACATGGAAATACCTTCAATCTTTCTCTGATTTTGGTGAAGTGAAATCCCAATTTGAATTTCATGATCCTTTAGGACGTTATGAAATAGCCAAAAAAATCTACTAGAATTATCATAATGTTGTAAAAACCCAAATTTTATAAATTTTTTTTGCTAAAAAAACCCAAAGATCAAAATTTTTCCTTAAACATTTTTTTATTATCAAGTTCATATGGAAACACAAGAGAAGAGCATACTAGGTTTATAGGAAAATTGTAAAAAAATATTAACCCCCTCCCCCCAATATCTCTAAAATAAGGAAACTAAATCTATTCTTGCGCTAGAATGGCTCTGATACAATGTTAGAATTTGAAAAGATGAATAACCAGAAATAACTAGTGCAAACAAATAGAAATAAAATTGTGAATGTAGTTGATTCAAGATTAAAATAACAACATAATATAGTCTCCAAGAGAGAACTACAAATTCTAAAGAAAATAGAATTAGGAGAATCCAAGAGAAAAAAACTACAAAATGGAATTACAATGCAATAGTATAAAATAAGACTAGTTAGAACTGAGTATATATAAGAAATGGGAGATGGGAGAGGAGGTAAATACCACCAATGGGAAGAGACCACCACAATAGCTTAAAAAGGCAAGTGTAACTCTCATGGAAGATGACAACACCTTGCACCCACTTACACAAATTACTCACTTTATTAGTCCTAAAAAATCTTAATTAAAAGTGTAGGAAAAAGCAAGGAGTGGAAAAATAAATAACCAACTATGAAATAAAAACCTACACTAACAACTAATTTCTTTACTTCCTTAATTATTGAATTATCTCATAAATTTCTTAATCATTGGCCAAATACATCTTTCCTTCATTATTCAACTTCTCTATAAGACATGTTTCTAGACTTCCTTCTTAAATTAATATTACTCTTGTAACTTCCACTTGCATCATAATTACCTAAAATATCTTATTAAAATCTAGAAATGTAAATGTTAGCTTTTTTGTCATTTTTCATTTAGCAACTCAAAACTTATATTTCTCTTGGTGTCTATTTGAACTCCTTATCTTCTTCCCTCATTGTACTAATTGATGTCATTGAATTTTTCATGAACTTCGTGTAAAAGCTTACAAAACTAATAAAATTTCTTACATCTCCAACATATACTAGTGTAAGGCCACTCAACAATTACCATGGCTTTCTCTAGATCCATATTCAATATTTTAGTTGTGATCACAAATCCCATATATACTAATTCTTTCTTCATGAAACCACACTTATTCACATTGATTAACCGCATTTCTTCTCTCAATATTTACAATACTCTAATATGCTCTATATGTTCCTTAATTTTACTAAACATCAAAATATCATCCAACAATCAACCACAAACTTACCCAATAATTATGTCAAAATTGTATTCATTAACCTCATAAATGTCTCAATACACTAGTCAACCCAAATGGGTTAACCAACCATTCAAATAGTTCTTCATTTATCTTAAGTATTGTCTCACACTCATCTCCTTCTTGATTATGATCTAATGATAACTAATCTTAAAATCAATATTGGTAAAATATTTCACCCCACTCAAATAGTATAATGTCATCCACCATTAGCAATGTGAATACATGCTTGAGTGTGGTCTTGTTGATTTCTTGTTGTAGTCATCCTTCACTCTCCATCCTTTGTAGACCTTGCTTGTACTTGTTTATTTTTTTACCTTGACAAATTATATAATTTTTCATGCTCATCAAATATATTTTATCCTCAAGTCAATTCCTTGTGTGTTGTATTGGTCTTATAAGATATGTGAGGTCTCTCTAACACCGTAGTATTAGCCCAATTGAAATTTTTTACGCTTGCATCATTAAATATCAACTATGAACACTGTCAATTATTTTACATTGGTTTGTTTATCAAATCAAAACAATCATGAATTGTAGTCATAGTCACAAGTAACTTATATGCATATTTATCCCTTCAAAGTGTCACATATTTGTCTAAATCAAGTCACAATATATTGTCAACTTGATAATCTACGCAAATTGATTAAATAATTTCAGTGGTTGAAATAAAGGTTTTCAACAATGTTCAATAGATGTTTTATCATATGATCACATGATCAATATAAAATTGTGTATTCTAAAGTCATATACAATGATATTTTAAAAGAATTTGTAATAAATTTTTTAAAAGGCTTACAAAATCAAGTAAGAATTAAATTTGGCACTTCAATTTTTTTTCATGATTTACATATTTACTCTCCACAACTCTCATTTTCACATAACTATAAGATTTCTTGAAAAGTTGATCAATACGGTTATGGGATGTTTGAGGCATCGACATAATTGGTTTTGGTATTAAAAATAATAAGTTGACTGCCTTCATAATTTCTCTAAAAGTGTGAATTAATAGTTATTTTCAATTAGCCATATGATTACAATTTGATTTTAAATACAAAATATTAAATTTACCAAAATTTGATTCACATGATCAATTTTGAGTCATGTTCTTCAATTACAATCTACAACGACATTTTCAAAAAGTTAGTAATAAAAAATATATGAAAGAACATGCAAGATCAAGCAAGGATCAAATCTAATAGATTATAAGTATTTCATGATTTCGTAATGACAAAATTTATAAATGTAAAAAATGATATAACTCTAAAACATAAAGTTTCCAAATTTTATAAAAAATAGTCTTATTTTTATTGATCAAATCTGATTACATGAATAAAAATAGTTGTTCAAATAGAACTACAAAAGAAGAAGAAGATAATTAATAAAGGGTTATAGAAATCTTGTACATAACATCACTTACACCAATTGTGGAAACCAAGTTCCAACTAGAAAATGAAATATACATCATTTGAAGTAGACCTAAACTTGAAACTTAAAAGAGCTTTTGCAACTAGGTATCTTGAGAATCTAATACCCCTTTCATTCAATTGCAAAAAAGTGGTACTTGATCTCTTCCAAATTCTTGTTGTAGGCAGCTACATTTTTCAACTAGGAACGCAAAAAAACAAATTGTAACATGATGCCACTGTAAAACTGCAACATTTCTACTTCCCGATGAGTAATATGTACAAAAAATCTTTCTAAACAGTCTTAAATGACCTAGTGGTGGAAAATTTGTGATTGTGAAAGGGAGGTCACAAATACAAATTACATGAGAATAAAGGCATGTATGTCTGATATGTAGCACAATTAGGTGCATCCCACACGGAATATAGGACAGTCCCCTATTAAGCTATAAGCCATTTGTAGACTCGTGCTACCTAATATTATATAGACTGATCCTTTCTACATAATAAAACAAATTGATCCACATATACCCATGTGGAAAAACCAACATATAAGAGTAAGACAAATCATAAGAGGGCACCCATTTCAAGATATGACTAATTTGGATAAAATCACATAAATTCTATAAAAGAATATCTAATTTGTATGATTATAAGATTGAAAAAAAGCCTATATTCAACACCCATGTCATAGCATGTAGGAAAAGACAAAAAGAAGGGTGATGACATGGTAGAACGAGGCTATAAAAAAGCAATAAAACCCCAAAAAATCTCAAAGCATTTTGGGCTGAAAAGAAAGTTCCTGACACCATGACCGCATTTTGTTGGTACCACGTCAACCTATGCCTTGTTCCATGAGACCTCTGTGAAATTCTAGTCACTCTATTAGAAGACGACTAAATTCCTTGTACCACAAAATTGCCTGACAAGATATAGAATGACCAATATGCATGCTAAAATGGACTCATTGAAAGGACCTTAGAAAATTTCAAGACAAAGCCTGTAAGCTTTGACCGCATGCTCCAATTTTTAGGAGTATTGGGTGTTCCATCTATGGTTACAAAGGGGTTCGGTGAGGATCAAATGAAAGACATCTATGCTTTCCCCATTTGACATATGATGGGAGAATGATAGTATGGATTGGAATAAGCTAGTCACCAAAAATGCCTTAGGAGATGATAGAACTTTGTGTAGCTTACCTGTATGTGAAGTGTGGGATTTAAAAACATTTTTGTATTGCTCGGATTTATAGCACACTTGACTGAATTGAAGTGATGATCATAAGAAGAGTTTTTAAGGAGAATGGGTTATGAAAATGAATGAAATATTAGGCTTATGTGATTTGGGTGTAAAATTTATAAAGTTAATGTGGGTGTAGAATAAAAATGGGTTTTTATTGTTGAGAATGATCTAAATTTGATAGGGTCTTTAATTGAATTGAATGAATGAATGAATGATTTTAACGACGTTTACGAGACCAAACAGCTTAAGGGACCACTGGATCATAGTCGTAAGCTAACTCCAAATTCTTTTTCAAGTCGGACCTCCTGTTGTGAATCTTGACAATCAAACTAGCAGTTTGGTTGATCTTATCCTCCTCGAATAGGCTGTGCATGTTGTTTGCCCCCGAACTGATTTCGTACTGAGCCCGAATGTCATCATATACGGTGCACTCAATGATAAAATGTCATTCAGTCTCAATCACACCCGACACACAGAACCTGCAAATCCTTTCTTCCCATTCCTCTTTGGGTGTAGAAAGGAGAATTTTTTATGTCACAAATAAGAAGAATAGATTATGTAGTTTGTACAAATGAGTTGAATCAAATAATAAAAGAGTAGTCTCATATGTTTTGGATATAGAAATTTAAAAAGTTAATATGGGTGTAGAATAAAAATTAGTTTGTATTGTTGGAAATGATCAAATTTTGATTGGACGCTCAATTGATTTGAAGTGATCATTAAAATGAAGATTTTTTTAACAAATGTGAAGAATGAATCATAGAATTTGTACAAGTGGGTGGGACAAATAACGAAATACTAGCATTGTATGCTTTGGGTGTAAATTTTACAAGGTCAACATGAGTGTAGAATTAAAACATGTTTATAATGCTGAAAATGATCCAAAATTGAATTGATCATCATAAAGAGAATTTTTCTTTGTTAGAAATGAGTTTGATGGATTACTGAGTTGGTACAAATGGGTTGAGTCAAACAATGAAATACTACCCTTGTATGCATTTGGTGTAGAATTTACAACATCAACATGGGTGTAGAATTAAAATACGTTTGTATTGTTGGGAATGATCCAAATTTGATAGGACAACATGAGTGTAGAATAAAAATAGTTTTGTATTATTGGGAATGATCCAAATTTGATTGGACCCTCAATTGGATTGAAGTGATCATCACAAGGAGAGTTCTTTTTTTTTGTTTTTTGTCTTTTATAAATGAGAAGAATGAGTAATGGAATTTGTACAAATGGATTGAGTCAAAGAATGAAATATTAGCCTTGTATGTTTTGGGTGTAGAATTTACAAGACTAACATGAGTGTAGAATAAAAATGGGTTTGAGTTGTTGGGTATTATCCAAATTAGATAGGGTCCTCAATTTAGTTGAAATGATCATCTCAAAGGAGAATTTTTATTTGTTACAAATGAGAAGAATGACATGGAATTTGTACAAGTGGGTTGAGTTAAAGAATGAAATATTGGTCTTGTATGTTTTGTATGTAGAATTTATAAGGCCAACATGGATGTAGAATTAAAAAATGTTTGTATGTTTGGAATGATCTAAATTTGATATGGACCTCAATTGAAGTGAAGTGATCAACACAACTAGAATTTTTTTTTGTTACAAATGAGAAGAATGGATCATGGAAGTTGTACAAATGGGTTGAGTCAAATAATGAAATATGAGTGGTGTATGTTTTGGGTGTAGAATTTAAAAGGCGAGCATGGTTGTGGAATAAAAATACATTTTTTATTTTGTTGGGAATGATCCTTGATGTGATATGATCGTCAACTGAATTGAAGTGATCATCACAAAGATAAATTTTTTCATTACAAATGAGAATGATGGATCATGGAATTTGTATAAATTGGTTTCAATTCTAATAGAGAAACATTAGTATTGTATGTTTTGGGTGTAGAATTTACAAGCCTGACATATGTGTATAATAAAAATAGGTTTATATTGCTGAAAATGATCCAAATTTGATAGGGCCTCGAATTGAATTGAAGCTATCATCACAATTAGAGTTTTTCTTTATTACTATGAGAAGAATGGATTTTGAATTTTTTACAAATGAGTAGAGTCAAAGATTAAAATACTAGCCTTGTATGCTTTGTGTATAGAATTTACAAAGTCAACATGGGTGTTTGGCGATGTTTATTTAATATTTTATTAAAAAATAAGGGTCATGCGATAACTTCGTCAATATTTGTAAAAGGTTTGGTATTTACTATCTTGAAGGATCATATCTTAAACATACATCATCTACAACAAATCTTAACATCAAAGTATCTAGACATGTGACCTTTTCTTATCTTTATATGTTTAAAACAACAATCATCAAGTTCTTGAAAGAGAAAAGTCATCACTAATTGTAAAGAGTCATGAGGGCTCAATATCTAAGTAAGAATGGGGATTAAATTTGGACATATAATATTGGCAAGAAAAGGGTGGGTATTTATTGATGTCAATTATAGGGGGAGCATTGGTTATGGTAGGAAATATCAAGAAAAGATTATCGGTTCCTAGGACATTAAAGTTAATAATTTTCATAGATATGCCAAAAATAAAATCTAAGTACAAGGTGAGAGACATTACCTACTAGGAATGTATTCAAATTATTTGATAGTCATCATCTTTAAAAGTAAAATCAACATGTACATATTATTTTGATGACATCACTGTCATCTCATATGTCTAAAAGTTTAATACATGTTGGAACAAACTTTACATCCACAATTGCAAATGTAAAAATTCAAGTTATAAATAAATTAAGGTCATGTTGAACCAATTGTGGAATTTTAGAAAATGAATTTAAATTTGGAAAAAAAAAGTTAAAATTTTATCTTAAATCTTAGTAAATAGGACATGGAATTCTAATTCATGGCAAATTTGTAGCTTTGTGCTTCAAGTAAGAGAGCTTTGAATATATTGTTGAAGAGGTGTGTGCTCTATATGTAGGTGATGAGTGGTAGAAATGCTTCCTAATTTAGCTGAGTACCAATAGAAACTTGAATACCACATTGGGTTGTAAATGTCTTGATAGAAATGTTTACAATCTAAATGAAAGTAAACCTTTCTCATAAAATATTTGACAAAATAATTCAAAAAATAGCATCTTTAGCCAATTGTGTAATTGCTTGACATAATGCCTTGTAATTGTGTACACCCAAAGTTTTAATGAACACTTAATGTTTAACCATAAAGTTAGTGTTATTTAATTTGAAAACTATTTATTTTATTGATCGAAGTATTTAGTCCTATTTTAGGGGTTGACAACATTACTATAAATGTATTCCAAAGTCTTGAAAGTGGTTATACAATTTTTAAGGGTTAGTTAGGAGATAAAAAGTTAGTTATACCAACAATTGGTTTCTATCAACATTGATCAAAATTTGTAAGGAAATTTTTATTTTAAATATTCAAAGAAATAAGAAGATTTGGTTTTGAAGTTTGGGTCAATTATCCTCCATTAATTACAATTTCTTCATATGTTTAACTTGTAAATATTTCTTCATTTTTATCTTCATTTTATGACATGTTTGGCCAACTACAAAATGCAATAGATAGTCCACACTTTAAGTTTTTAGGAATTAGAAGAATATTTAGAACTTTGCATTATTAATATTCTTTATTTTTATTTATTTTTTTATATTAAAAGTAGCATAACAATAGTGCTAACCCTATAACAAAAGAGACTAGAGGCAATATAACTAGTTCAACATGTCATTATCAATATATTAACAATACATTTAAATGTCTTAATAATAGTCTTAATACCAAAACAAACTTAAGAGTATATAAACCACATCATATCATAGACCTTAAACGAAAAGATCAAAAAATACACACAAAAAAAGAAGAACATGGGGCTAACCAAAGGGTTGGCTCTAATCTTCATTAGGGAAATTGAACATTTCATTACTCTTTGCTTCCTTATCACTATCGTTTCCAAGCTACTTATCTTACAACAAACATAGAGTTGTGGTTGATCAAAGCATGACTTTTGAGCTAAATTTAGAAATGTTCATTTTCACCAACTTCTTCTCTAGGTCCAACACCTTAACCTTAAGTTTCATGAGTGCAATAACAATATAATCACATTTGGAAGATGTGTGTTCATCTCCAGGTAGGTTTGTTATGGCAGTCTTATTGTGTCAAATTCTTGTAAGTTGGTGTTCTTTGATTGGTTGCTTGTGGCATTTTTTGATCTTTCCCTATCATTCTCAGTGTCATCATAGTCTTCCTCAATATTTGAACTCCCCTCATTACCAATATCAACATCAAATACTACTTTTCCTTTAGTCATGGGATAACCTACAAGTCTATTGTATTGCCTAGGGTTAGTGCCATCGTCATCCTTAACCTCCTCCTCTCTCTTATCTTGAGTCATCTTTTCCTTAGTGTTAATTTCCTCAAACCATAGTTAGGTCTTCATTTTCTTGGCAGGAGGCATTTTTCATTTCCTAGCATGCCCATTTTATGTAATTTTTGAGATGACAATTATATATTTAAATACATATATAATTTAAAAATAACTAAAATAATAATTATAATTTGTGCATTATGATAAGCAATTGAGTTTTGGGTTAGTAATTTAATGAAATTTAGGGTCATTCTTGGTATAGAGAAATAGTTAGAGTTAGAATTATATTCTAAATTATATTTGATACAACTAAAATAATAATAATAATTTTTTATTTTATTAAAAAAGATATTAGTAATAATTTAATATATATTATTTATTTTTATAAAAATTTATTAAATCTATACTATATAAAGATTATGATATCAATAAACTATGTATATTTATAACTTATAAAAAAATTACCAACTCATGTGCTCCCAATTTTATTGTTATAGCATATATTATAACTAGCGTTAAAGTTTTAATATTTAAATGTATTAATTGATAGCTTCTGATGAGTAAGGTTGGAGGACAAACCATGTCAGAGTGGGTACCCTGGCATCAGATTTATTGTATGAAGCATGCATATATATGCATAATATTTTAGTTTTCTATTTAGACATTTTCATAAAAGTGGGTGGCTATTGATACATGCGAAACATCTTAATGGGCTTTTAATTATTATTTTTTTGGGCTTTTTTGAAGTTAGTAATTAGGAGGTCAAGTGTACATGGAATGAACGATAATTGAAACATGTGAAGTAAAGATACTCTTCCCCTAATCATTGTTTCATATGACTAGATTGTTAAGTCATTAAGAAATACATAATAATTACACTTTGATATATCTAAGTTGTTAAGTCATTAAAAACACATAATAGATATAGTTTCAAGTGACTAGATTGTTAAGTCATTGAAAGACACATAATAATTACACGTTCATATGCCTAAATTGTTAAGTCATATGACTATACTAATAATTAGTTCTTGAATGATACATAATAATTACATTCATAAGAGCAACCCGTATAAAAAATAAGTTAATGAATTACACATAACTATTACAATTTGAGTTTGTAAGAGTAAAGACACATCAAAGGTATGATTTGCAAGAGCAATTCATACCCAAATAGGCAAAGAATTTTAATGTTCATGGTTCAAAGATAATTTCTATGTTATTGTAGTCTTTAATGAGAGAAGATTTCCACAATCCCTTTTTTTGTGATTGTGTATGTTTAGGATGTAGTCTTTTGCATCCTTGAATTCTTGCATCCTAATGATGGATCATGGAGTATGCTCGAAAATGTTGATGGTAAAAAACCATACACATTCGCATCTAGAAACACTCTAACTCTACTGCAATCTTCTTTATAATTCCTTTGACAAACTGTCTTATTGTAGTTTTATTACATTCCTTCAATTAAAATAATTCAAGACTCAAAGATTAAGTCATCAAAAAACATAATAATTACAATCCATAAAGGTGATTCACACTACTAGACACTTAAATCATTAAAAAATACATAATAATTATAATTTTGTATCACTAAATTGTTCATCTATTGAAAAAGTCATAATAGGGGAAGAGTACTCGTAATTGTTACAACTAGCTTCGGGAACCTACAGATCCTAAATGGCACATTAGATTTCTATGGTTTTTTTTGTTATCTTCGTATGCGACTTAACTAGTTATAGATATTGTTTCGACATCTAAGTAGTAAAGACAAACACTATATGATTCATTATGTATACAAGGATTAAAAATGGTCATTTCAAAGTGTTGTCCAATACCTACTTAAAGATGTCCCAATAACTATGCACTACAACCAACTCAAAAGTTTGCACAACTAATCCAAAACATATTCCTATAAAAACTAATACATTTTCCTCTAATAACTATTTTTACCAATATACTTATGTAGAAACGCCCTAGTAATTGTGCACTATAGGTACTAATAAAGTTACACAACTCCTCCAATTAAATATTAAAATGTTAACTATTGGAGGTAAAAGTGGTTGTGTCTATTGGTACATTTGAAACATCTTAGAGGGCTTTTAATTATTATTTTTTTGGATTTTTTTGAAGTTAGTAATTAAGAGGTCAAGTGTACATGGAGTGAAGGATAATTGAAACATGTGAAATAAAGACACTCTTCCCCTAATCATTATTTTATATGACTAGATTCTTAAGTCATTAAAAAACACATAATAATTACAGTTTGATATGTCTAAGTTGTTAAGTCATTAAAAACACATTATAGATATAGTTTCAAGTGACTAGATTGTTAAGTCATTAAAAGACACATAATAATTACACTTTCATATGCCTAAATTGTTAAGTGGTAAAAAAACACATAATAAGCATTGTTTCATGTACTATATTGTTATGTCATTGAAAGACATATAATAATTACAGTTTCATATGACTAGATTGTTAAGGGATTAAAGACACATAATAATTATCTTAAAGGACTAGATTGTTTGGCCATGTGAAACACATAATAATTACAGTTTCATATGATTGCATTCTTGAGTCATTAAAGATAAATAATAATTGTAATTTAAAAAAAAATTTATTTGAAAGGATTCACATATATTAATTATAATTCTAAAAAATAAATGATATACTTAATATTTAAAATCATATTGTAAATTTGTTTTTGGATTCGGTTGTGTAGTATTTTTTTGATCAACTTTTCATCACTCTCCATGATCTATCATCAAGATGACAATAATTACAACAAATTACTAAATAGTTAAAACTATTGAAAAACAACAAATAATCACAATAAATAAGAAACATTAGGTCTGACTATTCTCTATATAAAATTGTCATAATGTAAAAACACAAATTGGAGTAACTCAATGCTGTTTCATCACTTTTTGTTGCATTTTATAGGGGAAGAGCACTAGTACTCGCACAAGTCCTCGCACTTGTAGAACATAAACTATATGCAGATTTCAATATATTTTTATTTTGTTGTCTTTGTATGTGAGTTAATTGCTTAAAGCTAAAGTTTTGGTTTCTGGGTATTTGTGGATCTCAAAAAGTGGTCATTTCAAAGTGCCCCCTAATACCCACTCAAAGATGCACCAATAGTTGTTCACTAAAAAATGTCATTACTTGTGGCCAAATGTCTTAGTACTCTTACACAAATGTCCAATAGTGGTGCACAAAAAGGGCAATTACCAACCCAAAAAGCTAAAAAAATGATCAGGCTTTTGGTACGTGAGTGATCATTTTTTAGACTTTCCATATTAGTAATGGCGGCGACTAAGCTCCCGATAAAACGCACCATAGACAAAAACAAAAAAAAAAATTTCAGATTTGCAAAAACACAGTTTTTTTTCGAATTGATTTTTCAAATTTAGTCAATGGTACATTCTATCTCAAGCATAGCCGCGTCTTTAGTAATTGGGGGGTCATCATAACAAAAACATAATGAGGTTACTCTGATGTTCTTCCCCTAGCATTGTTGAAGTGTATTGCCAGGATTATACTAGTGAAAATCAGACAAAAATTTATTATGATTTGTACAATTGAAACATGGTTTGCAATATTGAATTTCTATAGAAACCTATAGTATGATGCTATTTTGTGTAAAGAATAATTCCAACTATTTATTAAGACCTCCCAAATAAAGTCTCAAGTACTGCCAGTTTTCATTTGTACAAACGTGAAACAAACCCCTCTATATAAAAGTATAAATTCATTGTACAAACGTGAAACAAACCTCTGAAAATTTTACCTATTTACTGCATTTTTCAGTTTTTTACTGAACTCTATTTATCCCGCCGTAGCGTACCAGCTTAAGTCGGTGAAAAGTTAGAGTGTATAAGTGAATTAAAAAACCCATTTAAAGTACATTTGTACTGCTGTCCGAACAATGAACAAGTCCACGATAAAAACAAAACAATCGTATTGTCCACGTCAGCAACTGCCACTGGAAGATCTGATCGTGATTCACTCAATATTCCGGCCAAAGAGAGTCGCCGGTAAACTAAAGGACCGTTACACTTCGCCGTATTATCCGCTGCTGTTTTGTTTTCTTGTTCGTACGATTTGTAAAATTATTTTTCTTGTTTCCTTGGGAAGTAACGGTCAGATATTCAAGGATTTGTTAGTCTTCTTGTCCCCATCATCCTGCCCTGTTTTCTTTTTGAGATGTGGTGATGGATTATGGAGTGATTATAATATTGATGCAGGGAAAAAATATGTATATTAAAGATATTAGGTTTTGGAAGTTTGTATTGATAAATATATGTAAGTGTTTGTATTGATAAATGTATGTAAGTTTTATATTCAGTTATGTGATTCTTTTTATCAATGTTTTCGATTATATTTTGTAATATATTGATAAGTAGGAGATATTTTCTACAGTCAAACTCATTGACCCATGATTCATGAGTAGTGGTTCAAATGAACCCATCTCTCATGAGAATGAATTGAACACTTAGCACTCATTGGATCTAGGTGATGCTTATAGAGGTGAAGCATCGGGACTTCTCGGGAGGTCAACCATCCCAGTACTACTCCATTTCGAGCGCGCTTAACTACGGAGTTTCCTCCATGGCTTAACCCACTCTACTTGCATCCTCATTTGCAAAACATTCACCAAGTGTTGTGCCTTATGAACCATTCATTAGAAAGCCCCTTAAGCTCATCAATTGATAAGTAGGAGATGTAATATATTATTAGAATTATAAAGAGATGTAAGGAAAATTTAATCATAGATTACTAAGTGTGAGACTTGATGAAAAAATAAATTTCAAAAATTATGCATGTAAAAGAATACTTAAGTCAAATCATTCAAAAATAAGAAGACATTTTCATTTGCACACATTTTTAAAAATAGATGTAAAAGAGTTCATTATGAATCTAATTTATTCTTTTTCTTTTTAAAATTATTAAATAAAATATATTTTTTATGATCTTATGAATATTTTGAATAAGGCGTTTGCTACTTTTTAAGCATTTAAAAGATAATTATATAATAATCACAAAGGATTTGTGGTAACAAAGTACACCTTCAAAGTTTATGTAAGATAAAGTCCAAAACAAAAAAGGCAAAAATAGCCTAAATGGAGCTAAGCCCCAATGTCGATGAACAAAAAAATTGTCAAGCAACAAGAGTAGCATCCACAAAAGGGAATCATGGTCATTTGGTTTACCACGAGCATTAACTAAGATGGGACTAGCACCAATAAGCTCCCAACCAATAAGAGTATGCTCATCATCCTAGTCTTCATATAAGCTACTATCATGAGCAAAAAAAGTAGCCAAGTCCAAATGATAAAAGTTAGTTAAGACAACCTTCCCATGAAAAGAGGTAGAAGACAACCAAAAAGGTTGAGACTGCCCTCAATCTTTACAATCACTAGAAGATTGGCACTACTAGCCCTAGGCTTGGGACCCTTGATCTCCTATGGAAGAATGACTATGATCATGTCTATGCCCACAAGGTGGGGAAGAGGCGTGAGTTGAAACTTTAGCTTGCATTGTGGTAAGGGCATAACCCTAATGATCCAAGAGCTCCTATAGATCACAAATTTGAGTGCAACCTTTTGAGCTTGCGCTTAGGCCTACATAAGTACATTAGATAAAATCATAAACTTCAGTGTACATAGAAACGTGAATATCACCTAAACAACTTGAAAAAGAGAGTCGAGTCTCTATCTTTTCAATAAGCAAAGAGGGTTTCTGCCCTAAAATCATGTCAAATTTGGGAAATTTTAAATGGAAGACATAGCCAATTGCTTAGAAAAATCATATGTTATGAGAAGAAGTCAAACCAGAAGGGCTTGAAGAAATCGTGTATCCAAGTCCAAGCTTATTAAGCTCTATAGAACTGAAAAAATGTCTAACAATCTCAAACTATCCATAAAAGGGTCAATGGAAGTTAAGATATCCCACATAAGATAAGTCAGAGCCAAGTGAAAGACCTTTCTAGATAATGCACGATGCAAAATGAAACAACTTAATCCCAATAATGACTTCTCAAATAATATGAAACTATCAATGCCAAGTGTTAAGAGAACACATGAGGTACTATTAGAATGTGAAGTTGATGCTATTCATGTTGTTGTCATTGATGTCAACATATCCAATTCATAGAGGAGATTTATTTATGATTTGGTTATTTTTCTAAATCAGTTGATGTGTACTGTTATCCTTCGTGTATCAGTAAAGGTGTTCGTTGAAGTATGTGCTTTAAATGTGTACTAAAATCCTTGGTGTATCGGTAAAGGTGTTTGCCCAAGGATGTTCTTTAAATGTTTATTCTTATCCATTTTGGTGGTGGTTCTATTTTGTGTGTAACATATGGTGGATCAATTGTTTGGGTTCAATCCTATTTGGAGCATGTTTGTTCTATTTCGGTCCTAGCAGCTACCATGTAACATGATGATCATATTTGTTAGTACCAAATGATTTGGAGATGGTGTAGCACGTTGATGTGCTCGAGGCATGTTATTTTGAGTGGGGTGGTCTACATTTCATTCCTTACCACCATAGGAATGTTTCGATGTGACCTATTTCAAATTGGTTTAGGTCACTTTGGTTGATGGCATTTTCATTTATTATAATTACTCGATGTGGTTACTAGTAGAAGATAAGTTAATAATGATATAATGGTCATCATCATTTGTATGAATTTTAAGTTTACCGATAGAATACAAGTATTATAAAGTGTTTTTGAATAAATGACTCCCCCCCCCCTCTTAGTTATTTGTCCTTTTCAATAATTGGCATCAATGATTGGTTCCTTCATATAGAGCTTAACTATTTGAGGCGGGTCTAATGGAACACAAATTGAATATTCCTACTTTTGATGGATCGGATCATAATTCATGGAAAGAGAAGATGAGAAGATATTTGATTTTAATCAGTTACAATACTTGGAAGCATGTGGAGACAAAGTATGTGCTCCCTTAGAATGGCCTTAAGACTCCAGATGAAATCACTATGCATGAGGAGAATGAAAAAGTGAGGTATGCTACCACTAGTGCTTTATCAAAACTAAATTGGCTAAGGTTATTTCTTTTAAGACTGCTTATAAACTTTGCAAAAAATTGAAAGATATTTAGGAACGAAATGATAGGGTTAAATTATCTAAGAAACCAACAATCAAACTCCACCATGAGAATTTGAGAATGGAAGAAGGGAAGCCATTAGGAGTTACTTTCAAAGAGTTGAGATTGTAGTTAATGAAGTCAAGAATCAAGGAGGCAGCATTACAGATGAAGATCTCATGAAATAGATCTTGATGACATTACCAGATAGCTACAGTGACAAGATCTCGGTGATTGAGGAGGTTTATGATCCAAATAATTCTAGTAAAGAATAGTTGTTTGGCACTCTAACCACATTTGAGTTGAGGAAGTTCATAAAAGAGAAGAGATCTGAAACGACATTCAAGGCAACTAAATTAGAAGATGATCCTAATGGCGATGATCAATCAAATGAGTTTGAAGTAAACTTTGCAAGGAGACTAAAGAAAGGTATCGACAAGTACAAAGGTATGTTACCTCTTAAATATTTTAGATGTGGAAAGATTGGTCATTTGGCTACCAGATGTCTAGATAAAGGTCCTAGACATAAGTTTAAGAAATTGAATAAGAAGGCTTACTATATAAATCAAGAGGCTAGTATTTCAGATGATGAGTCAGAAGAAAAATATTGTTTGTTTTGGTTGAGCTCAAAATTTCACTTGTGATTTTGAGTCCATGTTCAAAACACTTTTATCTAAGTATAAATCAGTATCCTGAAAATCATTGTAAGATGCCTAGTTTGAGTGCATGGATAAAAGGGTCATGTTGTTCTTTGTGATGAACCACTTGGGTAGGGTGTTCATTACCTATCATTTGACATATGTAGTGGGTTTGAATTTTCAATTTTCAGTTTTGACATGTTTAGGGAATAGGCTTTTGGAGGTGTTCTCAGAAATCTGTATTTTATGTCTGTCTAGAATTTCACTAAGTAGCCCACTTCGGAAGAGTGCATCTTTTGCCCAGTGAATGTTCATTACATGTGGGTTATTGTATCATGTTGTAGGCATGAGAGAGAGTATTCATACCCATTTTATCCTTCCATGAGCTTGTTTGATCACTTTTCCAGAGCTATCCAATTTGCAGATTGTTAAAAATTTCTGTGTAGTCCTATTTTCTGAGTGTTAGGATTAACAAGGCAGAAATAACAATTATGTGCAAATATAACTAATATCAGAAAATAATAAACCACACCGAATAGAACACAAGACACACAAATTTAACGTGGTTCACCCAATCCCTGGGCTACGTCCATCAACAGCGAGTCCAATATTATTATTATCCAGTGATTACAACCTGATTACAATCCATAATCCCTTATAGCCCAATTCTGCCGCAAGTACTAAAATCATACCTCATGAAAATCCCTAACCCTAAGCCATATTATACAATATTTTCCCGCTTTAGGGTTAGAATGAGTTATAAGTAGTCGGCCCAAATAACCGAAAAAGTAGTCGGCGAGGTTAGGAGGAAAAGTGTACAGTACTTTCCTGGATAGTACTTTCCTGATTAGTCACCACAAGCTAACACTGAGTGGCCTACTTTGGGGTCTTGTGATTTGCACTCGGTTTGAGGTCAAGCATAATTGAATATTTCCCTACATTTTAGACCTAGAAGTGTACTTTCCTAAAGATTTTTAAGTCTCTGCCAATCCATTTGGTCACTTTCCTAAGCTAATTCTAAATCATATTTTTGCATATTTCACTGAGTTTGTCAAGAATATATCTATTGTGCTGACTTTGGCTTTAAATGGCATTTAACTTTTTGATCCAGTGAAAAAGTTAATTGAGGATTCATGTACCTTGTATGGAAGTGAATTGGTCTCCAAGTTTCCAGTTCATGAAGATCTCAGTTGGAAAGTTTTCAAAGCTAGTTCCGGAGGTGATTTATGTAGATTCGACAGTGCAGATTGATTAAATGTTTGTGGAGAACCATGTTTGGTCATTCATAACTTTCAGCTCAGGGCATTTGGTGCAATCGCCTTTGGTGAGTGTAGGAACATGATGTAAATGAACCTGTATTCCTGATGGCGTGTTACTGTGGGGTCTCTTAGTTAGTTTTTGATGCCACTACTGGAGGCTAGTTAGTGTTATTTGGCAATTTTCCAGAGATGTAAAAAATGAATAATGGATATCTTTTTAGTGTATCTTGTTTTTCTCACCGAGTGTTTCCATCTTGATAAGCATAGGAAAATGTGAAGCTTCAAGGTTCGTCCTGATTGATATTCTCATCAAGTGTGAAAGTGTGCGATGCTATGTTCTACTAGTGTTTTGAACACTATTATGAAATGCTAATGTTTTTATAAAGATGCTATGTATGCCTTGGTTTAAATTTTTTTGAAGATGCCATTAGGCTGCATATTGTGTTGGATATGTGCACACAAAATGAGTAGAAGAATTGAGGCGCACTCAAACAATTAAAGGGAACAATGAATGGTGTGTGCACTGGCTTTTAAGGGACAAGCGAGCTGGAGAATGCACGAGCCATTTGGGGGAAGTGAGAAGCAAAGAAGTTTGATTTCGTTGTTAAACAAAAGAAACTAAAGTGCCCAGCGTAAGAAGGGCATGGAGACACCAGCGTGGCGAATCAAATCAAAGAGGGTTGTATAAACAAAATAAAGGAAGCATATTATACAAAATGGAGGCCGCTTTAGCATGCCATAACACCAAGTCAAATTCACATTGAAGAGAGCGTAAGAGAGAATGGCCAACATAAGGTACAAATGATGGAATGTGTAACTAGTGGGCACGTTTTGGCAAAGGTTGCAAATCAACATTGCAAAATGAGTTAAGCCAACATAAGGGACAAGAAAATACAAAAAGAAGATTGCATGGGGTGAATGCCAAAACGTAGAGGCTACCAATCAACAAATAGGCTATGTGTGAGTGTATGATGGTGCATGCCAGTCAAACCAGGAAGGCTATGTGGGTATTATAAGACTAGCAATTAAAAAAAGAGGCTGCAAATTGGATGAATGGGGAAGCTAATGCTTGTGTGAGCATTTGCAAGCTGCACGCTAGCAAGGTACGCGGGAGTCTTGAAAGAGGATTCTAGACAAAGTTGAATGTGTGTGAGGTTTAGTTTGGTGGCTGGTAGCACACACACTAAATGAGAAACAAGTTTGAAGAGGTGTGCACTTACCAAAGGGTGCATACTATGAGGCATGGAAAAAATGTGCTAACACCCGCAGACTAAACAATGAAATGGTGTAAGGTTGTAGACTATCAAGGAAACTGAGATAAAACAAATGTAGTGCACCAAGTAGGGAAATGGCTGCATGAAAAGATCAAGAGCTGTGTGTATTGGCTAGAAGGTGGGTATGTGCTAAATTTACATGGGCATAAGAATGTTTGAGGGTGTGTGTACTAAAATGACTGGTGTGTGCCTTAAGGTTAGTGTGCCAACACTTGTGTGAGCCAAGACAAAGCAAAGACATGGCAAGCAACATGAATTGGATGCACATTTGTTTGCAGGGCATAAGCTAAGGAAAATAGTGAGGAAAAATGAGCGTACAGGTCATCAAAAGGAAGGTAAAAGTGAAGGGGTGTGCATGTGGGTTTATCCCACATGCACCCCAAATCAGGTTTTAAAGATATTTAAATGCAAGGCCACCCAGAGTTAGAGTAAAGTGAAGAAGGAAGGAGGCAGGCTGGCTTCTCCCCTTGTGGGCCTGCATTGGGAAGCATGCCAGCTGTGTGCTATGGAAAATTTTTAATGAAATGTTTAAAAATGTTCATGGATTTAGTCCCACATTGATGGGGATTGGAAAATTTCAAGTCTTTATAAAACCCAACACACACATATGGATTGAAGAAAGAGCAGGAGGCTTTGGACGTGCGCACACATGAGCTTACATTGGGATGCATGCCAGTTGCTAAAGACCACTAAATTTTGTAGGAGGAGGCCGAATCGATTGGTTAAAGATATGACATGTGGAACTTGGTCACTGGTTCTTTGAATAAGATGGCGGTTAAGGTAAGAATCCAGAGAACTTGAGATGACCGTGGTTGCATGTTCTCCCAATCCTGGTAGTTAGGAGGATGACATTTAGAGATTAGGAGATAGGCTAGTCACACAATCTCCCAATGGTGGCAGTCAAGAGCTAACCATCCAGAGATCTGGAGAACACCTGGTCGTGTGATCTCCGAATCCAAGCGGTTAAGAGGTAAGCATCTAGAGAATGGGAGAATGAATCAATCATGCATTCTCTAGATCTTGGCGGTTAGTGAAAGAAAATTTAGAGAACTAGAGAATGAGATCAATCGTGTAATCTCCAAGTGTCGACCATGGTTAAATGGCTTATCTAGAGATTCTGAGAATTAAGCAATTCACCCATTCTCTAGATAAACCCAAGGTCAAAGATATGATTTAGAGACTTAGAGAATAAGCTAGTCATGTATTCTCCAGATGTGACCAAGGTTAGAAAAGGTATTCAGAGAATTGGAGAATAGTGTGGTCGTCGAATCTCCAAATTAGAGGTCAAGGCCAGGGTCAAGGTGAGCATACAACCAGCTAGTGACACTTGTCAAATTCCGGTGAAGTTTGGGCATAAAGTGCAGGAAAAAGCCAAAATGAGTAGAGAAATGGTAACATATGATAAAGTGAAAGATTTTAAAAGAATGGATATATTATTCTCCATAGCTCAAAAATAATTTATATTTTAAATAATGGGAGAAGCATTCATGGGAACACATTCAAGGCATGTTGTGATCATTGCTTGATGAGGAACATGATCAAATCAGTTGGAGAAAGTGACAATAGGCATGAAGGAGGTTATAAAAGATCATTTTGAGAATCAACATTGATGAGAAGATGGAGATATTTCTTGGAGGATTGACATCTATTAGTTAGTTTTGAATTGGCTCTCTTCTCCTATATGTTTCTTCTTTTCATTGTTGTAAGGGATGGTGAAATTCAGAGCTATAGAGAGAGTTCATCTAGGGTCTTTTTTTGGCATTCTGCCTTTGTAATGTATTGATCTTGAAAATTTTTAATGAAAATATGTTGGAATCCCATCTCACATTTGTGTATGTCTTCTTGTATTGATCTTGGGTTTTTATATGTTGATTTTGCAAAGCAAGTTAATATATGGTTTACAAAGTAGGTTTTGAAATTATTTTTGAGTTCATGCCAAGGAAAGGATTAAATTTTAAAGTTGATTTCAGAGAACTCAATGTTCTTGTGAGAATTTGATGTCCGAGTGTGAGAGTGAGAGGAATGATTTGCAAAGCAATTGTTCTAGGTTTTGGGTGTGTTTGAATTAAGTTTTCTTTTGATGTATGTTATATATGACTCCATGCCCTTGAATAAGACACTATTCTATTCTTGATAGGTAGTTTCTTCATCATCAAAACAAGTTTATAAATGATTATATCTTTTAGTTAGTATGTAAGGGACATTAATGCATAATTTTTATATTTTGATTGATGCAAAGAAATTTTTTTGATTCCTTTAAAGAAGAGAATCAATAGGTATGCCCACTTGAGCATTATGGCTCGAAGTGTAGGAGGATCATACTCTTGATCCTTTTTAATTATCCCCTTTTTCTTGTATGATTTGGAGTGGTTTTCAAGAGTCAATGATACTAGGTTGTCAAATGCATTGTAAATCTGCAAGTGGAAAGAAAAGGAGCCAACACAATGGCGACTCTACTAGGGAGTGACCAAAAGAAAGATTTGTTTGAGAAGTCCAGACTGGATTAGCCCATCCGAGTCGCAACAAAATGGCCACTCTACTGGGGAAGGCCATTGTATAGAGTCAGTTATTTAAAAGGTTTTGTTATATTTCATCACCAAGTGTGAGTGGCGGCTCTGATATCTCTATTTGATCAGTGCATTGTAATGAAAGTATTAATGAATATGCAGTCCTGACAAATAGTCAATATTCTGTTAGGCTCTATTGTGTTTTCTTTATTTTGAAGAAGGTTCAGGGCTGAGAAAAGGTTCTCAAATGATTCATATTTGTCCTCTACAAAGAGGTGGTGACTCTATAAACAGTTTGAAAGGTGATTTGGAGGAGGCTTCAGATTAGTTTTTTTTGTAGCAGTCACAATATTCCTAGGTATTTGGATTTTCATATCAAGTTTCTTCATGAAAATCATGTGTAAAAATTATTTCCCTATTCAATGATTATAAGCACTAAGTGAAAGGGAATACCTAGTGTGCATTGCATACAAGAATTTGAGTAGATTCAGTTGTTGTGATTTAATGGTGTATGCAAATTGTTTTCAAATGGATATGTCAGTTTTACTATGGATAAAATCTGCATAGTATGTATGCTTGAGTTTTCATATGCAAGGTTGTGGTTGCTTGAAAGAAGTAGAAATGTACTCTGAATGTTCCCAGCCTCATGTATCTCTGAATGTAGTCATGTCCCAAAAAGTATCCCAGCCAGGAGATAGAAGAGGTTTTAAGTGTTCTTCGCGCCTAAATTTTGAGGGCATTCCTAGCTACCCAAATGTAATACCCTTGGAAATCAGAAAACATTTGCCTAAGTTTAGTAGAGGAAAGGAAGACTCAACTGAAATTTTTTTTAGTGCATTCATGAATTTAAAGGAAGATTTTGAGGTCAACCATGAAGATGTAGTTATGAGGTTGTTTGTGGAATCACTAGTGGGAAACGCTAGGGAATGGTTTTTAGTTTTGTCTCAGTATTCTATTTGTTCATGGAAGGATTTTGAATTAGCTTTTAATGAAACTTTTGGGGAGTTCATATGTGAGTATAGTTTGTTAATTGATCATATTGACATTCACACAAGAAATGATGAGTTAGTGAATGCTTTTAATTTCAGATTCAGGACATCATTAAAGAAAATTCTTAAGAAATGTAGACCTCATGATGCATTGTCTTTGGTTATTTACTTGGCTTCTTTTGACAGTAAGATGGGTTACTTGTTGAGAGACAAGGAACCACATAATTTATATCATGCTTTTCAGCTAGCATTAGACATAGAAAGGATGAAGAAGTTTTGGATTGCCAAAGCTTCATGGTGCTGAAAATGCAAGACTGCATAAGATGACTCTCCCAAGTGTTGGCACTAATTTAGTAATTCTAATGAATAATAAAAATCATGGTGAGTGTTATGATCTAGTTGGTGTAATGTCAACCAATGAAAATTAGGTTGAGCTTTTAAGATTGTGTCAAATTTTTGAGCCTGATGTTATCTATAATGAGCATAGTTAGCCCCAAATTGAAAAGAAAAATGAGATGTATGATTTGGGGGAAAATGAATTCTCAGCAATAGTAGTTCAAGGGCAGCAGTGTGATGATTTCATTGCAGAGAATAATGATAAAGTTAGAGATCTTTCAAGTGATCCTTGTGATCGCTTGATTGATAAGTATATTGATTCCTATGAACATAGAATGATGACTTATTTTTCTGAATTATAGTGAGATGTTTTTCATATTAATGGTTTTCATGCTTTAGAGTTTGAATCATCTAATGATTTTGAAAGTGATAATGTTGCATCTGAGATGCATGCAGTTTGTAGTCATGAGTCAATGTCAACATTTTCAAATTCCTCTATTAATTTGCAAAATTATGAATATGAAAGTAAAATTTGTTTAAGTGAGAGTTTGGTTGAAAATGTTGAAGCAGATTTGATTTCAGATTTATATGAGCCAGTTTATGAGAGTTTTCAAGAAAGCATTTCCTATGGTTATGAGATTGACACTGATTTTAATTCATCACTGGAAAAGGTAGTCAGCATATTTGATGAAGACATTTATGGTTGTAGTATTGTTAATGGTATTGAGACAATGTCTTGCCAAATAAAGATTAGCGATGCTGACATTGTTCCCTATGATGGTGATTTGTACTTGGAAAACATGTGCCAAGATGAGGACATATGTAATGGGCTGCTTGTTGATTTGTTCATGCCACATTTTGAGATGTTTCATGAAGAGCTGAAAGAGATTTCAGATTTTACAAATGGTTATTTGTTTCAACCAGAGGTTTGTGTGTTCCCTCAAGAATTTGATGATATGAATGCTGATGTTTTATTTTTAAAAGAGGCTGAAAAGAATTAGGAAGAACATATAAGTTATCATGCAGATTTTGAATCTTTTGTTTTCCCAGTCCAACATCTTGATGTTTGTTAGAATGAGTTGGATTTGAAGCCACAAGTTGTGGTTCATAGTGATTTTCTTGAACGTTCATATGGTATACATAGAGTTGAATTTCAAAAGTTTTATTTTGATGTTCAAGCAATCTTTGAAGAAAGCCAACATATTTCTAGCTTTGTGATTGAGTCAGAATGTTCTCTTCCTCAGCTGGTTATAAATCTTGAAGAGTGTAACATTTTTATGTTACACAATGATTAGTATTTTCAGAATTCTAATGACTTCCAAATGCTGAATAATAGTGAAAGTGCTGGTTATTTTCTTTATAATATGCTAGAGATTTGTGCTAATGTGATTGATCTTGTCAGCAAAAGTAATGTTTTCAGATTCCTTGGATTCATGCAAATGAGAATTGAATCTTTGATAGAGGTAAATGCTGACTCACATTGACACAATTTGAAGTCTTTTGTAAATATTTGTAAATTTTGTAAAGTTGCTTTGTTTCAGTTGTTCGGTCGTTGGTTTTGGGATTCCTGTGTTTCAAGAAAGTAAAATGTCAAGTTGATTTTCTTTGATTGGTCTGTTGTATCATGAGTTTCTAAGTCCCCTGCATGCTCGCAAGGGGCATGCATCCCAAATCATATCCATTGTTGGAGCTCAAAATTTCTGGCTGTGATTTTGAGTCAATGTTCAAAACACTTTTATCTAAGTATAAATTAGTGTTCTGAAAATCATTGCAAGATGCCTAGTTTGAGTGCATGGATAGAAGGGTCATGTTGTTCTTCGTGATGAACCACTTGGGTAGAGTGTTCATTACCTATCATTTGACATATGTAGTGGGTTTGAAATTTCAATTTTTAGTTTTGGCATGTTTAGGGAATAGGCTTTTGGAGATGTTCCCGGAAATCTGCATTTTATGTCTGTCCAAAATTTCACTAAGTAGCCCACTTTGGAAGAGTGCATCTTTTGCCCAGTGAACATTCATTACATGCGGGTTATTGTATCATGTTGTAGGCATGAGAGAGAGTGTTCATACCCATTTTATCCTTCCATGAGCCCATTTGATCACTTTTCTAGAGCCATCCAATTTGTAGATTGTTAAAAATTTTTGAGTGTGCGTAGTCCTATTTTATGAGTGGCCTACTTTGGGGTCTTGTAATTTGCACCTAGTTCGAGGTCAAGCATAATTGAGTGTTTCCCTACATTCTAGACCTAGAATTTTACTTGCCTGAAGATTTTTAAGTCTCTTCCAATCCATTTGGTCATTTTCCTAAGCCAATTCTAAATCATATTTCTGCATATTTCACCGAGTTTGTCCAGAATATATCTATTGTGCTGACTTTGGCTTTAAATGGCATTTAACCTTTTGTTCTTGTGAAAAAGTTAATTGTAGATTTATGTACCTTGTATGGAAGTGAATTGGTCTCCAAGTTGCCTATTCATGAAGATCTCAGTTGGAAAGTTTTCAGATCCAGTTATGGAGGTGATTTATGTAGATTCGGTAGTGCAGATTGATTAAATGTTTATGGAGGACCATGTTTGGCCATTCATAACTTTTAGCTCAGGGCGTTTTGTGTAATCTCCTTTGGCGAGTGTAATAACATGATGGAAATGAATCTGTATTCCTGATGGCCTGTTGCCGTGGGGTCTCTTAGTTTTTGAAGCTGCTTCCAGAGGCTAGTTAGTGTTATTTGGCAATTTTCCAGAGATGTAAGAAATGATTGATGGATATCTTTTTAGTGCATCTTGTTTTTATCACTAAGTGTTTCCATCTTGATAAACAAAGGAAAATTTGAAGCTTCAAGGTTTGTCCCGGTTGATATTCTCATCAAGTGTGAAGGCGCATGGTGCTATATTTTTCTAGTGTTTCAAACACTTGTGGTCCCACAACACGCTTCCCTTTGTGCCTTTTGGCTTTAGGCCCCCCCCTTCTTTTTGCTTGTCCTAAGTTTTTGTCAGTTTTGTTCTTTAAGTCTAGCTTTAGTTTTTGTGGTCCCACAACATGCTTTCCTTTGTACCTCTTGGCTTCAGGGGCCCCCCTTCTTTTTTCTTGTCCTTAGTTTTTGTCAGTTTTGTTCTTTAAGTCTAGCTTTTTTCACATTGTCATAGTTTCACAGTTTCGGAGGTCGAGTGCAAAAAGTTTGAAAAGGAGAAAAGAGGTGATCAACCTTGGTATTTTGAGACCCACCTGGATTTCGGCCTTTCAGATGTCCAAAGACTTGAGAGGTTTGACTCCCCAAAGGGAGTCAGCCTTTGGGCGTGTTAGATGTTAGGAGGTCTGACACCCCCGAATGGTTGAAAGGCTGATTGGCAGTGGGGTGACATCACCCACTAATTTTGCTATATAAGGCAGCAAATGAATTTTTACCTTTATTTCTCTTTGCCTACACATATCATTTTTCTTTGAACTTTTTCAGTGTGCCTTTCTAGTTTTCATTTTCTCCTTACTGTTCTTGTCACCTAGATTTTTTGAGGTTGGTGCTCTCCCCCTCTCTTCCTTTTCTTTCATTTTTTTATTGTTTTCTAGTCATCTAGATAGGTTTTCTCATTTTCTTTAGGTTTCGCTAGGGTTTTCGATTTCTTGCTAGGGTTAGGTGTTTTATTTAGTCAGGTCTCACCTCGGGGGTAAGGAGGTTGTCCCCTTTGACCCCCTAGCCCTAAGTTTGTGGTCAAGGTCATTGTCAGACTTGTTTTTGAGTCTGACATAAAACCCTAGTTTTGGGTGCTTTGGGCATCAGAGTTTCGAACCATCACGGTCTGAAACTTTGGACTTCTCTCCAAGAAAATCTTCTAAGTGCTCAGCTTTCGATGTTTTGGAGTCTTTGCACCCTGAAACAGTTCATGACCCAAGTCACTAAAACCTATGAAGTCTTAAGTTCTCCAAAGTTCACGCATCAAGGTTGTTCCTCAACATTTCAGAGGTTTCACCTTCTAAAACTTCAAGACCCCCAATTTGCTGAAATCCGAAGAGGGACATCCCAAGATAAGTTTCAATTCACCATGCCCTCTTTTGACATTTCAGCTTTTCAGAGGTCGTGTGCCCTAAAGGTCCGAAAGGCCAAAAATGGTTTTTCAGAGCTCTTTCAAGCTTAATTTTTTAGAGAACTTAATTTTTTTGAGATGTTCCTCTCTTTCCAGCAATTTTGGGTTTATTGATTCATGTCTTTTGATTTTTGTAGGAATGGTAGAGAAATTTATTTCACCACCTATGAAATACCAATTTAAGAGATATCATCCACTATCCAAAGTCAACAACTTGCACGCAGAGATTACAGACGCTGACATCAGCCACATCATTTGGAATGACTACTTGGTCAAATGCGCTCGACTAGAAGGGAGGTTTGAGGATTGCACTTCATTAGTACACTATTCTTTGGTGAATGCGGCAATGCATCCAGTCTCCATCTTATCTTCGGACTTGATCAACACTTTGGCGAGTGACTATCTACCTGATGAAAGAATGGTAAAGAACAACGTGGGTGAAGTGGTCTTAGATTTAAGGATAGATAATGTTGAAGATGTCTTCCACTTGCCTAAAGGGATCGACAAGTTTTACAACTTTCACATCAACAAAGGAATGGAGTTCTATAACAAGAATATTTCACGAGCTTATAATATAGTAAAAAATGAACACCTTATAAAATCCCTACCAAAGAACAAGTTGGACCAAATAGACATGTGGAGAGGGTACATGAGGGAAGATATCCAAGCAGCTATCACCATGATTAGTCAGGTATATGGGCTGCCCAAGTCTAGTCTGTTGGAATCATGAATGATCATGCTCATAGAAAATATAAGGGAATGACAGGTAATGTTCGATTGGGCCACTATCCTGAGTGACAATCTGGATGAGAAGCTGGTTAGAGTAAAAACTAACCCACACTTCTACATGACATCTTATGTTGTGTATCTATTAGCTGTCACAGAAATATACCCAGGGTTAGCAAAGGTTGGGGTTATGGGAGAGCTGCATACATGGCCATTCACAATGTACCCACAATTGGTTAGGAAGGAGTTCTACACCCACAACAACCCAAATTTTCATATAGTCAATGATGCCTTCATTTTTTTCTATAATACGTTCCATAAAGGGAGACTATGTTAAAAGAATCTCAACTAAGGCTGAGGCTAAGGTGAAGGCCCTCGGGGCTTTTTATATTTAGTTTAGTACCTTCACATACATTTGGATGTCAGGGTGCACCTTGGCTCCCAAAAATTTACCTAGGTATCCTTCTGACAGAGTGATCCTGTTAGAGATTGCAAGACAATTTTCAAATGCACATGATCACATCAAGCACAGAAAGAAACACTATTGGGATTTCCCAATTTCCATAGGCCCCCACTGTGTACTTGATATGAAGATCTAAAAATCTTTTTCCTTCGAGTGGGATGAATTCCCTCTACAAAGCTATAATCTCATAAGGACCCATTTTGATCCAATTGGTACGTACAGTCACATAATGGGAAGGCATTATGTGCATGAGCCACACATTGAAGACCATTAGCTAAATTGTGTGGATGACTATGAAGTCAGGATCCATGACTATTGTCAGATGAGTTTGGAGCTAGCACAAACTACTCTATTACTAAAGATCCCTCCAAAGGTGAAGGCAGCTGATTCTGAAAATGTTCTGGATCCTATTTACAATCAAGACAAAGTATATACTTGAGCAATTATAAATGCAGAGGTGGACATGGATGAAAATGATGATATTGGTTTCAAGGCTAGGCATGTCATTAAAGTCACAAAAGTATGGATCACCCACCCGTTCACTATGGAACCTATGTTGATGAAGCAACTACCAGAGTAGCCCTCCAAAGAAAAGAAGAAGAAAGGAGAGAAAACACTGAAACCACAATTTAAAGAGGCTGGACCCTTAAAGCCATAAACGGTTTATAGGCATGAGTGTCCTACAACATATGGTTTAGCTACTCATTCAAAGAAGGCTAAAACTAGAATGACAGGGAGCATAGCACCTCCAGATGCACCTTCTTCCAGTGGTCAAAAGTCCCCAAGTGCAATAAAGAAAACCCTAAGATTCAAGGTAATATGACCTAAGCCAGCTAGCGTGATCAAAGGGAATGTATACAAAAGGAAGAAAGGATCAATGCCAACTCATATGGACACCCTCTTAGAGGATGATAAAGATGATATGGATTAAATTCCCCTTAGTAGAAGAACCCGATCCATAGGATCCATGAAGAAGAGAAGAATAATGGAAGATGATCAAGAAGATGTCGAAGGGGCAACCCAAGGAGAACCAATAAATCTTGATGCTTTGGGTGACAATGAGTTTGATATCTCCACTTTCAATGGACTTCATGGTTTCTAGGAGTTTGAGCAAGAGGCTCTAGCCATAGGAAAGTTGGTGTCTTTTGGTTCTTTTCCCACACAATTCACTAGTCCTCATGATAAGGTGAGAGAGGAAACTCCACAAGAGTCTTAAGAACCAACTGAGGAAGTGGTAGCGGAGGCCCAGAAGGAAAACACAGAGATAGGAAGGGATTATTCCATTGGTATCACTTCTGAAGAAGATGTAGTTGCACAAGTCCCCTTGGTTTCGCAACCAGTTCAAACTCCACTCCCACCACTACATCAGACACCATCAACCACTCCACTTCCACCTCCATTTCAAACCACTCCATTACCTCCACCACCTCCACCATTTCATGATCCCATGCCAAGAATGTCTGCTTCATTCATGCCTTCACCCATTCCCCTTGCTGCTCTGAGTCCAACTTCTCCCATGAAAAATCCTCCCTCTCAAGCCTCTACTCCATCTTTGGCTTACATAGAAATATCAACACAAGGGTCCCAAGAGCCCATGAAAGAAACATAAACAATGGATGAGATGCTGTCAGAACAAAAGGATGGATCAGATAAACAATAAGGTAAAGAGAAACAAGTTGATGAAGGAGAGATGACAACTAAGGAAGAGAAAACAATTGAAGAAGAACATGCACTTGAGGAGGGAGAGTTGAACATGATGGAAGAACAAGAAATAGGAGGAGAAGAGGAAAGTCATGAAGAAATGGAAATAGAACATCATGCTACTACCTCAACTCTTATAGCTCCATATGAACCCTTGAATGCCTTCTCAAATCCCACTTGGTTTACAAAGGAAATCTAGCCAAGGACCAGGGTATACATAGATGATGAGACATATATGATGTCACTAGGTGAGCATTCCATCAAATTGCATCTAGCACTTGAGCAAGGACACTATCATATGTCACACAAGATCAGGTAGGTAGATGTAAGGCAAAGGTGGTTGTCCCTACAATGAGAATCAATATAGTTGAGGTTACTCCTAATGATTACATGTTGGAGGAGGTATATTTGGGAGAACCAACCATAGAGGGGAGTAAAACTTTCGTTACCCTCGATTTAAAGCATGCTCTTGGCTTCATGGATAAAGATGAGGAAAAGATAAAAGCCTTGATGGAGAAAAATGAGGCCATGAAAAATTTCATTCTCAAGATAGTGGGTCCCATTGACCCTAATAACCCTGAGGCCTCATCACAGGCCATTTTGGAGAAAAAGGATGAAGTAAATAAAGATATTCCACATTCTTTTGTACAGGCTTGTGTGGATTGGAAAGTCAATTTTGAGGAGTTTGCTAAGGTGTCTCTCAAGAAGATTTTGAGGCCTTTACAAGGTATTCTTCAAGGAATCTCATCCTTAGTGGAGATCATGAGGGAAGAGGACGGTTTAAAGGAGAAAATCCTGAAGTGGAAAAAGGCACTGGATGACCTTGTGGTAATAAGGAAGTAGCACTTCCAAGTTTTGGTTAAGATATATGAAGGGTCAGAGCTAGACAATTTTGAGGAATGGATCTAGGAGATAACAGGAGCTCTAACTATTTTTTAAGAGGTACTAAAAATGATGGACAAAAGGAGGGACGACAGTCTACTTCTTGTAGAAGAGTTACATAAGTTCTTTGATAGATTGGACTTAGATTTATATGATGAAGATGATGACAAAACAATGCATTCTATGAATGCCATAGTCAATCAGTATCTAGGTATATTTAGAGGGGTTAAGACAAAGGAGGATCTCCAACAGATGTTCTATCAAAAGGAAGAAATTCAGAAAATGTTCTCTTGAGAAGAGGAGATACAAGGGTTTGCAAAGGAGTTGGTTGTCTTTCAAGATAGGCAACAAGAACTCCTTGAAGGTGTCAAAATGGTTGACTTTAAAGAAGTAATAGAGATTGTGGATAGGTTCTGCAAAGCCCATCCAGAGATACTTCCAAGTTAGTGAGTAGCTAGTCCGGACTTAGTCAAATTTTGTGTAGAGAAAAGGCAGTTTTGTACTTAGCCATTTTTACAGAGCCTATTTTTCAGCCTTTCGGCCCTAGAGAGCTTTCGGCCTCTGAAAATCCAAAGTCCAAAATCTGGGATAAGAGGACTCAACACTTGGTCAATTTTGGAGCTTGGTTTTTTTAGACCAATTGTCAGGATTTGTGTGTTTTTTTGGCACATCTGCCGTTTAACTCTAGTTATCTTAGAATTGATATTTCAGTCTCTGATCTTTTATTTGTGGGTTTCTTCATTTTTTCGGTCTTTTAATTCTCAAAGTGGTTTGATATTGGTTTATGTCCATTAGATTTCTTTTTGATAATTTCCTTCAAATTCTTGTTACCCTACTTTTTACTTTTCTTTGCAAATCAGTTATAGTAGATTAATTAGATTAACATTTCTTTTATTCTAAAATCTAAAAATCCAAAAAAAGGGACACATTTGTGGTATTTTGAAGTTTGTTTTGCAACCTTCCTTCAGATACGAACCAACAAAGGCCTCCTTGTTAACAGATTCACATTTTTCTTCAGTTGAGCTATCCAAGCGGTTGAGACCCAACACAGAAGGAACCTTGAGATTGATTTCCATCAGTCTTCCAAGAGGGGAATTTTCTCATGTAAATTCCTAGCCGTTGTCTCATGTAAAAATGATGCTCAACAGAAGTGGTGCTAGAAGGAGGGCCAAAGAAAGGAAGACCCTAGAGTATTGGATTGTTCTCTCCTGAAAGGTTTGAACAAGTCCTCAGATCTTCACAAAACAAGGGGGAATTCTTTGAACTTAAAGAAGTTCGCAAACCTCACAGTAATAGAACAAAGTTCAGAGAGGGTACTTTGCATCATCCTAATCTTCCTCTATTTTCGCACATTACTACCCCACCTACTATTGTTCTACCACCAAGTCCAATGGCATTTTTCACAAATGATCAAAGCTCTCCATTAGACATACAGGGACAGCTCCATGAGCTACCCAAGAATCTTGAGAGATTTTGTCCACATTTCATCTATGGAGAATCTAGGACAACGAGAGAACATGTTTGTGCATTCAAATAATTGTGCAATCATAAGGAGATTTCTCACCAAGATGTCATGTGCCACCTTTTCCCCTACACATTGGGGGAATTTGCATACAAGTGGTATCTAAATTTTTCACGAGGATCCATCACCGCATGGGGGGAATTTGAGACCAAGTTCCTAAATTAGTTCAAGCTATATGTGGATCCAACCAATCTTCACCACCAATTCATATTGGTGAGAAAAGATCACAATGAACCGATTGCCATGTTTAATCATCGTTTCCATAAAATGCATCAGAAGCTAGAAGCCCCTCACACCATACTAGTTGGGTCTGCTATACAAGTGTACTCGCATGCCTTCGATCCACTAATGTCAATATTCTTGAAAAGGCTATCCCTAGATGACATAACACCCTAGAAAAAGTGTGTAATGAGGCTATCACATTTACCAAACAAATGGATCCACAAGCGGGTGGAAATTATGGTGTCCCGCTAGCATTAGGGAATGCTTTTATGACTAGTCCATTAGCAAACAATAATCAATTCCTAGTGCAACACACCCCAAGGCTCAATCCGGTTCTAGCTCCATATGCTACTGCCCCACCACTCACCATCACTTACCCAGGATATGATGCACACAAGGTAGCTCTATGTGAACAAAAGGCTACTCTCCCAAATGAGATGGACCATACTCTAGTGAATGAGTTGGATGCCATGAAAAATACATTGTCCTAGTTGACAGGGGAGATCACCGAGATGAAGCTTAATCTACCTTAGAACCAGGGAAACTACTGACACCTGACTGCTACCCCAAATACTTATTCCCAAAACCAAAACCGCAACTATGGCAATTACAACAACAAAAATAACAATAATGGTGGAAGTTATGGGAACACTTCTCAAGATAAGTAGTTTGGGAAAAAAATAATGAATAGAACATGGAACACACGTCCAAATAAGGGTAGCATAACCTCTGACAATGCTAATGTCTTCAACTCATCTGAGGTTAATTTTACTCAAGCTCCCAACACACACTAACCAGACAATGAGTACAGGGGGGAGTTTGAAAACCAACAAATCCAAGATCCTGATAACTCTCATACCCACTTTAGTGCCATGGTATTTGATTCATATGAACCAAGCACATGTGGAGGTCCTACTGATAAATCAATGGAAGAAGACTTTATCTTCCCTTTCAATCAAGAAATTCAGCCAAAGTACTCTGAGGTCCATGCTTTTCAGAATAACAACAGAAATACTTATAATTTGAGGAGTAGAAGAGAACCTCTAACTAATGGTATTCCTGCAAGGATGTAGCCCATTCCACCTGATCTACGGTTAGCAAAAATCATATACCTATGCCAAGCCCTAGTTTCAGTGGCACTCCAATAGTACAACATTAATTCGCTCTACTAAAGAATCCGGCATGGGCCAATGAAAAGTACATCACAGTAGAGGAATTGAAGAAAGTTAGAACTAATATGTCAGTGTACGACATGCTACAAAGTTATCCTTCTCAAAGAGAATCCCTCTTGAAGTCATTGGATCATTCCAAATCAGCCTCGTCTAACAATAATACTAGAAATACATCCAATGTAAACATGACTGAGGTGATGTCGACTATGTTCAAGGATAGGGTAGAAGTACCCCCATTCTTGCTTAGCCCCAAGATCTTTGGAAGAAACTTGCATAATTGTTTGATTGATTTAGGAACTTCCTGTAATGTCATACCATTATCCATATGCCACAAGCTAGGGATGAGTCCTCAACTGACTAATAGGGTCATGATTCAACTTGACAAAATAGAGCTCAAAATCATAGGGGTCTTGAAGGATACATGCATACAATTGACTGTGGACCCCAGAATCTAGGATTGCATTGACATACATGTGGTGTACATTCCAGAGATGTATGTCATGTTGCTTAGTAGAGAGTGGACCTGATCATTGAGGGGTTGGTTCTCCATAGACTTTATGAAACTTTGGTTACCGTGGAGGGGGCTAAACAACCAAATCAAGATCGATGTGGAGCCAAAACTCAAACAAATGATAACTTAGTATAATGCCCCAAATGAAGTCTTGTTCTCACAAGATAACCTAGGGGTGTATCAGTTCGATAAGGCTTTCACATTCCATCTCAAAGAGGAAGAGAGCTCAAACGATAGCCCGATGCAAGGTTTGGTGAATACTCAAATTCTTGAGGAGACTCTTGTAGAATTCATAGGGGGTATGTCAAAAAATATGAGGCATCTTGGCTAAAATGCCAATCCAAACATATTGATGTTACTAGGGTATTGTCACTTCCACTAGACAAATCACTTAGAATTAACATGCCGGGATTTCCAAGATGTGGTGGTCCAAGTAATGAGCTAAATGTCTTGCACATTTGAGCTTACAAAGGACACAATGACACATTCAAGTGAGGATGGATCTCCTCTTTATGAGCAACCTTAGGTTCCCACAACTGAAGATTTTATACAAGAGGAATGGAGCTCTTCTGATGATGGCTGCCTGCCCCCATGTCACGAAGTTTGGCATGATGTAAAAGAAAAATAAAGGATGAAATGGGTTCCCCTTTCCAAAAGAGAATATTCAGACGAAGAGAACTTGAAGATCCTAGGTACAGAGAACCTATCACCACTTGAAACCCCCGTTGAACCCTAGGTCCATGCACATCTTCCCAAGGTGACTTCAGAAGTCCAAGTCAAATCATCTTCCCATAAGAAACACCCTATTTGGAAACTTCGGTTTGACAGCTCCAAGTGTAAAAAAGGAGCAAGAGCTGGGATTAAATTGGTCAATCCTTGTGGGGGTTCATACTACACTACCTATCAACTACAATTCTACTGCACCAACAACGTCACTAAGTACAAGAATCTAGTCAGGGTCTTCTCATGGCACATGAGAAGAAGGTGAAATTGTTAGTCGTAGAAGGTGACTCATAGTTTATAGTCTGATAGATCTAGAGCTACTATTCGTGCACTAAAAAGTGATTAGATTCCTACCGCAATCATGTTTGGGACCTAATCAAAGATTTCAAATCTTTTAACATCCAAAGCATCCCAAGAAGAAGGAATAATAATGCTGATGCTTTGGCAATGTTGGAAAGCTCTTTACAACCATTGGAAAAGTGTAAATTGAGGAAATTCTCCATGGAACTGGTGGTTGTGTGAGTTGTCCCAGATAATGTTAAAAACTTCCAAGTATTCCAAGATGATCAACAGATATTAGAATTTATTATGAATGCTGGAATCTTTGACAAGAAAAGAATTGATGAACAAGAAGATGAAATGGAAGAATTAGATGACTTAGGGATCTTAAATTTGAAGACTAACTCCATTCTGAAAGGAATGGTAGCCTTGGAAAGGATTTTTGATAAAGATGAACATGCTCATGAAAGAGGAAAGACACCCATAGTAGGAGGTGATGATTGTTAGCTCTAAAACTTGGGTACATAGCTGGAACCCAAAGAGGTTTGTATTGGGAAGGTCATAACAACTGAAGAAAAGAAGTGCATGGTAGAACTGCTCATGGAATACAAAGATGTCATAGCCTAGAGTTATGAAGACTTAAAAATGTATGATCCCAATGTTATTATGCACAATGTCCCTTTGAACCTAGACGCTAAGCCCTTTCACCAAAGACAAAGGCCGATAAACCCTGTGATCAAACCAGTGATCCAAAAGGAGGTACAAAAGTTTCTTGATGACAAAATTATTTTCCCTATCCAGAATTTGACTTGGGTAGAAAACCTCATCTTGGTGAGAAAGAAAAGTAGAGAGGTGCGACTCTGTGTAGATTTCCAAAATCTAAATAGGTCCTCTCAAAAAGATAACTACCCATTTCCATTCCTTGATGAAGTGTTGCAAGTGGTTAATGGTTCCCAAATGATGTCCTTCCTGGATGGTTATTTTAGGTACAACCAGGTCATGGTAAAAGAAGAGGATCTCCTGATAACATCTTTCACAATGAAGTGTTGGGACATTTTCTTATCATCGTATGCCATTTGGTTTGATCAATGCGGGAGCCAGTTTCCAACGAGCTATGGATGAGGCATTTAGAAGCCTAGTCAACAAATGCATTGTCATCTATATGGATGATTTGATATTTTTCTCTAGGAACCGCATGGACCACATCGAAGATCTATGAAAGGTACTAAAAAGGTGTCGACATTATGGAATATAACTAAATCCTAAGAAGTGTGTCTTTGGGGTGACCCAAGGCAAACTTCTCAGGTACATCATATCCAAGACGGGCATCTCAATTGACCCCAAGAGGGTTGAGGCTATTCTCAAATTGGTTCCCCCAAATAGTAGGAAGGAGTTGAAATCATTCTTTGGGAAAATCAACTTCGTCAGGAAATTCATCAGTGGATTTGTAGAGATAGTGCATCTATTGAATGATATGTTAAAGAAAGATGCTCACATTGAGAGGAACACTCTGGCCAAAGAAGATTTTGAAGAAATCAAGAGATCCATTGCCACTGCTCTAGTTCTAGTCAGCCTTGATTATCTTCTACCATTCAAGTTTTATTCCTTTGCATCATAACACTCATGTGCAGGGATCCTGACACAGAAGAAGGAAGGAGAAGATGAATGACCGATAGCTTTCATGAGCTGCCCTCTGAAGAATGTGGAACTCAAGTACCTGAATCTTGAAAAACAATCTTTTGGCTTAGTCAAGGCCATCAAGAAATTTAGACACTATATCCTTCGGAGTAAGGTCATTGCTATTGTCCCAAATCCAGTGGTCAAATCCTTGTTGATGAAATTTTTTTTGGGAGAATGAAGAGGGAAGTATTATAAGAGTTTGACATCAAGATCCAACCAATGAAATTAGTGAGAGGCCAAGGCCTTACTAAGATGATGGTAGAAAAAAAGTAGGGCTTGGTGTGTCAAGTGTACACCAACAAAGGAGTGGTCACTGATATCTGGTAGCAAGACATAGTTTACTATTTGTTGCAAAATTGTTGCCCAAAGGGATTGAACGGTTCATAGAGGAGAGCACTAAAGAACAAAAGAAGTTCATACATGTTGAAAAATGGGAAGCTCTACAAATGCAATTACGATGGCCTCTATCTACGCTACTTAGATCAGACAGAAGCTGAGCAGGTTCTCATAGAATTTCATAACAAATATGGTACTAGGCATGGATCAGCAGAAGCCATAAGCCGTTAGATATTGAGGTCTGGCTATTACTGGCTGAATTTGTTCAAAGACACCCATGAGAACGTGCACTCTTGTCATGTTTTTTAGACCAGTGCCATTCGCGAGAGACATCTGCCGATGCCCCTACAACCAATTTATGAGGTGCGTCCATTTGCCTAGTGGGGGCTAGATTCTATGGGAATGATTAATCCTCCATCATCTGTAGGGCACTGATACATCTTGACCACAACCAATTACTGTACACACTAGACATATGCGTAGGTTCTCAAAAACTATACTATTGAGGTGATAACCAAGTTCCTGGAAGATTTCATCATCATGAGGTTTGGCATGCCTTTCTTTTTGGTGTGTGACGTCCCTTATTTCTCTTCTACATCACTCATTCAATGGGCCTTTGAGAACTAGGTAATTCTCAAATTCTTGTCCAATTACTATCCACAAGGGAATGAAGTTGTTGAATCAACCAACAAGAAATTAATCACGGTAATCAGATGCCTCTTGGTTGATAATCCTAGAGATTGGCACACTTAGTTGAAATATACTCTATGGAAAAATCACGTGAGAATCAAGAATACCTTGGGGAACTCTCCTTACTAGCTGGTCTATGGTCTGCAACCTACTTTTTTGATGAACCTAAAAATACCAGTTGTAAGATTTATGGATCAATACGTCGAGGGTGAGGATCAGGTGCAAATTCGCCTCATGAACTTGCTAGATCTTGAGGAGAAAAGAACCATGGCTTTGGAGCATGTGGCTAAACATCGAGCTATTGTTAAGCATTTCTTTGACAATAGAGTAATAATAAAGGCCTTTAGGATTTCTGATCTGTTAGGAATGGGAACACTGAGAGGGGGGGGGGTGAATTAGTGTTCATTGTATTTTAACTTTTCACTTTAATCTAAATACTGAATTATAAATGCTTAAGTACTAAATTAAACATTCACATAAACATGAAACATGAAATCAACACATCACACCAATATGGTTATGGGGAAACCCAAATAGGTAAAAACTTCGGCAGGACTTGATACCCACTAATAATTTGCACTAGTGTTTTGTGATCCTTGTTAGAAGATCCTTTACCCTGTTAGGAGTAGTTTTACAATGATTTTAGTATAGTAGACCTTGTTAAGGGTCAAACCCTATTAGGAGTCTTTTACAATGATCCCTGTTAGGGGAGTGGACTCACTTTCCTAGAGCTCACTACTCAAATGATGAAGGCTACAACCTTTTGAATCAGATACACATTATATCTACAGGTGAACTATTGATGTGACACTACTTGTCTGATCAGTTCCTTTGGTGTGTTGATGCTTTGGCCTCTTACAAAGCTCTAATACATCATGTAATCTATTTGCATACCTCTACTCTACTTATCTCAACTCTAATACAACTTTCTTGACTTCCATACCAATTACAATGGGTGCACCTTATATTTATGCGCTCATATCAAATATACAATTAGGTCGGCCCTATAACTAATTACAAATAATGCTTCCAAATGAATTGTCTTAAGCATGCTTACAATTATACATGTACATATGTGGGAAACCTAAATACAATGGGTGCATAGCCTCTACAACATTAATTTACAATCGCAAACCAAAATAGTCATTATTGGCTCTATGCTCTATTCTCTGTTGGCACTCATTGGTTGTGCAACTTCAACTAATTGTAACTTTCACATCTTTGTATATCTACTTATGCACTCTTAGAGTAAGCATAAGTATAGTCTAACAACCTTAACTTCTAGGGCGCATACCATAATTCATCCACACGCATGGGTGCAGGTGCTTTGAGCTGCAGGAACTCTATATGTTGTCGAGTCTTCAACACTTAACTGATTTCTGATCTTTACACTTAGTACGCTAACTCCAAACTACTATATGACTTTGTTTCCATAATGAAAACACTATATCTAGTCATATACTTTAGTATAGAAAACTTTCCAACAATCTCCCCCTTTTTCATTGATGGAAACAAAGGAATATGGTCAAGTCTCTACCTGATCCTTTACACAAAAAACTTTTGTCTTCTATACATTTTATACAAACTCTTATATCTCCCTATACATATATGTAATCCATATTCTATACAACTCCCCATTTGACATTAATGATAAAGGTGCATAAAAAAACTTTATCTACATACACTCACTGAGGGAAAACATCTAGATATGCAATCTTGAGTTTCTGGATCTCCTTCTTCCAAAAGGTTATCAGAGAATTGACTATCTGTAGATGGGCGCATAACGCATATTGAAGCTTCTCCATCTTCTCCAATTCTATACTTGGACCTTGATCATAGTTTATCATGGTCACATAAATCTCCTTTATGTTTTGACTGAGAATGTCTTGTGAGGGTGCAAGAGCGTTCCTCAATTGAGTCTATCTAGACCTTATCTTCTCCATTTCTTTCTCCGCCTTCTCAATTATGTCCAACTGACCTTGATAGACATTGTTGCACATGTTTTCATCATTGGCTATGTCTAGCACTAAAATATTCACCTTCTCAATCATTGCCTTTACATCTTTGATCTTCTTAAGATGGGCATCAATGAACTTATCCTGATCCATGGATTCTGCAATGACTTTCCTTCCTTGATCTGCATGTTGGAATTAGGAGAGATAGGTACTGAGAGGGGAGGGGTGAATCAGTGCCTTCAAAACTTTAATTGCAAAACCTTTTTGATCTATAATTGAATACCGTGATAACCAATCAAAATAACTTGAATCTAATTGCATAAATCAATCATCTAGATAACTTAAGAAAGTAAACAATCATGAAATCAATATGACAATCATATAACACAAGTATTTTGGTAATGCAGAAACCCTTGTTAGAAGGTAAAAACTACGGTGGGGATGACACCCACAAATTCTTCACTACTGCAGATAGAAAGGTTTTCCTGTTAAGGCTACAAGTTTTGATCACTTCTGGTGTTCTTACCTTGTTAGGAGTAACATATTAGATTAGCTAGATCTACCTAGTTATAGGATTTAACAACACTATATGAAGTGTGTACTCAGTTAAGAGATTTAAACAAAGACTGTTAAGTCTACTCTGTTAAGAGATTTATCAAAACTCTATCACAATTGTCAGAAAGTAATAGGTAAACTATTTGCTAGTTGACAACTCAATTGTTTGAAATAGATCTATAAGTTCTTATCAAAATATCACCTTATCTGTGATGGTTCTCTACTCTGATCTGCTTGGTAGCCTTGTCTTATTCTGCTCGGTAAACTGATTGTCTTGAAGATAGGCAATTTCTTCAAGTGCTCTGTGATTCATATATATCAGTTCAACAACCTTATAAAATGGTGTGAACATATACAATATATAGTGTTCTATTTTTTCCGCTTAAACAAAAATTAGGTTACAAAAGAAAATCATAACCCTAAGATCTACGGTGCAAAATAACCTAGATCAACTAATACAAATAAGATAATCATTACATTAAATGAATATCTTTTACAATAAATGCTCCTTGATCTTGGTAAACCATTTTACGATCTGTTATAACCATTTGCATAGAATAATGTGCCATTTCTAATTACTATGCCATTTTCTATGATCATCGGTAAACACTGTATAATCTTCTTGGTGTATACTGTGATGCTCGGTGTTTACTAACCATCGGTGTCAGTGTCCCTGGTGCTCGGTCAACTGTGTGATGCTCGGTGTAAGGCTTTACGAACTGCTCTATCTTACTTCTAGTTACCGACTATCTCAATGTAAATAACTGACCAACCTGTTTACTATCCTTTGATACTAATGACAAACTAAAATGCTCAATAGAGATTAACAATCTCCCCCTTTGGCATTAGTATCAAAACTTCATAATGTATATAGACAAAATGTTTCTATATATCCCTTATATCACCGCCATATACATATCCACTACAAAAAATTCTAATTACAAAAGTACTCCTCCTTGGTGCATGCTCCCGGTATTATGTAATATACATATAAAAAATATACTACTATTTGGCATATACATGTTTTCCCCCTTTTTGATAATAATGCCAAATACCCAAAAAAATATGTAATGTATACTTACATCTTATAAAAAATGTTCTGATGGGTTTTCTTCACAGAATCTAAGAGGTTTTCCCATTCCTCTTTCAAGTTGGTAAGAGAAATTTGCTCAAGACCGACTTGTGCATGCATGTCAAAGATATTTTCCAACACCAAAATCTCTGGTGTTGCCACAATTTGCTCAGCTTTAACAGTATGTGTTTCAAAAATCTTCAGGTAAGGAGTGAGTTCTTTCTGTAACTCTGTAACCTGATCGGTGATGTGTGCTTCTTGTTTCCTTAAGTCTGCTATCAGCTATCAGAGTTCCTAAACTTGGTTAATGTGCTTTAAGAAAGCAGTTGGCTCAGCAATAGCTGTTTGTGTACTCAACTTGATATCTTCGTCTAAACCTTTTATCTTTTCACTACTTTCTATAGTGAAGGTGTCTGTAGTACAAAGCTTTATTAGCAGTTGATAGATTATCTGGGTGATAGATTTTACCTCTTTAATGAGCTTAGATAATTTTACCTTGTTTAGTGCCACTTCAGTGCTAATCCTTTCTGCCAATTTGTTTTGCATCTTTGACTTTTCCCATTCTTCTATTCTTTTTTCTGTATCAATATTAGGGGCATTGATTTTGTCGGCAAGGGTGGCAAGTTGATCTAAAATGGGAGTATTCTCATCAATGTTTGTTTTCGGTACATCTGTTGTAGAATATCCCTTACATCATTTAAGACTTCTTTACATTTTTGTTCTTGCCTCAATTTTTCTTGTGTCACTTTCCTTGAACATAACTCCCCATACCGACTTATTTCCTTGGGGCTTAGAGTTCTTGGGTCAATTTCTGGTATAATGATAACTTCATCAATGGTGACCGGCCCTTTGGCTTTCTTCTTTTTCTTCTTCAGGGCTAGAGGTGACTTCTTTTCACTTACGAAAATAGCTTTTTCTTCACTCCTCAAAGTATCCTTACTAGTTGACACTATATCATCCTTCTTCTACTCCTCGGTAGATTGAGTGGGAGTCTTAGTGGTAGTGTTAGGTTGGTTCACCTTAGTTGACTTGGTTTCTTGAGGTTCCTTCTATTCTATAGACTGTGCCTCTAGTTTGACAGGCTCATTTGTATCTATAGGTTGCTTGGGTGCTTGAATCTCAGTTGTATCTTTGGTTGGCTCAGGATGAGAGACATTGGGTTGTACTTGTGAAATTATTTCAATGGCCTCTGCAAGTACAGGTAGTTCACCTGGTAGAGATGTACACACATTGTTAGTGTTTAATGCTTCATCTTTGTATTGTGTAATTATTACATCTTCGTCATCCTTATCATCAGGATCACCGTTAGTGATGTCCTCAATGAGTGCATCATCATCAATTTTATTTTTCAATTGGATCTTAGCTTGGTTCGGTGCATCCTGTGAAATTTTGATTTCTTCCTTTGGCTCGGTGATATCAATTACCTCAGTAACTAATATACCGATGTCTTCTATTTTCTTGCCTTTATTATCATCAATGAAAATACTTTTACCTTTTGAATTGTGTCTCTTTTTAGACAATTTTAGGAATGCTTCCTGTTCATCTTTCTCTTTTGCTTTCAAAATTGATGTCCATAGGGAGTCACATACGACATCCATATCATCTACATTCTCATCCATAATCTGCATAGCTCTATTCTTGACTAAAAATCTAGGCTGATACCTTGTCATGTATTCATGTACCTCATCATAGCTAAAGTGTGTGGCTGCACAGCCTAGAGATTGTTCTCTTTTTCATTTCTCCGTGTCTAGTGCAATAGCCCATCTTTCACTTATTTTGTCATCATGTTCCTTCAGCAGTTGACATGAAAATTCCATTGGTACTCTTTTGAACTTGATCATCATTTGAACAATAGCATGTTCTATCTTTGTCTTGTCCTCAATTGACATGTTATTAAATTTTCCTATGCCTGGATCATTAAGATTTCCATTCTCAATAATATCTTCAATTATTTCTTCTATGGTACTATCCCTGTTATGAACTAGCTTAAATTGATCAGGGTCAGTTTCAGTGTCAGTCTCCTCTATATCTTCCTTACTCCTTATGTATTTCCTCTTTTTCTTTGGTGGTTCAACTACTTTATTCTTCTTTCTCTTGATGTATTTCTTCGTCGATGTAGCTGCTCTTCTTTTTGCTACTTTTACTGCTTCTTCTTTCTGCTTGGTCAATTGTACTGCAGTTGCTGAATGTGTCCTCATTCCTTCAGGTCCTAGTAGCTGAATATCTTGTTCATTAGTTGTTGGTAGTTGAGTTTCTTCTTCATCATTGGTGGGAGGAATCGGTGTATTATCCTTTTCTTTGTCTGACTTGGTCTCCTCGCTATCATAGGGTTTGTCAGCCAGTTGTAACTGATCTTCGGTTGCTTCATCAACCAGTGACTCCTTATGTGAGTCAAATGTAGTTCCATATTTTGCTGTGAGATCCTTTTTCATTTTCTTTTCCCTTCTTGACATTTTACTGATCTCAATTTCCATTGTAATTCTAGACTTAGCTTCCTCATACACTCCAAACCTACTGGTAGTTATGTCAATTGGTAATGCCAGCAATGCATTGATAGATTTCAGAGTGAAATCATGATTCATTTCATACCCCATTGGTGCTAGCCATTTTGTTCTTGGTTCTACTACCTTTATCATTGAGTGGTCTATGCTTACCACAAAGCATATGTCATCTTCAAATTTTCTCACTAATTCTTTTGGAATTATGCTTCTTTGTAGCATTCTTTTTTGAAATTCCTTGAAATATGCATGGAACTCCTTGTTCACATTTTCTCCTAGACTTCTCATCATATCACCGATTTGAGCAGTTATCGGTTTGTCCAATTGCTAATTAACTTTTCCAATACTTGGTACATATTTTTGCAAATATAGGAATGTACAAAAAAGTAGTGATCCATACTTACATGTATTGGACTTCTTTGCTTTTATTGTCTTCATGTTGTCATACAGTTGGTGTAGTAGTAGCTTGGCAAGATCAACCTAGTGATCTTTCTTCACAATTTTGTAAGCCATGTCCACGACACTGCAGGGTACACTATTTGGTCTGCTTGATTGAAATATCTTGTACCTGATGACATAAGCAGTGAGTTTTACCACTGGATCTTTGATAGTTGAAATCTTTAGTACCTTACCATCCCATTGAGCTCTAGTGTTATTTTCTACGTCAAGATGAGATGAACTTCGAAATGCTTTGGCTTTTTCGGTTGTAGGGTGCCCAGTAACCCTACTCATAATCTTCTTGGTGACCTCAACTGGTTTGTCTAGCCAAAATTTCCCATCATGGAATCTGCTTAGCACGATTCTTATCTAGTCATTGTGAAATGATTACAGGAAGTATGTGAAACACCGTAACCCTGACTCCTCAATCTTCTTATATTTGGATTTGATCTTACCATCTGGTCCATAAACTTGCTGATAAGCTGCTATTGTCTCAAAGTCACATACTTCATAGATCTTGTAGTGAATGTAAGGCCTAACATCTTTTGTTAACAAAACCTTATTAGGAATACTAGATAATGCACCCATATCATCCATTTGTGCTGCGACCTTAGGATGAGGTTTGAATTTCTCCTCAGCAAAGTGTGCCCTAACAATTAATTCCACTTCCTCCTCAATGTTCTGTGATTTGCTTGCGGTCGAAGATGATGCCATAAATTGTTTCTAGGGTTTCAGCAAGAAAATAGATAATTGGTGTTCGGTAGGTGGATGAAATTACTAGTTTTCATCAAAGAATTATCATCAGTTCGATCTATAGTAGCTTTGAATTTGTTCTAAAAATTGTTAGCTTGAACTCTTCTCTGTAAAATATCCTTTCTTCGAAATTGCAATGTAACAATGAACTCTATTTCCACGTATATATAGGGTTTTTCAATATTCTTGCTCAAACTTTGATGCATTAAATGTGTGACCTAACTTTCGGTATGAGATGACTGTCAGCTCGATAATGTCTTCAATATCTTTTGCTCGGTTAACATAGATTTTATTCATCAGTTTGAACTCTTGTCGGTTAACCTTGTATAGTGATTACCGATGGGTAACCAACTCATGTTTCTCCTTTTACCAACTAGATGACATTTGCAAAATTATAATATATAAACCATAGTGCATCTTCATTCATGCAGATTTGGTATTTGTACATCATATATAAGGAACTTTATCTAAAATGTGATCATTTGAAATGTCAATTCCATACATACCTTTTCATCTGAAGTGGAGGTACCGATGTCACCCAATCTAGTGGATGAGGTTTCACCGACAGTGTTACTTGACTCAACATTCTCATTAGATGCATTCTTCCACATTGTGTTCCTTAACTTTGTAATTTCTACAATGTTATATCCACTCTCAAATATATGGTTTTCATCAAGTGCTCGGTCTCTACAGTTCTTGCTTACATGACCGACCTTGTGACAATGCATACATGTCATTCCTGCATTTGTCTAGTTACTTGATTGTCCAATCTGACTCTTTCTGTAACAGTTTGCTACAATATGTCCATATCGACCACATGCAGTACAATTAGCCCATGTATTATAATCCCAAACATATGAGTTACCTTGTCTCTTTGGTTGATATGGCTTTCGTTGTAATTTCTCTTTAGGTGTCTAGACTTACTTCATTTTTGCCTTGCAGTCCCTTGCAGTGTGTCCATACTTATTACAAGTATATCATATTTTCTCCTTAGTAGTATTATTAGCAATGTCATTCTTCTTTGCTCTGCATTCATAAGCTGGATGTCCAAACTTACCACAGTAATAGCAATATCCATTGAACTTAGGAATGACAGGATGTTTACCTTATGCTTTGCTTTTTCACACATTAGATGTATGTCCTGGTTTTCCATAGTGGTAACATGTCAACACTTTAGGTCTTTGACTTTGATTGTTGTTGACTTCTTCAGCTTGTTGTGATGATTCTCCTTCACTGGTGTAGCCTATACCGGTTCTGCTTTCGAATCTCCTCTGATTAGTTAGAAAATCATCAATCTTTTTAGAGCTGTCCTCGGCTATCTTCATCATCTTATTGTGTTTCTTTTGTGTTTTTATTTCATTTTATAGTTTTTATTATCTTCTCTGAGTGTTGCAACATCTTCAAGTCTTCTTGTTAATTCTCCTTTTAATTGGTTCATTTCTTGATTAATTGTCATCATCTGATTTGATATTTGGAAGTGACGATCAGTGAGTCTCTAGATTTCACTTTCTTTTGCTTGAAGTTGTTCAGTCATCAATATTCGGTCTTCAATAGCCAAATTTTGATCTTGTTTAGCTTGTCTACCATTGTTCATGATTTCCACCATTCTCACCTGTAGACACCTAAAAATCCTTTAGAAAATAAAGTATTTTTATTTTTTGAAAAATCCCTGATTACATCATCATTTATTAATTAATTATTTATTTTTATGCCATTAAATCCCTTTATCTTAATTAAAAATATTTAATTAAGAAATCCCTCCCAAAAATGTTTAAATCTTATTTAAACATTATTCCCCTATTTATTAATTATTTAATTAATAAATTGACCAAAAATCCCAAAATAAATAATTAATTTATTTTTTGCCCAAACCTTGGCCAATTTCCTTAAGACCACTAACCTCTTCCAGAATCTTCTAATCCTTCTTTAATTTTGATTAAAGGCTAATCCCATCATTTCCTAACCCTAATCCCAACTCAAAATATTTAATTAAGATTAAATATTTAATCCTCATGTTTATTAAATTCATTTTAATAAATATTCTCAAAACCTAAACCATGGAAATAAATAAATCTTTATCTATTTCCTAAAATCTATGTTGATCCTAAGTAAGTTCTAGACTCTTCTAGAAAGTCTTATCCTTGTCCCCCTAATCCTAATCCTAATCCTAATCCCCCCCTAACCTTGTCACATTCCCTAACCAAGGTTAGCCAACTCCTAAGCTTAACCCAAAGTCAAAAAACTTCTAGAAACTTCTCTTACATGCATTAAATGCATTTAAAGCCTCCTTATCCCTCTTACATGCATTTATGATGCATTTAAGAAGCCCCTCACCCCTTTCTTACACCCTTTGACCTTAGGCACATTTTCCAAATTGTGCACATCCCTCCCATCTTTCAACTCGATGCCCTTATGAAACTTGTCACAAGGAGGTGGCCTTGAACTAGCACAATCCATGTGCTCCCCTTTGAAAGGATCTTGGCCTCTCTTAAGGATTTTGATCTTGGCCACTCATTCTTCCTTCCTAAAGCCTATAAATACTCCTCATTTCTAAGAGCAAAATAATCCATTCATCTTTTATTTCAAGCATTGTTATCATGCTAATTTAGCTCTAGATTTAGTATAATCATTCTAATTTAGCTTACTTTCAATCATTTTTAGCTCATCTTAATATAGAACTAATGGATTAACTTAGTTTGATTCTTGTTCATACATCATATCACATCTATTTTGGGCTTAAAAATCTACTTAATCATTATTAGTTGCATAATCTTGTGTTATTGAAGCCTTAGGGGCAATTTTGGGTGTTCTACCCAATATTGTGCCATTTATGGGGTTTTCATGAAGCTTAAATCCTCCAAATCTACATTAGGAAGATGCTCTAGGTGCTTTGAGAGCATACCTACATTCCTTTAAATAAGCAAATCAAACAGTGCATGGACACATTTGTTTTAGCTCAATCTAAGGTGGCTTAGCTTAGATGTTCTTATTTTGGATTGATTTCATGTTAGATTAGAACTTAATGTTTGATTGATTTGAGCCTTTCAAAATAGATACATATAGCCTTGCTCACATCACCATTTGAGATTCATGACCGATTTGAAGTGCTTTCACTTGCTTGGATAGATGCTGATTCTTTTCAGATAACTTAGAGATTATGCTCTAAGATCCGTTAGAGATGCTTCCAGTTCTTGATCCAATATGATCAAATATGTCATCAATAGGTTCTTCATGATAACTTATTTCATTCTACTAAATTGCAATGTTCTTTCTTTCAACCAGTAATTTCTTCAGTTCTTCCTTGGCTTGTTTATATTGTTCCACAAACATCTACATTTTTATCTTCTGATTCTCAATGGTCTTGTCAAGCTTGTATCTCTCCATGACAAAGATCTTTTCCCTTCAGTGGTTAAACTATTCAACAAGAGAACTAAGATTTGATACCAATTGTTGGAATTAGGAAAGATAGGTACTGAGAGGGGAGGGGTGAATAAGTGCCTTCAAAACTTTAATTGCAAAACCTTTTTGATCTATAACTGAATACTGTGATAACCGATCAAAATAACTTGAATCTAATTGCATAAATCAATCATCTAGTTAACTTAATAATGTAAACAATCATGAAATCAATATGACAATCATATAGCACACATATTTTGGTAACGCAGAAACCCTTGTTAGAAGGTAAAAACTGCGGTGGGGATGACACCCACAAATTCTTCACTACTGTAGATAGAAAGGTTTTCTTGTTAAGGCTACAAGTTTTGATCACTTTTGGTGATCTTAACCTATTAGGAGTAACATATTAGATCAGCTAGATCTACCTAGTTATAGGATTTAACAACACTATATGAAGTGTGTACTCAGTTAAGAGATTTGACCAAAGACTATTAAGTCTACTCTGTTAAGAGATTTATCAAAACTCTATCACAATTGTTAGAAAGTAATAGTTAAACTATCTGCTAGTTGACAACTCAATTGTCTAAAATAGATCTATAAGTTCTTATCAAAATATCACCTTATCTGTGATGGTTCTCTACTCTGATCTTCTCAGTAGCCTTGTTTGATTCTACTTAATCTGAAAACCTCAGTACTCTGTTCTGCTTAGTAAAATGATTGTCTTGAAGATAGGCAATTTCTTCAAGTGCTCCGTGATTCATATATATCAGTTCAACAACCTTATAAAATGGTGCGAACATATACAATATATAGTGTTCTATTTTTTCTGCTTAAATAAAAATTAGGTTACAAAAGTAAATGATAGCCCTAAGATCTACGGTGCAAAATAACCTAGATCAACTAATACAAATAAGATAATCATTGCATTAAATGAATATCTTTTACAATAAATGCTCCTCGATCTTGGTAAACCATTTTAAGATATGTTATAACCATTTGCATAGAATAATGTGCCATTTCTGATTACCATGCCATTTTTTGTCATCATCAGTAAACACTGTATAATCTACTTAGTGTATACCGTGATGCTCGGTGTTTACTAACCATCGGTGTTGGTGTTGCTAGTGCTTAGTCAACTATGTGATGCTCAGTGTAAGGCTTTACCGACTACTCTGTCTTACTTCTAGTTACCGATTGTCTCAATGTAAATAACTGACCAACCTGTTTACTGTCCTTTGATACTAATGACAACCTAAAATGCTCAATAGAGATTAACACTGCAAACTCCTTCAATGATGCCTGACTAGACTTAAGAGAGTTCAAGTCTAGTGCAAAATTACTCATTAGTTCATTGAGTCTCTTCTTTAAGTATTTCTCCTTTGCCACTATGGCTGTAGATTCTTCTAGGCCGGAAAAAATTGACTTTGAACTGAGAGATGACTGTGCTTACATCATCAGCTAAATGTACATTTACCATTTTCTTATCCTTTGGCAAAAAAATATTCAAAATATTTACTGATTCCACCAGGAGAGGATTCCTCATTACTTGCTTCTCCTTTGTCTTCTCCATAGCTAGGACGCTGAACTTAATTAGGTCTTCTTCCTTCTAGAAGTACAAACTGCTAGTGTCAGGTGTGAAACTTGACAAAAATTTTGAGGAGGGAGTGATGGGAGTGCTATCCATCACTTCTTGCTTCACCTTGACCAAATCAACAGAAGATTCATCTTTCTTTTCTACCTCTACTCCTTTATTTTCTTGATCAGATATATCTTCTTTGATTACTTCTTCTTGTTGAGTGGGAGGGGTATTGTTGCATAATATTTCTGCTTCCTTAGTGCTGACAAATGCTTCCTCAAACTTGTCCAAGTCCTTATCTGTAGCCGCCATGGCTATTTCCACATTATCTATGATAATTGTGTTGTCTTTGGGTGATTCTGTCATAGGCACAGACTGATCTACTTTAGTTTGAGTTTTTTCTATGGGTGCTAAGTCCTAAGGACTTGTCATTGGTACATTAGTGCACTCTACCACTTTAGCTTCCTTAGTGGGTGCATGAGTGATGGGCGTAGTAGCTGGTTTGATCTGTTGTTCCAACAACACCTTCTCAAAGGCCTTCTCTATTTCCTTTGTTATCAACTCATAATATTTTTTCATAATGTGAAGAATTCTCATCTTTGTTCTAAGGTGTGGCTTTACCAAATTCAATATCAGATCTATTTCTTCTTTAGAACATACAGGTAGAGTATCTTATAATACTTTTTCTCTTATTCTTTGATCTTCCTCATTAGCTTGTCTCTTTAGATGTTCTAAAATGTCCCATACATTATCTAGAATTTCTGTTTTCAACTCAAGAACTGTCTTCTTGCACTTTATGATATGTTTGATAATCATATCATGAATTTCTCTCTTATCAATCTCACTAAATGATTCATAATGTTTCCCTACTTGATCAATTCTTCCCTCATCAATAATTCTAGAGCTCAAAACTTTAAGGCTAGGCCTGAATCCTACCTTAGGAGGTTCTTGAATGTTTTTCCTACTCCTTAATGCTCACGAGGATGGATGACTAGTGCTTTCTTCTTTCTTCCTCTTGAATAAAGGCTTATACTCTGGAGGAGTATCTTTGGGCATAGAAGGAGTACTATCTTCCTTATCCTTCTAACTGTCATCTTTATCAATTTTTATCTTCTTTACCTTGGGATCTTCTTGTTCTTCTACTACGCTCTTCAATTCTAGAGAAATATTCTCATCCCTTGCTTTATCAAGGTATTCTTGTGATACACCATGAATCCTTAGAATCTTTGATGTGACCTTTGCAACCTTTCTTTTTGTTGTAGCACTGTTCAGCTTAGCATCAAATTATCTAGTCTTCTCTTCATAGGTTCCCCACCTAGGTTCATTGAAATCCTTTGGGGCTGATAGCAGTACCTATGCATAAGCTTCAAGAACTTGTTCTTCAACCTCATACCCAAGTCGATGAATCCACTTAGTTCTAGGTTCTATAGCTTCCATATATGTAGTATCAATCTCCACCATGAAGCATATTGTATCCTTATACTTCTCTACAATACTCTCAGGAATCCTATGCCTCATCTACATTCTTGCTCTGAAAGTCTTCAATTCTAGGGTAATGTAATCTCTAAGTGTTCTTTTTGTGGTTTCCTTGTTTGATATTTGAGGCATGGTAGGAATGGACTTCTTTAGATACAAGTTTGACACTTTACCAACTATATGAAGGTACATATAGATGATTAGGGACCCAAACCTAAATACCTTAGTCTTATCATGTTTGATGGCTTTGATATTGTCTATCAACTTTGTGCATAGGATCTCACACAAGTTGAACTCTCCATCTTCTTGCACAAGACAAATGGCTGCTAGAATAGTGCCCGTAGACACACTATTCACCCTGCTGGTGTGATGAAACCTATAACCAAGTATCATTGACATTGATTTAATGTCTGGCTTCTCTATAGGCTCAATGGCCATGCTGCGCTTATCACTTCTTGATTTACACACTTGCTCCACCATTTTCTTGACATCCTTACCCACAAGAAGGATGGCACCTATCTTAGAAAGGCCTGTCATCTCATGAATTAGGTCTCTTGTGATTCTTACTGGTACATCTCCAACCCAAAACAAATCATCATGGATTCTACTTAACAATATCTTTATCCATTCTTGCTCATATAATTCATATGCTATGGCATACTCAACAATGGGGTGATCATTCCATTTGGTGTATTCATCTATGAATGTTTTGTCTAGTTTCAACATTGTGTCCATGTGCACCCTTAACCTATCCAGTCCAATAGGTTCCTTCTTACAATAGATGTAAGCCCTTATGTCTTCTACATGCATGACACCCATCGACGTGTAGAAGAATGCTCCCTCTAAATCATCTAGGGTTGATTTAAATGGGTGCCTCTTGAAAACATACCTCTTCTTCTCAGAAACATCAAAAACAATAGGAGTGGCCATGAATTACTTGATATTCACTTTCCAAATGATCTCTGAGATGTTCTGATGGTTTTCAAATCGGCGCAACGAGCTAGGGTTTCTATAATTGATCAAATGCACTGTAATTACTAATAGCTCAATCTCCAAATCTTCACAACAAATTCGAAGGCTTAATATGCTCTCCAATCACTTTGAGTATGAATGCAATGAGTGAATAAACAACTTCTTGTGTACTTAAAGTAAGAGTTTTTCCATTAATGCAACTCGCGTAAACTAGGCTGTCACTTCAAATTTTCAAACTTGAGTTCTACTAACAATAAACATGTGCACTCTTGCACAATGGTTCCTATACACTTCAATAGCTTAAGTACAAAGGTGCATACTCTGAGGATGAGTATACCAGCCACGCAGGGGTCTAGAGGTAAATTATCTCCCCCTATGACCCTGAGGGCCATTTATGTAGATGTAGAGGGTGCGTCCACTTAGGATGCATCCAATACATTCTCAACAACATCATCCTTCTTTCCTTCTAACCAAATCAATCTTGCATCTTCTAAGGCCTTGACGAACTTGACTTCTACTTTAGGATCCAAAACTAGTTCTTCAGTCTTTTTAGGGCTTTCCTGACCTTGCGTCCTTGATCTACAAAACTTTGAGATATGTCCAGCCTTGTTACAAGTGTGACAAATCACTGGAGGTCTATTATTACTTGGCACATTGACATGAGTCACCATTCTACATGTTCTCAATGAGTGACCATTATAGTTACATATCTGACATGTAACATTCTGAGAACTTCTAACATTTGTCTGATTCTGATCATGCTGAATCTTGCTCTTCTTACTAGTCTTGCAATTTATTGCTCTATGACCAAATCTATTACATGTATAATAGTAACCATTAAAAGGTTGTACCTTTGTATAGTTCCTTGCAATGTGTCCATGCTTGTTACATGCAAAATAGGTGCATTATACTTTGACTTCTTTAATTCAAATACCAAGCTTTCTTTGATATTCCTTAGCTCCAAGATTTCTAAGTTAGCTTCCCTTAGTTCTTCATTTAGCTGAAGGTTTCCTTTGATCTATTCATCATAGACTTCCTAATTATTAGTCAGCTTATCATCAAACTCTTCAAGTTGTTCTTTCAAGGACTTATTTTCTTCATTCATCTTCTTGATTTTTTCTTCAAGTTCACTATTAGAGCATCCTTTCAAATCTTTTCTTAGTCTTTTGATAACTAATTGAACATCGCTGACTTTTTCTTTTAGATCTTCAATTTCTCTTTCTGAATTGTCTAGTTCTTCAAGAGCTACTTCAAGATTCTTCTTCAAATGTTTCATATTTGCTTTGTCCATGATCTCCTCAAGGGGTTAAACTTATTTGTTGAGGACCAGAGCTTTGATACCAATTGTTAGGAATGGGAACACTGAGAGGGGGGGTGAATCAGTGTTCATTGTATTTTAACTTTTCACTTTAATTTGAATACTAAATTATAAATGCTTAAGTACTAAATTAAACATTCACATAAACATGAAACATGAAATCAACACATGACACTAATATGGCTACAGGGAAATGCAAATAGGTAAAAACCCCGGTGGGACTTGATACCCATTCTATCATCTTAAAATGGAAGCACTTCCATGATAAGAGCATTTAGCCCTCTGAGTAAGTGGTTTGGGGTCATGTTAAGTGCCTTGATTGGGTCTTTGCATGTATTTGGCTTTCTCCCTATTTTCCATTTCTTCTCCGCACTTGATTTCTTCATTCTAGGTGAAATTAGGGTTAAGGTCTTAAGGAATTTCTTGATTTTCCTTCTTCTATGGTTCTATTTTCTAGGTAGGATTCAAAAATGAGACCTCCTAGTCCATCATCACATCGAACAAAGGATTTTCTGTCTGTTATTGACACTGGGTCTTGTTCAGATATCAATTTCTAAGTTTCTGGCACCCTTGGAGCTCCTGTTGTAGAATCTAGCAAAGTTAGGGTTTGAGGTCAAAGTCAACCTCAACCCTAACTACATTAGGGTCAACCTTGACCTTGAATAGGCTAGGGTTGACCTTGACCTTGAACTCTTCCTGCTAGGATTTCAAAGTTTCATTTGCCAGTAATTTATCTTTTAGGATAATTATTTCCCGCTTTTGGGTCAGCTGTTTCGGGCTCTGAAACAGTAAATTCTTTAATGGTATTTAATCAAGGTATATTTACTAAAGGTGAGGACCTAATTGGGATTTAATTCTTCAAGGTGGCCCATCTAGAGGAGTGTGCCCTAGATCACTATAAAAGGAGGCCTTCCTCTCTCATTTTCACATCAAGTTTTCATATCCACACTCAAGAAATTTCATGAGCAAGCTCTCAAGTGAAAGAAAGTCTTCAAGCATTCAAGTGTTCAAGCATTCATCCATCAAGGAGTTCCATTGTTAGCTATTGAAGGATTCAATCTCCTTGGAGCCCCCTTGAAGATCCATCCTTCTCCATTCATTCAAACCTTTTCATATGCAAAGATCAAATCAAGATTGGTGTTGAAGATCAAAATACCATTGATTGGAGACATCCTACATTCATTGAAGCATTCTTACTTGTGGATTTGAGGATTCGAATCCTCTACAAGGACTTCAACATAAACAAGGTGATTTGTTTCAATTACTTTGTTTATGCACAATACAATTTCAATTCAATTTCAAGGTTAATTCCTAAATTGGGGTTTGACCAAGGCAAACCCCCCATACAACCAAAAACCCCCATTTTCTTGTAGGTATAGGTGCAAAATCTTAGATCTAAGAGTGAATTCGGATACCCTTTTTAGCAATCTTTCAGGATCTACAAATAGAATCAGAATCAGACTTCAAATAAATAATGTGGTCTTTAACTTTTTAAAAGGTCAAAGTTGACCTGTGTGAATTTGGAGAAAATATTTCTAGGTTTTATCCGCCTCAGCATTTCTAGTCTAGTACAGGTGACAGAATCTTCAGAAAGTTCATATAGAAGCCATAATTCAACATTTTCTAGATCTGCCCTAATTTAAGGTTAGTATTTGCACTTTAATTATTTCAGATTTCAAGCTTAATCCAACTATAGGGAAGTATAGGGTTTCTCTCTCTTTTTCATATTCTTCATAGATTGATTCAATTGTGTATTAACCTCTTGGTTGATCAAATTGGATCTCTCTTTTGGGAATTTGGATTTAGGAGTAAATCTTACATTTTCCCCACACACTTACACAAATAGAGGTGATTCCAAATCACATCTATTCATTTTGGTGAACCTGACTAGCTTACTCTCTTTCTTTTTGCTGTTAGATTTTCTTTTATCTTGTTAGTATTAGATTTATCCTTTATGATTGATCTTGTATGCTAATTAGATTTCATATTCATGCTTTATGTGTTCTTAGTTTAGTTCATTTGCATTATATTGGTTTATGAGCTTTACTACCACTAGTCCTACTTATAACATTCTGGTTAGAAGAAGTCGTAGACTCATGGGTGCCTTTGAGCCTAAATCTTCTCTTTTCCTTAGGATCCCCCATGATAACTTGATTCTTCATGATTCTAATCCTATTATTGAGTAGAACTCTTCTCACTCATCTCATGATGAGGATGATGCTTTAAGGGTTCCTCTTGAACAAGTCCAAAAAACTTTCCATTGAACTTGATAAAATGGGTAATTGGCTTCTTCAAGAAAACCATGGTCAAGATTCCATTCAAGCTATAGAGGCTCTTAAGAAAGTTCTCCATGATATTGATCAAGGTGTTAATCTCTTGTGTGGTATTACTCATCTTGTGCATTCCAATGTTAAACCTTTAACTCAAGACACTCAAAATTTAGGTTTCATTGCTCCTATAACTAGTGTTGAACCTCCTTCTAATCCTTTACCTAGTATTCCTATCTATACTCCTCCTTTGGTGATTGTGATGGTTCCCTCTATTCCTATGAGTGTTCCTCCCATGTCCCTTCCTACATCACAACCTTCATATCATAGTGTTCCTTTCACTTATTCCACTCCGCTTCCAACTGTAGTTCCTAGTGTTCCTCCACTTGTGTCTTCTATTCCTGCAACTTCTTACACTTTACCTAGTGTGTCTAATGTTTCTACTCCTCCTATTTCCTCTACTGATTCCACCATCATCAGTTTGGCTCAAACCATATCATCCTTACAACAACAACTTGCTTCCTTAACTCAAAACAAGTTTAGTATTCCTACATGTGACATGGGAAGACCTTTGTCTAGGGATATTATCTAAACTCCTATTCCTCATCAAGTCGATATGCCTCATCTTGAGAATTATAATGGAAAGGGAGATCTTGTTCATCATGTTAAAACATTCCAAATCCTTTGTAGTGATTATGCTCATGACCATAGGATTTTAGCCAAAGTGTTTTCTCGAACCTTTCGTGACTAGGCCTTACAGTGGTATTGTTCCTTGCCTACTTATTCCATTGATTCCTTTCCAAAACTTGCTAATGCCTTTATTCAAAAATTTCAAAAAAATATTGGCCCGCACATGTCTTTGACTAATTTAATGCATTGTAAACAAAGTGCTAAAGAAAAATTGATTGAATTTATTGGTAGATTTAAGCATTTGCATGCTCAGATTTCCTATCCTATTCCTGATATTGATATTCAATGTATGTTTATTTCAAATTTGCAAAATGATATTAGAGATAAGATTCTACTTACTGAATTTACCTCTTTTCAACAACTTTGTGCAGTGCTTCATCATTATCAATTACAAGTGAGTCAATTTGAGAGCAACACTCCAATGACTCCTGTTCTCATTGATAAGAGTGATGCTTCTCCTAATCCAAATAAGTTTCAAAAATTTAATAATTATGTCAATATAAACAAACAAGTGAATGCAGTTGCTGATCAGGTTGCTATTGCATCTCTTAATACCACTTTTGTATCCACTACTGTTCGATTAAATTGTACATTTACTCCTCTTTCTAAAACTTTACATGCTATTATGAATAGGTTGGTAGCTGTTAATATGATTACTTTACCTTCTATTCAACCTCTTTTACCTACTACGATTGCATCTAAATCTTTTGATCAAAATGATTTTTGTCAATATCATCATCAGAATGGTCATGATACTAAGAGATGTTGTTCTTTAAAACATAAAGTCCAAGATCTCATTGATGCTAAAGCTTTATCTGTTGATAATCTAGATAGTAGTGGGAATCAATTTGTCTCTCCTCCTAATCAAAACCTTCAAATCTATATGAATCATTTACCTACGCATGATACTAATACTATTGCTCAACCATCTTCTATGGAAATTGTATATGATTCAAAGATGGATGATCTTAATCATGTCGTTAATCAAGTGGAGCATGTTGCTAAGTCTATATCTCCACCTCAACCTTCACTTCAAGTTCGATCTCAACCTCTAGTTAAACCTAAACCTAAAGTGAAACCTCAACCTAAACTGCAACAAAAAATTAAGGATAAAAGACCTCAGGAAATTTTGATTACCTTTGATGACTTTGAGTGTGTTAAGGCTCCTGATGGTCCCCTTTACATTGCTGCTAGGGTTGCTCAGATACCTACTCGTGGTTGTCTTGTTTATCCTACCTCCTTAGTCAATGTTATCACTGAAGAAAATATTTTTATGAAAAGCTTACAACGCGACTTCTATGATACATCAGATGTGTGGATTCAAACTTGTAATGGTTTTCTTTATCCCTCATTTGGTTCTATTACTTTACTGGTTGAACTTTTTGGAAAACTTGTGAACACTACCTTTGTTGTGGTTCCTACTTCTGATCAATTTCAAGTTAAGCTAGGTTTGCCTTGGTTGATGGCCATGCATGTTGTTGCTTCACCTATACATATGTTTCTTAAGTTCATTCATGATGGTGAAGTGAAGATGATCAATCATAGTCTATATTGACCTTCTAGACCTAGAGATTGTGCTGCTTTGGATTTCTTTTGGCCTTCATTACCTAATTCATGTCCTCCTCATCCTGATAATCTTTTTCAATCATATCAAGCTTATAAGCATCATAAGATTCTTCAATTAAGAATACCTTCTATGGATCTTAATCATGGTCTTTTACCTACACCTTCGATACCTCTTTCAACTATGGCTTCTTGTTCTGTTAATCAAGTTCCTCCTACTAAATCTATCAACGATCCTGTGATTGCTCCTCCTATGGTTGATAATCCTATTGATCTTCCTACAGAACCTGTGAAGGATTCTATGATTGTCCCTCCTAGTTCTCAACCTATTTCAAATAAATCAAAATGTAACCGATCTACTAATGAACGTCGTAAAAAGTGTCGTGCTCATGCTAAAGCTAAAAGATCTCTACTTTTTGCAGATACACCTATGCATAATGTTGTTACTAATAATGATGTTCACATGCATGATTATGATGATTCTATTCATATCTTAGATCCTATTTTGATTAATTTGGATGACAAAGATACTGTTGATGATACTGATAATGTTAATGATGAATATGAGACTATTGACACTGACATTGATTTACCGAATATGCTTTCATCTCAATTAACTCTTACACCTAGTATCAAACATTATGATTCTCAAGAGGATCCTTGTTTGGAACTAGCTATCAGTCCTACTATATTGGATATAGTCCCTCTTGCAAGTTACCCACCTACCCTAAATGATATACAACAAGATGGGGAAAGTAGGTGACACATTTGAGTGGCTTGTCCTTTGTGGTAGCTTTGTTGTGTGTTTTCCTACTGTACTGTGCTTCTCTTGTAATGTATTTGCTAAATGTTGTTAGATTATTTTATACAATCCTTGTTACTTAGTTGGTACAAGGTGATGAAGGAATCAAAACTGTTGTTTAAACTCCTCTATATGTATCTCTATTCTTCTATGCATTGTTCAATGTTATGTTGTAACTGTGCTATTGTTTGTAAATGTTTCCTTGTGTAGTCTGCTTGGATTCAAGATATGGTAGCACTAATTCTTTTTGGTCTCCATGTCATGGTCTGAAAAGATTCTTCTTTGTATATCTTATGTAATCTTTCCTCCTTTGTGATTGTAGTTCTACTTTCTTTGGGGAATGATGTCAATTCATTTGCAATAATATCATATATATATTATCTTATGATCATACTGACCCCATGGTAGGTAGATCCCTTCCATGTTCTCTGTATGTTTCTATGATATTTCCCTTGATTTGTCTTTGTCTGGGGGCATCTCGATGTCAAAACCTAATCAGTGGAGTTGTTTATGTTTCCATTAAAGCCATTTCTCTTGTTAAAGTGTCAGCAATGACTTTAATGTGGGGGCATACGCTTTGCACACTTATCACACACACGCACTTATGAAAACAAATTCAAAACATGCTAAACTTTCTAAAGATAACGCACATAAGTTGCTAAATCCTAAGGAAGATACACACTTTAAATTTACTTTTCAATCTTTCTTTTTGGATTAAGAACTAATCCTTAAAGTATGGATTTATATTAGGATCTCTTGATCCCTCCAGTTTCAAATACACATATATTATGATCTCTTAAGGTCGGAAGTGTCCTTAAGACTAGATCTCTTATTGTATTTATTCTTATGGAATAGGATATTCCTAAGGATAAATCCTTGATGGGTTGACTAGTGAGTAGCCACATTCACTAGGCGGTTCAATTCCATCTTTCCGATTGCACCTTTTTCCTGTGTGGTTCATATTGGGACATAAGTTCTCATTGGGCGAGGTAATCACACTTTTTCTTTCTTTCTTTAGAGATTTCTCTCTTATCTATGATTTAAGAGTCGATGAAGACTTGAGTCCCTGGGGGCTTGGGATTTCTCTTTGTCCCTTAGATTACAATAAGATTATCTTGTTATTTTTATCTCCTTTACCAAGAGTTTGCATCGAGTCCATACTCTTGCTAAAGTGGGGGCTTAATGTATCATCTTAAAATGGAAGCACTTCCATGATAAGAGCATTTAGCCCTCCGAGTAAGTGGTTTGGGGTCATGTTAAGTGCCTTGATTGGGTCTTTTCATGTATTTGGCTTTCTCCCCATTTTCCACTTATTCTCCGCACTTGATTTCTTCATTCTAGGTGAAATTAGGGTTAAGGTCTTAAGGACTTTCCTAATTTTCCTTCTTCTATGGTTCTATTTTCTAGGTAGGATTCAGAAATGAGACCTCCTAGTCCATCATCACATCGAACAAAGGATTTTTTGTTTGTTCCTAACACTGGGTCTTGTTTAGATATCAATTTCTAAGTTTTTGGCACCCCTGGAACTCCTATTGCAGAATTTGGAAAAATTAGGGTTTGAGGTCAAAGTCGACCTCGACCCTGACTAGGTCAGGTTTGACCTCAACCCTGACCAGGTCAAGGTCAACCTCGACCTTGACCTCTTCCCGCTAGGATTTCAAAGTTTCATTTGCTAGTAATTTATCTTTCAGGATAATTATTTCATGCTTTTAGGTCGGCTATTTCGGGCTTTGAAATGGTAAATCCTTTAATGGTATTTAATCAAGGTATATTTCCTAAAGGTGAGGACCTAATTGGGATTTAATTCTTCAAGGTGGCCCATCTAGAGGAGTGTGCCCTAGATCATTATAAAAGGAGGCCTTCCTCTCTCATTTTCACATCAAGTTTTCATATCCACACTCAAGAAATTTCATGAGCAAGCTCTCAAGTGCAAGCAAGTCTTCAAGCATTCAAGTGTTCAAGCATTCATACATCAAGGAGTTCCATTGTTAGCTATTGAAGGATTCAATCTCCTTGGAGCCCCCTTGAAGATCCATCCTTCTCCATTCATTCAAACCTTTTCATATGCAAAGATCAAATCAAGATTGGTGTTGAAGATCAAAATACCATTGATTGGAGACATCCTACATTCATTGAAGCATTCTTACTTGTGGATTTGAGGATTCAAATCCTCTACAAGGACTTCAACATAAGCAAGGTGATTTGTTTCAATTACTTTGTTTACGCACAATACAATTTCAATTCAATTTCAAGGTTAATTCCTAAATTGGGGTTTGACCAAGGAAAACCCCCCATATAACCAAAAACCCCCATTTTCTTGTAGGTACAGGTGTGAAATCTTAGATTTGAGAGAAAATTTGGATACCCTTTTCGGCAATCTTTTAGGATTTGTGAACAGAATCAGAATCAGATTTCAAATAAATAATGTGTTCTTTGACTTTTTAAAAGGTCAAAGTTGACTTGTGTGAATTTGGAGAAAATATTTTTGGATTTTGTCCGCCTCAGCATTTCCAGTCCAGAACAAGTGACGAAATCTTTAGAAAGTTCATACAGAAGCTAGAATTCAACATTTTCCAGATTTTCCATAATTCAAGGTTAGTATTTGCAGTTCAATTATTTCAAATTTCAAGCTTAATCCAACTATAGGGAAGTATAGGGTTTCTCTCTCTTTTTCATATTCTTCATAGATTGATTCAATTGTGTATTAACCTCTTGGTTGATCAAATTAGATCTCTCTTTTGGGAATTTGGATTTAGGAGTAAATCTTACATTTTCCCCACGCATTTACACAAATAGAGGTGATTCCAAATCACATCTATTCACCCACTAATAATCTGCACTAGTGTTTTGTGACCCTTGTTAGAAGATCCTTTACCCTGTTAGGAGTAGCTTTACAATGCTTTTAGTATAGTAGACCTTGTTAAGGGTCAGACCCTATTAGGAGTCTTTTACAATGATCCCTATTAGGGGAGTGAACTCACTATCCTAGAGTTCACTGCTCAAATGATGAAGGCTACAACCTTCTAAATTAGATACACACTATATCTGTAGGTGAACTATTGATGTGACATTGCTTGTCTGATCAGTTCCTTTGGTACAATGATGCTTTGACCTCTTGCAAAGCTCTAATACATCATATGCTATCTTTTCATACCTTTTCTCTACTTATCTCAACTCTAATCCAACTTTCTTGACTTCTATACTGATTACAATGGGCACACCTTAAATTTATGCGCTCATATCAAATATATAATTAGGTCGGCCCTATAACTAATTACAAATAATGCTTCCAAATGAATTGGCTTAAGCATGCTTATAATTATAAATGTATATATGTTGGCAACCTAAATACAATGGGCACATAGCCTTTACAACATTAATTTACAATCGCAAACCAAAATAGTCACTGTCATCTCTATGCTTTGTTCTCTGCTAGCACATGCTAGCTGTGCAACTTCAACAGACTGTAACTTTCACATATTTGCATATCTATTTATGCACTCTTAGACTAAGCATAATTATAGTCTAACAACCTTAACTTCTAGGGTGCATACCATAATTCATCTGTATGCATGGGCACAGGTGCTCTGATTAGAGTCAGGAAACACCCATGGTCACGGAGGAGGTCAGGAGTCAGAACCCTAGCCTAACTGGAACACAGACTAAAAAAGGAGAAAGAAAGCAAAAGGGAGGAATTCATAAAAATAGGATTGATAATGAAGAAATCCCCAAGCTAGGGTAGCATAGTCTAAGCGCTGCTCCAGTTTTTTTTTTTTTTAAAAAAGAAGAAAAAAAGAAAGAGGGAGCAAAGAAATAATACTTGATAAAAGCTAAAAGAAAAACCAAAGTAGTAGATGTTGAATCGAAGAAGAAGAAAATCATTCAAAACATGATGGTTCAAATAAAGCTATTCTGTAATAAGGGAGGGTTAAATTGACTCTAGGCCAAATTCAAACTGATGGGTAGTGATCTGATGATAGTTGGTTGATAATCAGCGGAAGATTAAGGTGAAGGATTTTAGGGAAATTTGAATGCACATAAACACACACTAGAGGCAAATGTAATGAGGTCCTCGATCATGATGATGTTAAGATGATTGTTTTGGCTGAAGGATTTGTGTCTAGTTCACCGTAGGACAAGGTTGTTTCAAGGCGGAATGGCTCTGGAAAACTCAGGTTGTTTCCCTTTCTTTTGTTGGGTCTATTTGTTGTGGTCCTACAAAACACTCCCCTTTGTGCCTCTTGGCTTTAGAGCCCCCTCTTCTTTTTGCTTGTCCTTAGTTTTTCTCAGTTTTTTTCTTTAAGTCTAGCTTTTTTTAGGTTTTTTTGCAGTGTCACAGTTTCACACTTCTGAAGGTCTGAGAGTGCGAAAAGTCCAAAAAAGAGAAAAGAGGTGATCAACCTTGGTATTTTAGGACCCACTAGGATTTTGGCCTTTCAAACGTCGAAAGAATTGAGAGGTTTGACTCCCCAAAGGGAGTCGGTCTTTTGGCATGTCAGACATTCATAGGTCTGAGACCCCCGAAAGGCTGATTGGTGGGGGGCTGACTTCACCTACTGATTTACCTATATAAGGTGGAAAATAGGTTTTTACCTTCATTTCTCTTTGCTTGTGCATATCATTTTTCTTGAAGCTTTTTCGACACACCTTTTTGGTTTTCATTTTCTCCTTGTTGTTCTCATCACCTAGCTTATTTGAGGTTGGTGCTCTCCCCCTCTCTTCCTTTTCTTTGATTTTTTTGTTGTTTTCTGGTCGTCTAGATAGGTTTTCTCATTTTTTTAGGCTTCACTAGGGTTTTTGAGTTCTTACTAGGGTTAGGTGTTTTGTTTAGTGGGGTCTCACCTCGGGGGTAATGAGGTTGTCCCCTCTGATCCCCTGGCCCCAAGTTTGTGGTTAAGGTTGTTGTCAGACTTGTTTTCAAGTCCAACATCAAACCCTAGTTTTGGGTGCTTTGGGCATTGGAGTTTTGGACCATCGCGGTCTGAAACTTTGGACTTCTATCCAAGAAAATCTTATAAGTGCTCATCTTTTGGCATTTTGGAGTTTTCACACCCTGAAACAGTTCATGACCTAAGTTCCCAAAACCTGTGAAGTTCAAAGTTCTCCAAAGTTCATACATCAATGTTTTTCCTCAACATTTCAGAGGTTTCTCCTTTCAAAACTTCAAGACCCCCATTTCATTAAAATCTAAAGAGGGACATCCCAAGACAAGTTTCAATTCACCATGCTCTCTTTAAGCATTTCAGAGGTCACGTACCCCTGAAGGTTTGGAAGGCCGAAAATGGTTTTTTAGAGCTCTTTCAAGCTTAATTTTTCAGAGCACTTTATTTTTTTGAGATGTTCCTCTCTTTCTAGCAATTTTGGGTTTTCTGATTCATGTCTTTTGAGTTTTTTAGGAATGACAGAGAAAGTTATCTCACCACCTATGAAATACCAATTTAAGGGATATCATCCACCATCCAAAGTCAGCAACTTGCACTCAGAGATTACACACACTAACATCAGCCACGTCAGTTGGAATGACTACTTGGTCAAATGCACCCAACCAGAAGGGAGGTCTAAGGACTAAACTTCATTAGTGCATTATTCTTTAGTGAATATGGTAGCACATCCAGTCTCCATCTTGTCTTCAGACTTGATAAACACTTTGGTGAGTCACTATGTAGTTGATGAAAGAATGGTAAAGAATAGCATGGGTGAAGTGGTCCTATATCTAAGGCCGAATAATATTGAAGATGTCTTCCACTTGCCTAAAGGGGTCGACAAGTTTTACAACTTTCACATCAACAAAAGGAATGAAGTTCTATAACAAGGATATTTCATGAGCTTATGATATAGTAAACAATGAATACCTTATACAGTCCCAACCAAAGAACAAGTTGGACCAAATAGACATGCGGAGAGGGTACATGAGGGAAAATATCCAAGTAGCTATCACCATGACTAGTCAGGTATATGGGCTGCCCAAGTCTAGTCTATTGGAACCATGGATGATCATGCTCATAGAAAAGATAAGGGAATGTCAGACAAGGTTCGATTGGGCCACTATCCTGAGTGACAATCTTGACAAGTAGCTAGTTAGAATAAAAATAGACCCAAATTTCTACATGACATCTTATGTTGTGTATTTATTAGCTGCCATGGTAGTATACCTAGGGTTAACAAAGGTTGGGGTTATGGGAGAACTACATACATGGCCATTCATGATGTACCCACAATTGGTTAGGAAGGAGTTCTACACCCACAACAGCCCAGATTTTCATATAGTTAATGATGCCTTTGTTTTTGCCATCATACGTTTCATAGAGTGAGACTATGCTAAAAGAATCTCAATTGAGGTTGCGACTAAGGTGAAGGCCCTCAGGGCATTTTACTTTTAGTTTAGAACCTTCACATACATCTAGGTGGTGGGGTTCACCCTAGCTCCAAAAAAGTAACCCAAGTATCCTTTTGAAAGAGTGACCCTCTTAGAGATTGCAAGACAATTGTCAGATGCCCATGAGCACATGAAGCACAAAAAGAAACACTATTGGGATTTCCTGATTTCCATAGGGCCCCACTATGTACCTAATATGAAGATCTACAAATCTTTATCCTTCAAGTGGGATGAATTCCCTCTACAAAGCTACAATCTCATAAGGACATGTTTTGATCCAATTGGTATGTACAGTCATATATTGGGAAGGCATTATGTGCATGAGCCACACATTGAAGACCATTGGATAAATTGTGTGGATGACTATGAAGTCAAGATCCGTGACTATTTTTAGATGAGTTTGGAGCTAGCAAAAACTACTCTATTACTAAAGATCCCCCCAAAGGTGAAGGCATCTGATTTTGACAATGTTCTGGATCCTATTTACAATCAAGACAAAGCATATACTTGAGCCATTATAAATGCAGAGGTGGACAGGGATGAAAATGATGATATTGGTTTCAAGGCTAGGCATGTCATTAAAGTCACAAAAGCATGGATCACTCATCAGTTCCCTATGGAACCTATGTCGGTGAAGCAACTACTGGAGCAGCCCTACAAAGAGAAGAAGAAAGGAGAGATAGTACTGAAACCACAATTTAAAGAGGTTGCACCCTTAAAGCTAGAAATGGTTTATAAGAATGAGTGTCCTACAACATATGGTTCGGCTACTCATTCAAAGAAGGCTAAAACCAAAATGAAAGGGAGCATAGAACCTCCAAATATGCCTTCTTCTAGTGGTCATGAGTCCCCAAGTGCAATAAAGAAAACCCAAAGATTCAAGGTAATAGGACCTAAGCTGGCTGGCATGATCAAAGGGAATGTATACAAAAGGAAGAAAGGCTCAATGCCAAATTAGATGGACACCCTCTTAGAGGATGATGAAGATGATATGGATCAAATTCCCCTCAGTAGAAGATCCCAGTCCACAGGATCCATAAAGAAGAGAAGAATAATGGAAGATGATCAAGAAGATGCCGAAGGGGCAACCCAAGGAGAACCAATAAATCTTGATGCATTGGGTGATGATGAGTTTGATATCTCCACTTTCAAGGGAATTCATAGTTTCTAGGAGTTTGAGCAAGAGGCTCTAGCCATAGGAAAATTAGTGTCTTTTGGTTCTTTTCCCACACAATTCACTAGTCCTCATGATAAGGTGAGAGAGGAAACTCCACAAGAGTCTCAAGAACCAATAGAGGAAGTGGTAGTAGAGGCCTAGAATGAAACCACAAAGATAGGAAGGGATTATTCCATTGGTATCACTTCTAAAGAAGATGCAGCTACACAAGTTCCCTTGGTTTCAAATCTAGTTCAAACTCCACTCCCACCTCCACATCAGACATCATCAACCACTCTGTTGCCTCCATCGCCTCCACCATTTCATGATCCCATGCCAGCTCCACCTCCTCCCTTCATGCCTTCACCCACTCCCCTTGCTACTCCAATTCTAACTCCTCCCATACAAAATCCTCCCTCTCAAGCCTCTACTCCATCTTTGGCTCACATAGAAATCCTAACACAAGGGTCCCAAGAGCCCAAGAAAGAAATGGAAACAATGGATGTGATGTTGTCAAAAGAGTAGGATGTATCATATAAACAAGTTGATGATGGAGAGAAGACAGTTGAGGAAGAGCAGACAACTGAAGAAAAACATGCACCTAAGGAGGGAGAGTTAAATGTGATGGAAGAACAAGAAACATGAGGAGAAGAGGAAAGTCATGAAGAAATGGAAATAGAACATCATGCTACTACCTCAACTCTTGTAGCTCCATATGAACCCTTGAATTCCTTCTCAAAGCCCACTTGGTTTGCAAAGTAAATCTAGCCAAGGACTAGGATATACACAAATGATGAGATAGATATAGCTTTAGTAGGGTGTGCATTCCATCAAACTGCATCTAGCACCTAAGAAAGGACACTGTCATACATCACACAAGATTAGGTGGGTAGATGGAAGGCATAGGTGGTTGTTCCTACAATGAGCATTAGTACAGTTGAGGTCACTCCTAATGATTACTTGTTGGAGGAGGTAGATTTGGGAGAACCAACCATAGAGGGGAGTAAAACTTTAGCTACCCTCTATTTAAAGCATGTTCTTGGCTTCATGGATAAAGATGAGGAAAAGATAAAAGACTTGATAGAGTAGAACGAGGCCATGAAAAAGTTCAATCTCAAGACAGCCGGTCCCATTGACCCTAATAACCCTGAGGCCTCATTACAGGCCATTTTGGAGAAAAAGGGTGAAGTAAATACATATATTCCACATTCTTTTGTATAGGCTTGTGCAGATTGGAAAGTCAATTTTGAGGAGTTTGCTAAGGTGGCTCTCAAGAAGATTCTAAGGACTTTATGACATATTCTTCAAGGAATCTCATCCTTAGTGGAGATCATGAGTGAAGAGGATAGTTTAGAGGAGAAAATCTTGAAGTGGAAAAAGGCATTGGATGACCTTGTGGTAATAAGGAAGAAGCATTTCCAAGTTTTGGTTAAGATATATGAAGGGTTAGAGCTGGAAAATTTTGAGGAATGGATCCAAGACTATTTTGACTACTCTTGAAGAGGTACTTAAAAGGATGGACAAAAGGAGGGATGACAGTCTACTTCTTGTAGAAGAGTTACATAGGTTCTTTGACAGATTAGACTTAGATTTATATGATGAAGATGATGAAAAAACAATGCATTTTATGAATTCCTTAGTCAATCAGTATCTAGGTATATTCAGAGGGGTTAAGAAAAAGGAGGATCTCTAGCAGATGTTCTATCAAAAGGAATAAATTTAGAAAATGTTATCTCGAGAAGAGGAGATACAAGGGTTTGCAAAGGAGTTGGTTGCCTTCTATGATAGGCAACAAGAACTCCTTGAAGGGGTCAAAATGGTTGAATTTGAAGAGGTACTAGAGATTGTGGAAAGGTTCCGCAAAGCCCATCCAGAGATACTTCCAAGTCAGTGAGCAGCTAGTCTGGACTTAGTCAAATTTTGTGTAGAGAAAAGGCAGTTTTGTACTTAGCCATTTTTGCAGAGCCTTTTTTTCAGCCTTTCGGCCCTAGAGAACTTACAACATCCAAAAGTACGAAGTCCAAAATCTAGGATAAGAGGACTCAACACTTGGTCAATTTTGGAGCTTGGTTTTTTTGGACCAACTATTAGAATTTCTATGTATTTTTGGCACGTCTATTGTTTAACTCCAATTATCTTAGACTTGATTTTTTAGTCAACTAGACCTCTTTTATGGGATCATTTTTGCATGATTTTGGGATCTCTTTTAGTTGAGTCCATGTAGAGGAGCTACAACCAAGGATTAAGGGCAGGATCATGAAGTTATATGAAGAGCATGTATGAGTTCCTACTTCATTTTGAGATGATTTATACATGATTTATTCTAGTTTTTGTAATGCACAAGGTTTGATTCCATGTTAGGGTAGTTTAACTTGTTCTTAGAAGTAGTTTCCTTTATGTTATCTATAGTTCAAATTTATTTTTGAGTTTCATGCAGTCGAAACCCTAGCTGTGAAAATAAGAGCACAACTTTATAAATTGTAATAACACAATGTAATGAGGGTCTATTTGATCATTAATGCAATACATACAGTTGGTGCTTCATTCATTGTGTGATATTTCTGCTATCTTTGTGAGATTTGTGAATGTGTGATTTTCTCATTAATTTATTTCAAAGGGCCAATTGATTGTGTGGTGGTTCCAAATCTGCAATTCTTAGTTCGGTGTTTGCTGATGTTATATTGGTTTGTTGTGATGAATTATCAAGAAGATCTTTCTTTTGGTGCTTTATGATAAACTTGTCTCACATGTGCGCACATTTATGGCAGCTTTGTGATTTGATGAGTTTTGGCCTTCCTTAAGATATGAACTAGTAAAGGCCTCCTTTTTAATAGATTCACATTTGTCTTCAATTGAGCTATCCAAATGGTTGAGACCCAACCTAGAAGGAACCTTTAGATTGATTTTCATTAGTCTTCCAAGAGGGGAATTTTCTCGCATAAATCCCTAGTCATTGTCGCATGTAGAAATGATGCTCAACAACATTATTATGAAATGCTACTATTTTTATAAAGATACTATGTATGCCTTGGTTTAAATGTTTTTGAAGATGCCATTAGGCTTCATATTGTGTTGGATATGTGCACACAAAACAAGTACAAGAATTGAGGCTCACTCAAACAATTAAAGGGAACAATGAATGGTGCATGCACTAGCTTTTAAGGGACAAGAGAGCTTAAGAATGCACAAGCCATTTGGGGGAAGTGAGAAGCAAATAAGTTTGATTTAGTCATTAAATAAAAGAAACTAAAGTGCCCAATGTAAGAAGAGCATGGAGACACCAGTGTGGTGAATTAAATCAAAGAGGGTTGTATAAACAAAATAAAGGAATCATATTATACAAAATGGAGCCCTCTTTAGCATGCCATAACACCAAGTCAAATTCACATTGAAGAGAGTGTAAGAGAGAATGGCTAGCATAAGGTTCAAATGCTTGAATGTGCAACCAATGGGCATGTTTTGGCAAAGGCTGCCAGTCAACATTGCAAAAGGATTTAAGATAGCGTAAGGGACAAGAAAATGAAAAAATAAGATTGCGTGAGGTGAATACCAAAATGTGGAGGCTCCCAATCAACAAATAGGCTGTGCGTGAGTGTATGATGGTGCATGATAGTCAAACTGGGAAGGCTACGTGGGCATTAGAAGACTAACAATTAAAAAAAGAGGCTACAAATTGGATGAATGGGGGAGCCAATGCTTGTGTGAGCACCTGTAGTTTTCAAGCTAGCAAGATACACAGGAGTCTTGAAAGAGGATGCCAAAAAAATTTGAATGTGCATGAAGTTTAGTTTGGTGGCTAGCAGCACATGCACCAAATGAGAAACAAGTTTGAAAAGGTGTGCACTTACCAAAGGGTGCCTACCATGAGGCATGGAAAAAATGTGCCAACACCCATAGACTAAACAATGAAAGGGTGTAAGCCTATAGACTATCAAGGCAACTAAGATAAAAAAAATGTAGCACACCAAGTGGGGAAATGACTTCATCCAAAGATCAAGAGCTATGTGTATTGGTTGGAAGGTGGGTACATGCTAAATTTACATGGTGCATAAGAATGTTAGAGGGTGTGTGTACTAAAATTGCTAGTGTGTGCCTTAAGATTAGTGTGCTAGCACTTGTGTGACCCAAGACAAAGCAAAGACATGGCAAGGAACATGAATTAGATGCACATTTGTCTGCGGGGCATAAGGCAAGGAAAATAATGAAGGAAAAATGAGTGTACAGGGTGTCAAAAGGAAGGTAAAAGTGAAGGGGTGTGCATGTGGGTTTATCCCACATGCACCCCAAATTGAGTTTTAAAGATATTTAAATGCAAGGCCACCCAGAGTTAGAGTAAAGTGAAGAAGGAAGGAGGCATGTTGGCTTCTACCCTTGCAGGCCTGCATTGGGAAGTGTGCCAACTGGGTGCTGTGGACAAATTTTAATGAAATGTTTAAAAATATTCATGGATATAGTCCCACATTGATGGGGATTGGAAAATTTCAAGTCTTTATAAGACCAAGAACACACATATGGATTGAAGAAAGAATAGGAGGCTCTGGATGTGCACATGTGCAAGCTTATATTGGGATGTGTTCCAATTGTTGAAGACCACTAAATTTTTTAGGAGGAGGCCGGATCGATTGGTCAAAGATATCACACATGGAAATTGGTTGCTAGTTCTCTGAATAAGATGGTAGTTAAGGTAAGCATACAAAGAACTAGAGATGACCATGGTAGCATGTTCTCCCAATCCTAGTGGTTAAAAGGATGACATTCAGAGATCAAGAGATAGGCTAGTCACACAATCTCCCAATGGTAGCAGTTAAGGGACAAACATCCATAGATCTAGAGAACACTTGGTCACATGATCTCTGAATCCAAGTAGTTAAGAGGTAAGCATCTGGAGAATGAATTAGTTGCACATTCTCTAGATCTTGGTGGTTAGTGAATGTAAATTCAGAGAACTAGAGAATGAGCTCAGTCGCATAATCTCCAAGTGTCGATCGTGGTTAAATGACTTATTCAGAGATTCATAGAATTAAGCAATTCACCCATTCTCTAGATAAACCCAAGGTCAAAGATATGATTTAGAGACTTGGAGATTAAGATAGTTAAATATTCTCCAAATGTGACCAAGGTTAGAAAAGGTATTCAGAGAATTGGAGAATAGTGTGGTCGCCGAATCTCCAAATTAGAGGTCAAGGCCATGGTCAAGGTGAGTATGCAACTAGCCGGTGACACTTGTCAAATTCTAGTGTGAAGTCTGGGCATAAAGTGCAGGAAAAAGCCAAAATGAAAATGGTAAAATATGATAAAGTGCAATATTTTAAAAGAATGGATATAGTCTTCTCCATAGTTCAAAAATTATTTTTATTTTAAATAATGGGAGAAGCATTCACGAGAACACGTTTGAGGCATGTTGTGATCATTGCTTGATGAGGAACATGATCAAATTAGTTGGAGAAAGTGACAATAGGCATGAAGGAGGTTGCAGAAGATCATTTTGAGAATTAAAATTGATGATAAGATGGAGATATTTCTTGGAGGATTGATAGTTGTCAGTTAGTATTTAACTGGCTTTCTTCTCCCATATCTTTCTTCTTTTCATTATTGTAAGGGATGGTGAAATTTAGAGATGAAGAGAGAGAGAGTTCATCTAGGGTCTTTTTTGGCATTCTACCTTTGTAATGTATTGATCTTGAAAATTTTTAACGAGAACATGTTGGAATCCCATCTCATATTTGTGTATGCCTTCTTGTATTGATCTTGGGTTTTTATATGTTGATTTTGCAAAGAAGGTTAATATATGGTTTACAAAGTAGGTTTTGAAATTATTTTTGAGTTCATGCCAAGGAAAGGATTAAAATTTAAAGATGATTTTAGAGAACTCAATGTTCTTATGAGAATTTGATGTCCGAGTGTCAGAGTGAGAGGAATGATATGCAAAGTAGTTGTTCTAGATTCTAGGTGTGTTTGAATTAAGTTTTCTTTTGATGTATGTTATATATGACTCCATGCCCTTGAATAAGACACTGATCTATTTTTGATAGGCAGTTTCTTCATCATCAAAACAAGTTTATAAATGATTATATCTTTCAATTAGTATGTAAGGGACATTAGTGCATAGTTTTTATATGTTGAATGATGCAAAGAAAGTTTTATGATTCCTTTCAAGAAGAGAATCAATAGGCACACCCACCTGAGCATTAAGGCTCAAAGTTTAGGAGGATCATAGTATTGATCCTTTTTAATTATCCCCTTTTTCTTGTATGATTTGGAGTGGTTTTCAAGAGTCAGTGACACTAGGTTCTCAAATGCATTATAAATCTACAAGTGGAAAGAAAATGAGTCAACATGTTTCATATCGAAGAAGATGTAAAACCCAAAAATGATATTTCTAGCATTTGTGCTAAAGTTGATGATGATGTTGAAACTGCTTTGTATGTTAGAAAGAACAAAAATGAATGGTTGATTGATAGTGGTTGTTCTCATCATATGACTAGAGATAAAAGTAAATTTGTATCACTTTACAAATACGATAGTGGCCTTGTTAGATTTGATGATGATAAGGCAACTTATATTATTGGTAGAGGTTCTATTACTTTTGATGTAAAAAATAACACTAACAATGTTTATTATGTGAAGGGTTTGTGTCATAATCTCTTGAGTCTTGGACATATGTGTGAGAATGTCTATGATGTTGTATTTAAAAATGAAGGATGTGAGATTCAAAAAAGATTTGGAGAAGTGATTGTAGTTGGAAAAAGGACTGCAAGGAATATGCACCATCTTGAATGAGCTACAAAAGGGTGATTAATATCGTATATCAATGATAGTTGGCTTTGGCAGCGGAGGATGTGCCACTTCAATTTTGACAATTTGGTAAGAATAAGTTCATCACAAATAGTAAGAGACTTACCTAAATTATGCAAAATAGACATTTTTATCTAGAAGGGATGTTAGGAAGGAAAATAGAGGAGAGAATCATTCACAATGAAATACCATTCATCTACCACTTTACTAGATCTAGTGTACATAAACCTTTGTCTTCCTACCAGAACAATGAGTTTGCAAGGTGATAAATAATTCATAATCTTTTTTGATGATTATTAAAGGTTGACTTTGGTTTCCCTTCTAAGAGAAAAATTAGAAGATTTTGAGAAGTTCAAGATATTTAAGGCTAGAGTTGAGAATGAATGTGGTATAAATATTAAGTGTTTGAGATCTAAAAAAGGATGATATTTTACTTTTGATGTGCTTGAAAGTTTTTGTGAGAACTGTTGTCATATTTTTACTCACCTTTGGAGACCTAATTACTAAGTGAGACTACAATACCCTAGTTTGGATTATTAGGTGATCTTTCTTAAATTTGTGTTCATTTCATAGTAAGATACATGAAAAGGAGAAGAAATGATCTACATCTAAAAGTATTACATGTATATGTGCCATATCTTAAATATAATGTACCAAAAGGAAATAACTGAGCTCACACAGGCCATGAGCATAGCCATTTTTAGAATTGCATGAATGAGTACAGATATACATGAAATAATGAGCATAAATACTAGGGTACTAGACATTACCTAGTAGTCGAACGTTGATCCAGTTCTGTCCAGTGTGCTCTTGTGATCCTGAACCTACATAGAAGAGAGAAAAGGGTGGGGTTAGATCCAATGGATCTAAACAATGTATGGTACCATAATATTTACAAGCATGCATATATGCACTCAGTCATAAACCTCTGGGAAGGGCTATGCTATAGGGCATGTACACTTAGGAAAAGATGCTACAATAATAAAAGAGATACCATGTTTTCACTAATTTGTTTGTTCCATGTGAAGATACAGAAGAAGTTGATTCAATGTTGTTTGCCTCATTAAGATGATCAAAGCACTGAGAGGATGGTCTTCCCAAAAGACCATCCTCAAAGTGCAATGATCAGCTGTATAATAACAATAGAAGAGTGCTAGAATCTAGATGAATGATGTTTCCCTGTGATGTGGGCTCTCTTGGGAAGATCTCAAATTTTCTTGAAAGAGACCACATCACAAGCCAAGAGCACCCATGATCACCACAAGGGAATGACTGGATGAAGCAGTGTCAGTGGGAAATTCAAAGATCATAAAGACAAATCAAATGAAGCATGGTCAAGCATTGGTAGATTCAAAGTGGGGGGCATGCATCATCATCATGTTAGATAACGGTACAAGTCTGCATACTAAGGAAAAATACATTATAGCATAACGTGTGCTACAAATCTGTATTCAATGTATTGATGCTATAGCATGAAGAGTGCCTTAAATCTACATTATGAGCTAAGTAAATGATGCAGTCAAGGCTGGTGGATCCAATTAAGGACTGACCGACCTTGCAACCAAACCAATATAGAATGGAAATACACAATAACAATAACAAATCTGAAACAAAACAGAAGTCTTTATTCATCAAATCATCGATTACATGCAATGTGCTGGGCTATAAGGCCTTCCCGGTTATGGCTAGATACAAAGAAAGTAATAGTCTACAAGGTCTCATAGGATCCAAATCTTTTCCCCAATATCAGCATTCAGCTAGCCTAGGTCTGTAACACACAACACACTAGTAGACACCCATGAAAGATCTAAACTTGTACTCAAACTTCCAAGCAATCTTGCTATTCCTAAGCTTGTAGGCTACTAAATTTTCCTTCCACTATGTTCTCCCCCCTAAATAACTACCCAAGCATCCTATAAATATTGATTCCCAACCACAAGTCGGTTGATGAAACAATAAACCCTTACAAATAAATATTAAATGCTAAAACATCAGTCAACTCTCACATAGCCTTACAAAATAAATAAACTCTCAAGGATGGCCCCAATGGTTATCAGATCTACATCAAAGAATGAAACACACTAGATCTAGGTCCCCACACATCCAATGGTCAATTTATAACTTTAGGAGCAGGACCCAAATCAATGGAACTAGTTGGCCAAGCCAATGCATCAAAACAATCCAATCAGTAAGCAATAATAGCGAGCAAGAGAGGAAATAACTGAGCACTAGTCAACTGACCACACCAAGCATGACTGAGGAATGTAGTTATTGCCGAGTGCCAGAGAACTGACACCTTCATTTATTGAGCATTCTTCAGAGATCGAGCACCCCAGTAAACACTAAAACTAAGAAACTAGTCTCCCAAACCAAGCAAGAACTCCACCAAACCAAGATCAAAACTAACAATATACCTTCAAAGACAAACATATTTTTGGTTGATACATGATTTCCAAGAATCCTAGGATGCTCCTGCATCAGACACCCTAGGTAAGAAAGATTTTCTCATATGGAAATTAGGAATGCCTCAAGGGAATCAGAACATGTATGCCAAATCTATTCTTAACCCATATCTCCTCTTGTCCTTCATCCCAAGTAGTCTTCACTTCATTCATTGTCTCATGTAGAAAGTCCTTCTGATTTCCACTTTGCTTGTCCTTCTAGTCGGTAATTGATAGTAATCGACTCTGACCACTATCAATCACATCAGTGCCTTGGTAAGGTTCATCCCTTCCAGACTCCCCAACCAACTCTGTATCATATGCATCTCTCTATGTCACAAATGTCATCATCTATTGTACCATCTCTACCAACAAGACCATCTATCTCTTCATCTCAACAAACTCTTTGGAAATATCATTCTCCTTCTCCTTAAAACTAGACTTAACAGGAACAGGTTCATCAACCCTTTGCTATTGAGGTTTGTCATAAGGACAACACCTGATAACTCCACATCCCTTAACCCATGTCTCCTATAAAGGTATTAGCTTATGCTGAGCTCCTTCATGCCTAACCACATAGGTATTAGCATGACCATCAAACAAGACATTCCTATCAAAATGCCAAGGTCTATCGAGCAACAGATAACAAACATCCATAGGCAATATATCACACAATATTTCATCATGGTAAGATCCAATCTAAAACTTAACCAAGCATTGTTTTTCAACTCTAACCTTAGAAACATCTTGTATCCAACTAATCTGATAAGGATTAGGATGTTTCCTTCTTTCCAAATTCAATTTACTAACCATTTCATTTAAAACAAAGTTCTCAAAACTGCCACCATCAACTATTACATTACATACCTTATCCTATTACTTACATCTGGTTCTGAAAAAATTTCTCCTTTGCACCAGTTCATGGACACATGCAGCTAATCTCCTAGTGATAAGTATCTCACCTTTTTTTGCAACATTCACAATATCTTCTTCAGCAGTCAGTGCCACCCTTTTCTTAGGACAATAAAACTTCTATGACCAGCTTCACCACAGTTATAACAAGTATCGATGAACTCATTCTTCCACCTTACTCTCTGTCTAGCATTCTTAGTAACTTGACCACTGCTAGATCCCACATCAGACTTAGGATTCTCTATCACATTACTCTCAGCAATTGCTTCACTAGTTTTACCACCTCAGTTTCTATTGCTCTATTTTCCTTCATACTTCTTATTTAGCTTCTCTTCAATCTTTAATTCCATCTGATAGGCATCACCAATTGTTTTCATCTGCACAGTAAGTAACTCTTCCTGAATACTAGGTCTCAAACCATAAACATACCTAGCAACATTCTCTTTATCAGCTTCAGAATGACTAGTCCTAATCAGGATTCTGTAAAAATCCTCGGTATACTCCTGTACCAATTTGTTAGTCTGCTTCAAAGCTTTCATCTTCTTAAACATGTCTGATTCATAATCCACCAGAATGAATTGCTTCTTCAACTTGTCAACCATTCAATTCCACTTAGTGATCTTTTCTTTTCCTCTTCTACCTCTTTCCAACTGAATTTATCTCCACCAGATATTTGCATGACCCTTCAACTTAGTCTTTGTAAATCTAACCCTATCAGGATCTTCTATTTCTTCATACTCAAATTATTCATCAATCTCATTGATCCAATCAATCAATTCTTCTAGCCTAAGGCTTCCAGCAAATGCAGAAACTTCAATCTTAGGTATTTTCCCAATCTTAGACATAGCTTTCAGAATTCGATTCTCCTCAAGATCTCTAGCTTCTTCTCCAACTTCTTCAAAATGATCTTCCTCAAATTCATCATCACTATCCTCTTTCAAGGTAGGCTTCTTCTTTCTCAATTATTCTTGTAGATCTTGCACTTGTTTCTGCAAAGCCCTAAAATCATCAAGACTGAATTCTCTAGTAGTTTCTTCTTCCTCTGAGATCTCATGATTTCTCCTTGGAGGCATCTTCAAATCAAGATCTAGGTGCAAACACACAAGATCCACTCGGCTCTAACAGGAACAAAGCTCGCTCAAACAGGAACCAACTTCGCTCAAACAGGAACCAGCTTCACTCTGATACAACCTAATGTAGTCAAGGTTGGTGGATCCAATTAAGGATTGATTGACCTTGCAGCCAAACCAATATGTAGCAGAAATACACAATAATAATAATAGATCTAAAATAAAATATAAGTCTTTATTCATCAAATCATCGATTACATGCAATGTGCCAGGCTGTAAGGCCTTCCCAGTTACGACCAGATACAAAGCAAGTAACAGTCTACAAGATCTCATAGGATCCAAATCTTTTCCCCAACATCAACATTCAGCTAGCCTAGGTCTGTAACACACAGCACACTAGTAGGCACCTAGGAAAGATCTAAAATTATACTCAAACTTCCAAGAAATCTTCCTATTCCTAAGCTCGCAGGCTACTAACTTTTCCTTCCACTATGTTCTCCCCCCTAAACAACTACCCAAGCATCCTATAAATATTGATTCCCAACCACAAGTTGTCTGATGAAACAATAAACCCTTACAAAAAAATATTAAATGATAAAACACACTAGTACATTTTAGCCTATTTTTCGATGAGGATTAGTCAAATTTTCAATATCAATTGGTCGACCAAATGACCAAAATTGTTGTCAAACTTTTTTCATTGCTTATACAATAGGAAAAATCATCATCAAAATTCTGCCATCCATAGTGGTTGAATTATCGACCGAATTGTCATCGAAGCGATTACTGCAACCTGGATCATATCTTTTATCTATGCGACCAAATCCCATCGCACTTTTGATGACATGTGGTTGGAATAAACATTGAATACATAGCATCCTCATCAAAATGCTAAAGAGAGTTTGTGTAAAGTTTGATGACATTTGGTTGGAATAGATGTCAAACACATAGCATTCTTGTCAAGAAAACTATTATTTATATGTCAAAAAATCGACCAAGAATAATTTTTGGTTATATATATATATATATATATATATATATATATATATATATATATATATATATATATATATATATATATATATATATATATATATATATATATATATATATATATATATATATATATATATATACATATATATACATATATATATATATATATTATCAAATCAAGCATACCAATATTATCACATAAAAAATTATGAAATTATGAAATTGTCATATTATACCAAATAAAAATTATGAAATTGTTCATCCTCGTGACTATTTATTCATCCTTTCTAAAATTCTACTAGATATTGTTATGGCTCCTTCTAGATAGGAACTTGGTTTGTGATAATCATTAGAAAGAAAAGGAATATCCTCAAATATTTCATCATCATCTTTGTCATGTATGTCTATGAAAAGATGCATATAAAATATCAAAGCATATTAAGTATACAATCTATTTGTCAAATCCTACAATAGAATGGAAGATTTTTCAATTTTGAATTTGTAAAATATTTCATATCACAAAAAACTAACCAAAGACAGATTATTAAATTGTTCATACTTGTGAATAATTATTCCTTGTGTCTAAAATTCTCTTAGACATTGCTAGCTTTCCTTTTGGATAGGTCTTTTGGTTCCACATGCTTCTTTCTATTTTAAATCTAGAAACAAACAAAAGAAGACAAAAATAAGAAAAATATACTCCATGTTAGTAATTTCATTAATTTAATTTAGTGAAGGATTTAAGTTTCATTAATTTCCTTGATATAACTAATGAAGTTGCCAATAATTTTATTAATCTAATTGAGAAAACTAAGGGTAAGTGTGAATCCTGTATTAATTTTGACTCAAGGGATAGTTCATTAATGCACCTGATGGACCATTATACAATATTGCAAATATTAAAGATAATCTCTTTTAAGGAGTGCTCATAGATCCAACATGCATTGTGAAAGTTATTATTGAAGAACGTCTATGTACACAAAAATTTGATCATGATACATATGATAAATCTAATGTTGTGATTAAGGTGCATGATGGTTTCACTTGTCCCATCCTAGGTTCGGTCACCCTTATTATTAAAGTTGGTTTTAAGTCCATAGATGTTACCCTTTCTATTATCCCTACCTTGGACTTATTTTGTGTGAAATTAGGACATCCTTGGCTCAATGGCATGAAAGTTCCTTCTATCATCAATAAGTGTTTAAAGTTTCTCCACAATGAGCAAGTTATAACAATAAATCAATCTCTTTAGCCCTTAACTAATAATGGGAATCTTACACTTGATTACTTTTTGCAATCATGGGAATTTGACAATATTTGGAAGATTCTAGATTATAAGTGGTTATTTTCTATGGTCATATGGATTGATAAGCCATTTAGTGTCAATTTGGATGTAATCGGTTGGGTAGTCTTAGTATTTTTAATGGTTGTTACGAATCGGGTAGAGGCAAACATTTTGATATAATAAAAAGTTGTAATAATCATGAAGTTGACAACTTAGTTGTCAACTCCATGACATAATTAGTATCAATAATTACACTTTTTGGTCACAAAGAATAGTTAGAGCAGTTAGGTCATTTAGGAAGTTGGCTTAGATGTTATGCGAGTCAATTTTAGAGGTTATTGTTTTGGATCTTTTAAAAGAAGATCTCAGTTATGCAATGGAGGACAGAAGGTTGAGAATCAGTGAATGAGGAAACAATGTAATGGGAACAAAATAATAAAAGGATCAAATTTTTATTTAGATCTTTTTAGTTCTTAATCCTTTCTCATTTACGTTCACTATTCTCAAATTTGTTGTATTCAAATTCTACATTATTTTCAATTTTGAAAGATCTTTGTTTAGTTGGATATGAACTAGTTCTTATTATCAGGTTTTAATGAAAGAACATAATAGTCATGTGAATCAATTTATTTTGGAGTTAAGAATTAAAGGATTTGATAATTCTGTCGGGTTCATGTTCAGTTTTCAGTAACAATCTTGATTGGAATGGTGGTGGTTGCTTATCTAGTAGAAAGTGATTGTAAAAAGCTAAGTGTCAAGTCTTACGAATGAAGGAATCAGGTTACAAAGTGATCCCACAATTGAAGATAGAGGATTTCTCTTGAACCATGAGTAACTGAGCCTTTGTGACTACTGATTCAGATGTTACTAGAGATTCTGGTGTTGGTGCTCAACATTTAGAAGTGAAAAGAGGTGGCTAAGTTGTTTATGTTGTGTGAAGCCGAGAAACTTGTGGTGACAGTCACATTCAACATAACCAAATGGTGCCACAATACACATCAATTACTTAAGATTAAAGGGGGTGAGTTTCTAATCACCAAGAGGATCAGAAACTATAGAACAAAGTGTTCACACATGTGCTAGGTATTGTGATAGCTAGGAGGACCCATGAGCACATGTTTGCAGCAAGGGGCGATGTTGTTGATGTTCTCATCATTGAGATATCACAAGATTATAAATCTCTTTCAGCATCCATACAATCGGCTGTCACAACGAAACCTATGATGAAAGAAAGTTTAGATTATTAAGTTTGATTAGGCTTATTCACCTTCGCTTGTCAAGCTCTACATCACTCCAAGTCTCAATTAACACTATGAATTATGATATATGATACCACTTATAAATGTTAAGCTTATCCAATTGATAATATATATATGACAATATCATTGCTATCTCTAATTTGACAATTGGATATATGAAAGGTGATTAGGTCTATATATAGGTAATGCTAAGATTATTTGGATTAATATGTATAATTTAAAAATAATAATGTGGATATGATATTAAATCATTGTTGTATCTGATGACTTTAGGAATTATGCAAAGTTAAGATATTCCAATTTGAAAATATTCATAGAGATCTCTACTCTTCCTGAAGTATCGATATAAGCTATACAATGAACCTCCCTTTGATGATAGAAATGATGTTATATAATGTTGTGTCTGATATGTCGATATAACCATGCAATTAGGAATATGAGGCTCTACTTGATATGACAATATCATAGTACAAGCATGAAATACCCAAGTTGTACTTTTGGCATTGAAATACGAGCATGACAAGACTTCACAAACAGAATGAATTGGAAACTTAAGATAGATCTTGTAATGCAATAAACCTTTGGAAATATAAAATAAGAAATTGAGTGTTGATATTAAAAGGGCATACATACCAGTAACAACAATTGCCCTCATATCATTTCTTCTCATTGCCTCATCATACTTTTCCCTAAGTGCACCAAGGACTGCAAAGAAACAAGATAAACAAATCACAAGCATATAGCGATGTTAGAATAGTAAAAGAATACTTTGACATAAGAAAAAAACTACACAATATTAAAACATGAAATTGTGGTTTAAAAACTAAAAAGGTAATCATTCGAGACCATTCATTAATTAGCTATTTAAATTTTCATTAGTTGAGAATTGATAGTCATTGTCAAAAGGACAAGAAACTCATCAATGTCCTCATCATTCCCATGGTTTAATGTCTAAAGGACAGTGACATATACAAACAAATCAGTGTATATAGATGGATTGCCAATGAACAAAGAGGTTTCAAAAAATAGTGATGTGTACATTGTCAAAGAACATTATGGTATTCACAATCAAAGAACAAAGATGTGCTCAAGGTTATAAAATAGTGATTTGTTTTAGAATGTGAAGAGTTCAATAAGAATATTAGTAAGTAATGTTGCAATAACAATGAATGCAAGACAAAGATGTAATGGAAGTGAAAAAATAGTGATTGTTCAAGGGTTTTTCTATACAAAGTCAATGTTGAACAAACATTGATACAAAAGAATGAAATGAAAGGATCCATGAGGAAGATGAGTTGTTCACCATTCTTGATGTAGAAAAGTCAACAAGATCGGTTGAAGGCCATTAAAAAAATTAGTCACAATTATCTAGGAACTATGTTAAAGCACTGTCCCAAGAAATGATGAAGGTGTGTTTTCAAGAACAGAGATGGAGTCTGTGTTTTGACAAAGGGGTCATGTTTTAGAGAGGGATGACAAGAACCATAATACAAAGGTATCATTTTATTATTTTTTCATTATGAATATATAGCATGGTGAGTTTGTAAATGATTGTCATAAAGAGCAAAAAAAGATACCTAATAGGAACAGAGTAAAGTATCATATGGGGAAAATTAGAGGCCAAAAGGACATCAAGTGACAATCACAAGAACCTTATTGCAAAAATAATGGTCAAGTGGGCTTAAAGAAAGTGTTTCTATAATGCATTAGCAATACATAACAGTGATTAGTAAATTGTGCAAAAAACTAGTGATAGAGTGTTGATATGCATAGAGGTCATAACAGTAATAGTTTATAAGAATGCTTTTAATAATGCTCCAAACATTGAGAATGCAAGATACCTGTAATGATGAACTTCATTTCGACTTGCTAATTGGCTATCACTATTAACTCTAAGCTTATCTTTAATGTTTGAGCTTCACTTGGTTTCAAAAATAGTTTAATATTCTCTACTTAACAAGACCAACCACGTGAAGGTGTAAGCTCATTTGGCCCCTCCCCCCCCACTAACATCACTCTAAATTCCCCATTAACATCTAATAACATTCATTCATTCATCCATTTTTGAAATATAACATTCAATCATTATAATCACATGATAACATTCATTAACATATAAAATTCATTAACACACAACATTCATTAATAATTCATTAACACATAAAATTCATTAACACACAACATTCACGAATAATTCATTAACTCATCATTCATCAACATTACTAGTACAAAATTACATCCATTAAGACAACGTTCTTTCATTACCAAAAAATGTTAATTATAATCATTTCTTTTTGGGTTTCTTGCTATTTTTTTTTCATGTAATTTCTAAGAGGAAGATCAATGTCCTCTTCATTCCCCTCCTCTACTGATTCTAATGGCAATGCATGTCTTCTCTTCATCTGTTCAGGAATAGAAGGCCGCTGTGCCAAAGGGGGGTCCGCTGCAATAACAACTACATCATGAGTTAAATTCACACATAATTAATTTAAAAGAACAAAACATATTGATTTTCTTTACCTGAATGTGCCACATGATCTACATGGTGATCACTCTAAACATCCTCCGGCACTCATTCAGCGTGACATTCTCTATCCTCTAAAATCTATAGAAAAAAGGTTACACCAAGTTCAATTTAAGATGTTAAATTGTATTAATAATTACATAATTAATTTTAAATAGAAAATGAGCACCTCCATCGACACTACAATGCAAATCAGGGGCTTCATCATGCTGCGTATGATCTGTGTTATGATTAAGAGGCTGCATTGCACTGTCATGCATATTATTATCAAATAGATTGTTGCTCAAGTATTCAATTTCTAATATATTTTTTGGTATATTTACCTATTCACATGATGCAGGAGACTCTTGGGTTGGGCTAGTGGAAGCTTGGCATAGCCGTTCAGCCATGGTTTGATAGCCTTTCTTGAAGGCAATTTTTTTGTGTTCTACTGTGGCTTCTAAATTAAATTCAAAGCCTTGCAATTTTTTATTAAACAAAATTATTTGCATTTTATAAATAATTTTTCTCTGCAATTCATTTACTGCTACTTACGATTCATGCTTTGATTTTGGAATATCCACCAGAGCCAAGTCTATGCTATCCAATCTTTTGCAACTTGGCCTTTGTTGCCTTTGATGTGTCCTACAACCTATGAAAATTTTGAAATATGTTAAATGATATAGATATAAAGATCACTAATTAGTGCATTATTATATTGTACTAGTAGTTAATACTATTGCATACCTTTTTCTCTCATTTTCTGGTGTAATTCCTCTTTCAGCATCCCCTTTCTCCTTTGCATCCAAAATCAACTCATTCCAATCCCTCACTGGAATAAAGGGAGGATGCTCGTACTTTGGGTTCTAGATGAGACTCGTTCTATATGAGTCCCTCACAGTCTTAAGATGTTTGGCAACTTTTTCTAAAATTTTCTTCTCCTCAAAAATATTACTAGGAAACTCATGCTCTAAATCTTTAATGAGTTTATCTTTTAATTTTTTGTCTTGCAAGCTCCACCTTTTAATAAAAAACACAAAATTGTTAGATAGAAAAATTAACTAAAGTTGTGTACCTTGAATATAGTAAAAGAAAAGACCCGAATGAAAGGAAAAATACTGTACCAATTAATGATATGAAAAAAAAAATAGTGGGATAGGGTTAGTTCACTTATGATGCTCCACCTTGTACGTATGGTGGGCCTAGATATCTTTAGTGTGAGGTCATAAAGCGTCTTATTAAATGAATCATTTCTTGCCAAAAATGTCATCGGATAATCAATCCAAAACTTGTTATAAATAGGTAAATGTATATTACAATATAAAAAATAATAATTTTAAAGTACCTGGAAGCTTAGGACATTTTAAAATCATCAATTCATTATCGTCAATCAACAATGACGTCTGCATAACTCCTGTGCTAGAAACACAGGTAGATCCAAGAAATGATGGTGAATTATCACTAATACATGTACTCTGATCTGTATTTGGCATAACAGACGGTGCCGATGTATCTCCTACTCCAAAAAATTAATCCACTATGTGATGCACCCAAGATTAAAGTACAAATTATCAAATCATAATTAACACAAAACCAAATATAGCAAAAAAAGGATTTACCAGGCATAGAGTGTGAAGGTGTCAATGTTTACATGCTCCTTGTTGCTGACATTGCACTCAAAAATCTCAGATGGACGTCCGTCGACCTCCTAGGAGGAGTCACCTGCACTTGATGACCTGAACAATACATTTTTAGCAAAGACATTCTGAAATAATAAAAGTAAGAGTTAACTTAAGAAGTTTTTGAATTTTTCAAAGAAAAATTTCCTTGTAACTTGTCAACTAAAGGATTATTTTACCTAAGGCAGCCATAGGTTTGCTACTACCGGCCTCACCACGTTGTCCTTGACCAGGTACTTGAGTTTCCAAAAAATCTTGTAATAAGAACACATTACATATTTTACTTCGCAACATAAAAGAGTATAAAATATAAACCTTTATTGAACTTTTGTTATAACTAAAGATTCATTACTACTTACTTCATAATGATGTGCTTGTGCCATCAATTCAGATAGCCTCTTCAACATCTCCTCGGTTGGATTTGCTTCATCCAAAATGCTCATAATTTCTAAATTGATTTTTTTTAGTTTTTTCCTCAACATAATTGTTATATTAGGCATTTCTATGATATCCATATCAGAAGGGGTAACTATTGTCTCTATTGCTACAAGTTCTTTTCCCATATCCTGAACATTAAATTGTGACATAAATATTAGTAAAACTATCATAAAAAATCCAAAATCTTAAATAAAATAACGTAATAATATAACATTTTTCAACTATCTAATTTGTACAATTTCAATAAGGTTTACTATTGTTGAAGGCGGGAGGAGCATCCTTGTGGCCTCTATCATGTGGGGGATCCATATTGTCCTATGACAAAGATTAAATATAAAAACTTCAGTGAACTAAAAGCAATAGAATTAGCAAAAAAAACTTATTAATAAAATGGTATATAGTACTTACCACCCTCATGATAGTAACTTTGTTTGTATCTATGCAATTTAAATGGTAATCTATTAGCAGTTCTTCCCTTGCACTTATTGATTTTATTGCACATACAAAAACTTGATTCCCCTCACGCGCCTCAAATATGAAATTGGGTTGCTTATTAGTTGAGGAATGTCATGTACTATTTATAAAACCTACAATATTACCTATTGCTTTTGGTCTCCCATCAATATACATCACAAATCTTTTACTTTGATCATTTTATTTCCATTGTATATTATTTGCTGATAGTGCATACCTACGCATACTTTTTTTATATTGAACAATCCACATCCAATCATTGTAATCGTAACATGGACCGACATGAACAATTCAACAACTTTTTTGTAACATGCCTTTATCCCATCCATGGAAAATAGGACCAAACCATGTAATGAGGATGGAGCTATACGATATATCCTCTCATTAACACAAAAATTAGTGTTAATTGGAGGTAGCTCATTGGGTACCCATTCTTTCTCAATATGTGTGTACCGAAAGGGCACCTTGATGTCACCTTTGGTCTCATCATCATAAGAACATGACCCCCCTTTAGTAAGGAAAAATTGCATGCGTTTATCAAATTTTTTTCTAATCTTTTGACCTCTAGTTGATCTCCCCATTTTAGCTGTATTACATGTAGATCTTTCATCTACCATTCCCTCATTTCCCTCATTCGATTTAGATTGATCTGACAAGTACCTATTTGGTGGGTCCTGCAATCCATCAAATGAGATATTTTCACGTCCCCACTTCAAATAAAATTTTGATAATATTTAAATAATATATATAGAATAATCAAGTCGTGACCCATATGTACAGTTCTTCTTTGCCTATACATGGGAGATATAAAATGTACTAAGTTAAAAGTGATTATATAATTATATGTCTATACGGTTCTTCTTTGTCTATATATACATTATATGATTATATAATATGTCTATTTATAATATACGTGCTCAGTGATAAACAAGAAAAATATAATAAAATTATGTCTATTTATTGACTTATACCTGTCGATCCATGTCACTGTGCACAATCCATGCCAAAGGGGTTAAATTTTCTGCATATGTTAATCATTTATCTTAAGTTAGCTAAAAATTACATGATACGTATGCTACAAATAACTTAGAAGACAACATGAACAATATGCAACACTGTAAACATGAACAAATTTACCTTATATATGGAATGCAAGATTGTCAACAAAAGGGGTGACAATGTCTGTAGTCAATTGTCTGTTTGCAAAAAGGGTGATAATCAAACACAATGTATACATGTATCAACAACAATTAATTTAGCATCATAAGAAAAATATTGGTAATTATAAATCACATATGTTGTAATCATTAGAATTGAAATCAATAAATCAATATTAAACATATATACTAATCAATATAAATATATATAAATAATTAAATCACATATATACCTTGTACATTTCAATCATGTCATTGATCATCTTCTTCATCCATCTCACCATCATCGCCATCATCATCATCATCATCATCATCATCATCATCATCATCATCATCATCACCACCACTATCATCATTTCCATCATCACCATCACCATCATCATCATCATCACCATCATCTACTTCTTCATCATCTTCAATATCTTCTTCTTCCATAACATTATACTTTATCGACCTTCCTCTTGGATCATGTCTAACAACATATGACCAACCCTGTTTATGTGGAGCCTCTGACTAAAACACATGCTCACATTGGCTTAGAAGAACATAGGGCTCATCTTCAATTGGCTCAAATGACCTTGTATTAATCATTGTAAATCCATTATCATGTTGAATAACAGTTCTATCTAGATCATTTTGATTCAGTCGTAGCCTGTGCCATTTGACGATGAATAGAACTAGTTTGAAGGAGTTAAATTCACACTTAATTATATTATCTAAGATGTCATCGTATTGATTTTGATATTGTTGAGGATGTATGTCATTTATAGATGATATATTAGTGACCTCGATAACTGCAGTTATCCCAAAATCACAAGTTTTCTTTGTGTCATCCAACTTTTTTATGCAAAATTTGTGGCCATGATAGTACATAGCTTTGTGGTGCTTGACTTGTAATTTTTCAAGTGTGTGAAAATTATTTGTATCATGAGTTGATAGAAAATATATGAGTCATGATCATTATTAAATTTGTACGTACCTCTCTACCTCTTAAACCATATGCTAGATCAATTACCATTGGCGTAACATTGGAATCTCCATTACGATGAGTTTCTCTAACCAATGAAGCAACACTTTTCCATGTTAATGAGCAACCATTTTGTTGACATCATTCAATCCATACCATCATCTAATCAAGATTGTTCACAATATAGAAATGTATTGCATCCCACTTTCGACCAACTGTATAAAAAAATACACCAATTATAAATAACTTATATTGAAGATTTATAAGAATTAATTAACTACAATAACATCTTATATTTACCTCTCACTTTTCTCAATATACCTTTTTCCATCAAGTACTCCCCTTTGAATTTGTTAATGGATTTGGGATCCGAAATATGATCTACATGGATCTTTGTTGCAAACTTAGGAAGATATTCACTAATGTACACCATGGTCTGGTATACCATATATCCCTCCATCATAGAACCCTCAGGATGTGCTCTCTGTCGAATCAAAATTTTCAAAAATTTCAAGTGTCTCTCAACCATCCACATTGACGTAGTTGGTACATGTCCACACAATTCAATCTCCTCAACTTGATGTATGAGGTAGTGTTCTTGTGCATTAAAAAAAGTTGAAAGTAGACACTTTTGCATTTCACACATAAGAAGAAGAATTTTTCTCTTCCAATATTTTATATCTTCTTTATTGATTTCTTTTTATGAAAACCACCTCATGTATTTTTTAAGATCATATATAACTTGTTTGACACTAATGGGGAAGTGGTGTGGGAGAGATAGAGGTAGAATGTACTGCAATATTTGTAAAATGATCTTATCAATATTTTATAAAAGAATGCAATGAAAAATACATGCAGTATAAAAATATATAGTGAATACAAAATAACATGAATTACCTTAATAAATGTATTCCAATCATGTATTTTCATCCCTGGCCCAAATTCACTTTTTTTTAATATAAGATTGTTTATGTTTGCAGCAAATCTTGTGAGAAAACATATTTTTTTTATGACTTCTTTTATAGCATTGCTCTGCTGCTCCGACAATAACCAACTAAGGGCACTTGTATCAATTTGGTCTCCATTGTTATTTGATTGAATGACATTTTTCATGGCATGGTTGGATTCTTCAATGTCACTACAAATTTTGACAATTTTGTCTTTGTCACGCCTTCCATCCAAGATTTTCCATAATGTCTCTGTTACATTCTTTCTAATATGCATAGGATCAAAAAAATGCATGATTGGGAGTTGCTCGTAGTACGACAACCTACTAAATTATGTAGGATAAATTTTTAGTCCTTTTGAAAGTTGGTCATTAATACCTTGATGACCTTTACGAGCACCAATTACATCATCAGTAAATAAAACACAATATCAAAATATAAATTTCAAACAAAAATCATTAGATGGAATGACATTACCTCGATGATTTATTTTATTATATTCCAACTTCCATAAGCGAGGTGTCATTCTCTGTGGCTTTGATGTAGTCTCTTCTTTCCCATTGAAAAGATATTTTTTGATAATTTGGTACTTATGGTTTATGTCGAGAAAGTGTCCATTCTCATCGAACACCTACTTTCCTAAACTTTTTGAATGACGAGATTTCATCTTTGGACAAAAAACTAGACATGCAAATTTTCCCTTTGTCTGAAGACCTACAAGATTGTGTATAATTAGATTAAATATGTTAACTTTGTGTTAGCACTATAACATACCAAAAAAGAGGTGTTAAGAAGAGAACATACCAAAAAAATGTGTTAGCCTAGGGGCATCATGTATTGTCCATACAAGCATTGCATGGAATTGAAATTGTCTTTGTCCTATTGGTCTAGAGATACCATACATAGTGACCCCATTCCATAACACCATCAACTCGTCGATAAGGGGCTCAGTATATACATTGATATCTTTGACTTGGTATTTACCTAGTTGAATGAAAAAAATATTACATAATTATTATGACCATTTTGATGGATTTTTTATAATAAATTAATTTAGATGACTATTAAATGAAAAAATACTTGGAACAATCAGTACCAACATTATGTGCTCCCTCTTTATGGATATTCAAGGAGGAATGTTATTGTTGATAACAAAAACATGCCACACTGAGTAAGTAGATCTCATCTCTCCAAACAAATTGACACCATCCACTACCAATGAAAGCTTGAGATTAAGAGGTTCTTCTTTAAAGTGTGGCCATTTTTCCTCTATTTCTGTAGACACAAAATTGGACAAGTGCTTTTAAAATTGCAAAAATCAATAAATGGCTAAAAAATGCACTAAATCATCAAAATGGATTAAATCAAGTAACAATGGACATAATTAAATAAAGTGGGACAAAATCAATTAAAGAAAAGGAGAAATTAAATAATGATATTAAATAATTAAATCAAAGCTTAAAGGGGCTAAAAATAATAAATAATTAATTTTAATCAATTAATTGTATAGTTGTTTTAATAAAAAATCAAAATGAACCCATTACCCATATATGGATAAATTTAATTAATTAATTGAATTTAATGAATTCTTATTTCTTTCAACAAAGTGATGAACCAATGAAAATTGAGGAGAAAAAGACATAAATCACTCAAACATTTAAATTGTCCAAAGCTTTGAAACCATTTAAAGGCTTATCCCCTCATTTGTCCCCCCATTTATGAACAAAGCAAAGTATTTGACTCAACCAAGGGTTAACCATGATTACTTCACTCCACCCCCTACCCTTGGACATTTAATATAAATATAAGGCATTTTGGAGAACATTTCCATCTTAGAACTTCATTTGCAAAGCATTGTTATTATAGGCAATTGAGTGCATTCTAAGAGCAAATTAAGAGCATTTATCAATTATCATTGTAGTTTGTCAATTTGAGCTGAATTAAGCATAATAGAAGCATAGTAGAAGCATATAGCAGCATAATTCTCATTTTAGAGGTGTCACTAGTGAGGATCTAAGCTGAGAGCTTCATTTACCACTTCTTTCTAGAGAACCATGAGATGTTCTAGATTATAGTTTCATTTTAAATTAGATTTTTATTATATTTTCTTTAAATTGATGCTATTAGATCTTAATTTCATGAAGGTGATATTCATCATCACACAAATGACGCCCACCGTGGGGCTCTAAGCTTCATTTCATCATTTAGATCTTCATTTGCATGCTTGCATTCTCTGTTTTCCATGTTTATCTTGCAGGAAATTAGTGAAATCACACTTACAGGAGGTTTGTTCATGCCTATAGTTATTTTACTGCCACCTACAATCTCTGTACTCACGCGGATTAGATGGAGATTCATGCCTGCAATCATAAAGCATCCAGCCTTTGTTTCTACAAATCACACCTGTGACTCAGGGAGTATCACGTTGCTTTATTTTATTGTCGCCTATCTTAAAGCTTTGCTTCGTAATTTCAATTAATAGTTACGCTGTGATTTTTAAAAATATCGCTTAATTGAAATTTGTTGTTGCTTAAGTCGAGGCTTTGTGTTACAATTTTCAAATTACTATCACGCTTAGGATATTTCAGTTTTCGCATTCTATTAGTCAAAATGTCGCTTTGCAACAATAATTTTTTGCCATTTAAAATGTCTTTTCATGCTTAGGGATAAAATGTACATGCTTTCATAAGTTTCAGTATCGCCTGTGGCATTGTAGAGTGTCACTTGGTATTTGTAAAATTACACCTGTGAACATTTTGTTATCGCTTATTTGCTGGACAATGTCGCTTATAGTTTTCTGTCAAAATTTGTTTGCAAATTGATTAATTCTATCATTTAACTTTTTGATTGTACATTTTGACAGTAAATGAACAGGCATCCAAAAGTACACAAGCCAGAAACCAGGTTCAACAAAGAAGAGAAGGCACTAGCTAAAAAAATCAAAAGGGAAAACAAATCACACATCAAAGTTGTTCTTGAGTTAACACAAGATGAAGACAATCAGGTATATCAAAAATACCTTGCTATAATTGAAGCTTATAAACATAAATTTGTCTCTTTAAATTGGATCTTTAGCCCTTAGTTCAAATTTTTGTTTGAAAAATTTGCAATTAGAGTGCTTTAAATTTATTTCATAAATATTTGTGTTGTCAATTTCAATTTTGGTTTCCCCTCACTTTGATTGTTAGTGTTGACTAACTTGCTAGAGTATAAGCACATTGGAAGGAGCTATTGCCAAGGTGAGTGAAAAATGACAAAATTCTCTCAAAAATGCCCCTAGCTTTATGCTAGCTACAAGAAAAAGGTATTCTCCTAATCAAGCTTGCATTTGATTAAATTGTGGCATTTCATTTTGATATAAGCTTGGGATAAAGTAGGAAATGAATTTCACACTTCAATTCTAAGAGTCTCCTTGTCAAGAGATTGGAAAAGAACAAACATGTTTTTAAGTGTGTGGGACAAAGAAAGACAATAGGGATATGCTCTTCACTCTTTGAGTGAACCAAATTCCCAAACTTTTCAGTCTAAGTTTATTTCTTATTTTTTATATATATGCTAGAGCAATAGTGGGCTTGCCTCCCAAGTTTGCCTTAATGAGGCCAGTGAGAGGGATAGCCCAAAGTGGGATACACTCGCTTTTTCTGCAAGAATCTAACCCACTCTTAAATGAAACACATGTATCCTTAATGGAGTGCATGACAAATGGATTTTAATTTTTTAACCTTTCTATAGTAGTCCTCACGGATTGCGCAAAATCGTACTTCAGTGCATGTGGTAAGTGTAATACCCCAAAAATGGGCTATAAGTTCATTAATATCCTACATCTACATATCGAACGAAATCGACATCAAATTCCTAACCTAAGGCACATCTAAACATCATCGAATCATAATTAATTATCTTAAATTTTGCATCGGAGAATATTCCTAGTAATATTCCTAATCATCATAATTATCTTTAATTTTATGATTATTTGGCGATAAATCACATTTATCCTAAGTTTGATTAATTGAATATTTTCATATTTAATTAATTAGATTTAATATCTTGCCACTTAATTGTTTAATTAAATTTAATTCTATCTATTATTAAAAGTTTTTATTTAATTTTGACAATAAATCAAAATTCCTATCTTTAATTGATTAAATTCTTATTTAATTAATTAAAGCATGTTGTCATTATTTAATAATATAATTTTTAATAAAAGTTTGATAAAATAGTTAATTAACCCATAAATTAATTATTTTATTTCAAAAATCAGTTAAGTTGAGCATAAATCACTTTATTTATTTATTAAATCATAATTATCCATGTGCACATTCAAGGACCAGTTAAACTCAAAATTGGAAAATCAATGCAAGTTGTTAGCTTTTTGAAACTCAACATCTTTTTGAGTTTTAAAGTGGATCTAAACTTCTAATTCGAGTTGAACTGTGCTTTTGCATGATTTTTGTGACTTAATTATCTGTTATTTAAAAATAACTCAAAAATCAACCTGAGTTATTTGAGTGATTTATGGCTTTCTTTCACAACCTCCAAAGCCTTGGATTTCTATAAAATCAAGGCTCAGCTCTTCATAATTCATCTCATCTATAAAATTCCTCAATATACTCTTTTACTGAGCTATCTTTCTATCTCAAACTTTGCATTCACCAAACTAGGTTAATCTAATAATCATAGGATAAGAACTTTCTTTTCAATTTATTGACCATTTTACTCCATACCTTGATTTTGTCTTTTCCTTTCCTTTTTCTATCCAGCTGCAGATGTTCCCACCATAAGGATGCATGACTTTTCAACTTTGTGCTTTCAATATTCACCTTCTTATCCTCAGGAATGTTTTCATATTCAAAATACTTTTCCATCTTCATCATCCAGTCCACCAATTCATCAGAATCTAGATTTCCACCATACTCAGGAGGATTAAAATGTGGTGTTGACTTTAGACTTGTCAAAGCCTTTAAAAATATTTCTTTTTCTTAATCCATAATAGGAGCAGGTTCTGCATTCACATGTTCTTCTTCGATTTCATCATCACTAACATCTTCAAGATGTCTACCTTTTCTTTGGGCTGTTTCCACTACTTCTAATCTAGTGGCAATCTATCTTAGCATATCTGCCAATCTTGGATCTACATCTTGCCTCCCATGAACCATCTTGATAACCCTATGCAATTGTAGGTTAGATCACAATCTGCAACCCCACAACAATTCACTAGGACTTCAAGAGGAACCTAAAAACCTAGATCCATGGAACTAAATCAAGATCTCACCTTGCTCTAATACCACCTGATGCAAGGTAGGGAGCAAGAGGGGCCAAAGGATGGTGCATGCTAATGATCCAAGCCTGCAACACACATGCAGAAGCAACAAACAACAACAGTGAGAGAGATAATGCTAGATCCTTCATATATTATCATAAAAAAGAATCATACATGTCAGGCTATAAGGCCTTCCCAATTAGGGCCTGATATTACAATGAATCTCAGAAGTCCTCAGACATGTGAGGATTTGTTACCAATCTCTAATCTAATTCCTTCTATCTTCTATCAAAACTGACTCCCTAAACCACAACCAAACATCTACATTTATACAAGAAGATACCAAGCTGAGTCAGCCTTCAGATCTACAATCAATAGAAGTAATGGTCAAATCTAGGACCACACTCTTCCCAATGATGGATTCCAACATTAATTTTGTGATCCAATATAAATGCACAAGTCAGCCACAACAAGAAACAAAACAAGACCCGATGGTAAGCAAGATAACCGAGCAACAGGCAGGCAATGTCGAGTGCCAATGTAATAATAGACCACTTAGGAGAGAACTGACTACACTCAATAACCAAAGGAAACTAGCCAACTACCGGCCAACTCAGTCAAAGTAGAAACTAAGCAACACAAACAAAACTCCAAATTGTTTTTGGTGACATAGGATTGCCAAGGACCCAAGATGCTCCTGCAGCATGTTGAAGCCACTGGAAAGTGAAGAATTGAAGTGAAAATAGAAGAGTGCACAAAGGATTTGGTTATGAAGAGATAGTTTCAAATCTATAGGTTAAATTATTTACTGTTGCTTATTGGAATTTTTAATAGAGAAATCTTTTAACAAAGTGGACTTAACAGTCTTATTGTAAAATCCTTGAAAAATGTAACATTCTAAAGAGTGTTTGAAGCCCTTTAACCAGGCCACTCCTCACAGGGTGAAGATCCTAATAGATCTAAGGTAAATCCCTTGATTGGGTCACACCTAACAGTGTGCATTGTAATCTTTAACAAGATTGGCTCTTAACCAAGTGTACTTCAGAATAGTATTTTCTTAGTGGTTGACAATTCCGTTAGTGGTTTTTCCGAAAGCTAGGTTTCCATATTAAATACTAGTGTTACATATGATGCATGAATTGTGTGAATGATTTATTGATTGTTAAAGTTTATTTACTATTTTTGGTAAATAGTAAAGTGTGTTTAACCAAGATGTCACTGAAATTAGAGAAAAGGTTCTTAGGTATTTGGAATCAGAGATTTCTAATTCACCCCCCCTCTCTTTAATCCAATAATTGGTATCAGAGCTCAGTACTCTAAAGAGATAAGTTTGAAAGACTTGAGTAAAAGATATGAAGATGTATAGGATAGAAGTACCTAAGCTAAACAAGGAAAGTTACATGGCACAAAAAGATGAGATTGTATCTACCCGAGATTAGAGAATCTGCACTAAATCTTCTAGATAATGAGTACACTCCACCACCTCCCAAACCCATGACAATTGATCAGATGAGAGAAAAGAAGGAACACAACTCGGTTATGATTAAGATTGCTTCTTCCCTAATTGATGTTGATTTCAATGATGTTAAGGATTATGTTAATTCAAGAGATATGTAGGATATGCTTACACTTATATATGCAGGAGATCAACATTTACAAAAGGATAAGGTTGATATTCTTAGAGGAAAGTATGATGAAATGAGGATGAAGGATGAAGAGAACATTACTCAATATAATTTTAGAATTAAGGAAGTTGTTAGTGCCATCAGAGGTGCTGGTGGAATATTGACTAATGAAGAAGTGGTAAGTAAAATTCTGAGAACTCTTTCATCTAAGTATGCTATTAGAGTATCTGCTATTCAGGAATTGAGATCCATACCAAACAATGTTGTTACTCTCGAAGCCCTAATCAATAAGTTGACTAATTTTGAGCTAAGTAACTATGATAATAGTCAATTGACTATTGGAATTGCATTCAAGTCATCTCTAAACATTGGAACATCAATAAAAGACAGAGATTCACAGTAATTCATATGGAAATGAATGTGATAGTATTTTGACTAAAGAAAAAGAACAAGAGACGGAGGCACTGTTGGCTAAGAGACTACCGAGAGGTAAAGGAAAGTATAAAGGTAAATTACCCTTGAAATGTTTTAACTATAACAAGATCGGTCACATTGCATCTAGATGTCTTGACAATGATAGGAGTGATAAGAATGACAAAAGAGACAACCGACACCAAATATTTAGAGACTACAAGGACAAAGGTAAGACGTCTTGTTACCTAGCTGAGGAAGGTGTAATTGATGATGAATTTGATGATACTAAAGAAGGATATGAAGTTTTTTATGTTGTTTTAAAGGAAGACTTGGATGAAGAAAAACATGAAGATGAAAAATCACTTATTTATCATATAAGTAAAGTTGACCCATGGATTATTGATAGTGGATGTTCAAATCATATGACTGGTGACATTGATAAGTTTCAAAACCTAGAAGAGTATGATGGAGGATTTGTCAGATTTGGCAATGATGCTCCATGTCATGTTAAAGGTAAAGGACCAATTGTATTTAATGACAAGATGATATGTGAAGATGGATATTGGGTTAAAGGTTTAAAGTATAATCTATTGAGTGTTGCACAATTGAACAATACTAGCCACCGACTAGAACTTCAGAATAATAAGGTGAAGTTTTATTGTACTGGTGGAGATATAATTAGAATTGGTGAACAATCAAAAGGTAATTTATTTTATCTTGATACTACTGCAAAGAGTTTCTTATTTGTTAAATTTGAAGATGTATGGCTATAGCATAAGAGAATTTGTCATGTTAATTTTGATAACATGATTAAAGTGAGAAAAATGAATAGATTCAAACATCTACCAAGATTAAGAAAACCTAATAAAGTGATGTGTAAAGAATGCTAGATTCGTAAGATGACAAATTCAAGTTTCTCAAGTAAATTTTACTCTGCCAATGGTATTTTGAAATCAGTTCACACTAATGTTTGTGGTCCTATGAAAATTTAAAGCTATTATAGAGATTGGTAATTCATTTTATTGTTGATGATTATTCAAGAGTGATGTCTGTTATATTTCTAAAAAATAAGTATGATGCATTCCAAATGTTCAAGTGGTATAAAGCTAGAGTTGAAAAGGAAACAAGAAAGCAACTAAAATGTTTGAGATCAGATAGATGAGGCAAATTTATCTCTGATGAATTTACTATCTTCTGTAATGAAAATAGAATCAAAAGAGAAGTATCTACATTGAGGACTCCACAAAAAATTGGTATAGTTGAGATAAGGAATAAATATGTAGTTGACTGTGCTAGAACATTGTTGATTGATAAAGAAGTTGCACAAACATTCTGGAGAAAAGCCATAAGAACTATTGTCTACACACTTAATTGAGTACAATTGAAGAAAGGAACAAATAAGACTCCTTATGAACTTTGGTATGAGCACATGCTGAATGTAAGTTACTTTAGATTTTTTGAAAGTAGGTGTTACATACTAAAAGATGCTAGAAATGGAAAGTTTAACTCTAAAGGAGATGAAGGTATATTCCTTGGTTATTCATCAAAGAGAAAAGCATATAAATGTTTGATCAAGGCTACTAACAAAATTGTTGAAAGTGCAAATATGAGGATATATGAATTTGTAGAAACAAATGAAGAGGATAGGAAAAAGGAACTTGAGGATTACAAAAAAAATATTTATGTACAGGAATGTAATTTGGTTGATGCAACTAAGCTGCAACAAGAAGGAACCAATTAGAAAGATGAGCCTCCATCGAGATATGAAAATACTGATTAACAGTCTACCAAGCCTGTATTAGCAAAATATGTGAGAAGACATCACTCATTGAGCAAGATCATTGGAGACAAGAACACAGGAGTCATGACAAGAAGTAAGTTGGAGGATAACACATGTTTGATTTCTGAATTTTAGCCAAGATTAGTCAAGGATGCACTAGGAAATGAAGACTGTATTAATGCAATGAAAGAAGAAATTGATCATATTTAAAAGAATAACATCTAGTCACTGGTACCAAGACCTAAGGATAAGAATGTGATTGGAACAAAGTGGATTTTTAGGAATAAAATCAATGAAAAAGGAGATGTGATCAGAAACAAAGGAAGATTAGTCTGCAAAGGGTATGCACAAGATGAAGGTATTGATTATGGTGAAAATTTTTCCCTTGTTGCTAGATTAGAAGTTGTAAGGATATTAATTTCATATGCTTATTATAAAGGATTCAAATTCTATTAGATGGATGTTAAGTCTATATTTTTTAATGTAATTCTTGAATAAGAAGTGTACATTGAACAACATGAAGGATTTGTTCAGAATTATGACAAGGATATGGTCTGTAAGCTACACAAGGCACTCTATAGATTGAAGAAAGAACCTTGAGAATGGTATGAAAGGCTACACTCTTATTTAGTCAAGATTGGATTTGAAAGGATAAGTGACAAAAACAATTTATACTTGAAATGTGATAGTAATGATAAAATTCTGATTGTTGAGATATTTATTGATGACATTATATTTGGAGGAAATGAGATAATGTCTAAATCATTTTCTGAGGAAATGAGAAAGGAATTTGAGATATCTATGATTGGAGAGATTAGATTCTTTATTGGACTTCAAATTCAAAAGGTAAAGGATGGGATCTGCATAACACCATCTAAGTATATCAAGGAGATCTTAAAGACTTTCAATATGGAAGAATCTAAACTAGTTGGAACACCAATGGCTACTAGTTGTAAATTGTCAAAGGAAGATGACACAAAGGAAGTAAATGAGATACTTTACCAATCCATGATTGGTAAACTATAGTATGTTGTTCACAACCAACCAGATATTGCACATTTAGTTGGTATAGTTACAAAGTTTTCTGCTAAGGCAAAGGAGACACATATGTCTTTAGTAAAGAGAATATTTAGATATCTGAAAGGGATTAAAGATTTTGGTCTATTATACACAAAATGAGGATATTTTGATCTTAAGGTATATAGTGATGATAACTGGGCTGGAAATATTGATGGAAATAAAAGCACTAGTGGAAGATCTTTTTTTTAGGAGAAAGGTTGGAGAAAGGTTAGTGACATGGTTAGTGTGGATCAAATAATTACTTGAAGGTTTGCAAGAAGAGATTACTGATCCAGTTACAATTTATTGTTATAATATAAAATTTCTATTAATATATCAAAGAATCTGGTGATGCATTCAAAGACAGCATATATCTATCAAGTATCACTACTTAAGAGAGAAAGTACAAGATAAGCATGTGATATTGGAATATGTGAATTCTAAAGAATAGATAGTTGATATATTTACAAAACCAATTCCACATGATGATTTTGAGTATCTCTGAGGTAATTTAGGGGTTCTTCCCCTATCCAATATTCACTAAGGCATGATGAATGCTGCACCAATTCAAGTATTCATTAGTATATATATTTTGTGAGTTGATGCTAGTGTTCACTCTTTAGGTGAAGCCTGGAATTGTGAAAAGAAGTTAATGACTGTAATGAGAGATCAATACAATTGAGGTATAATTTACTGTCTGAGAAATTTTTTCAGGAGAATGTGTCTTTGGCATTGTTATCAAAGAGGAAGAATAAGTCAATTAATCAAACAGGGAGTGAATGAAATTTATTAGAGAGGGAAAATATGAATAGAGAAGTTACAACTCAGAGGGATTACATGAATGATAATGAAGTGTTACCATCATCAATTGAACACTAAATATTGTTAGTGTTTCCATCAATGCCAAAGAGGGAGATTTTTACCATAACTAATAGTAATGTTGAAGATTGATTATCTCATGGTGACAATGATGAAGATTGACCAAGATTAGAGGAATACAAGATAGTAGAAAGGTTAGATCTATTAAAAAGTAAAGTCCACCAAGATAACTAAGAGGGGGGGGGGGGGGGGTGAATCAGTTATCTAACAATTATAACCTTTATCAACTTCAACAATATTTAACCATATAAGAAATGTAATTAAAGACCATTGAAAGATATTCATACACAATAACACAATGATACAAGATATGTTTGTTACAAGTAGTAGTTGTCGTTGCACCAAAAGATTGACCTGTTAATGTCTGATATAACCACTAGACTTATAGAAGACACAGGAGGCTGTTAAACCATGTCACAAATCCCAAGGGGAGCACTAACCATTTCCCCAACAATCTCGCCCTCAGTGTTACCCGAGGGGATTTAAACCTGTGACCAAGCTCTGATACCACTTGTTACAAGTAGTGGTTTCTGTTGCACCAAAAGATTGACCTGTTAATGCCTGATACAACCACTAGACTTATAGAAGACACATGAGGATGTTAAATCATGTCACAAATCCTAAGGGGAGCGCTGACCATTTTGCCAACAATGTTGACTAGGGAACCTCTTGATCAAAGAGTAAACCTCGGTGGGAATGATGCCCACAAAATATGCACTAATATGAATATTCCTTATGAAAGGATGGAATTTGTTAGGAGTCTTATGAAATACATTCAGTACATATGAGTCCCTGTTAGGATACTTTGAATCCCTGCTAAAAGATTCTAACTCTGTTAGGAGTTATAGAAGACAGAAGGACCCACTACCCAAACAACTTCAATGGAAAGATCACTAAAAAAACTATCCAACTAATCTCTAGATTATTCAATAGAATAATATCAAATCATTATTGATCTCAAAAATATGTTACCTCTTCTCTGACTGTGCCAAACCGCACTCATTGCTACACCAAATCTCAATTTCAGATCTCTGTACCTCGCATGTCCTCTTTCAAAAATTCACTTTCACAACTTAATTCACTTAATCATTACATTCATATCCATATTACAACAAGGAAAAAAATTCCTTCCTTTATAACCCACTCAAGTAATTACAAATGAGTCGCCATTCAATTACAAAATAAAAGTTTCCACACGTTACATAAAAAATACACAAAACTGTTAGCTTCCAATTAGAATAAATCTTCACTTGTGTGACCTCAAAGTTTGTGCTATCATCCATGTCACTATTAACATGTTTTCAACTGCTCTCTAACTGCACAAAACTAGATTCCATCCCGATTAGGTGATATCATTTGATTTCCACAAACTGCTACTTAGGAACACTGCCTGAATACTACTTCCACCAAAATGCTCATAACTTCCATGAATATTAAATGAATTATTGTCTGTGCTCTTAACCATGAACATATAACAGAACAAAGAGTAAATCCTCAACATCACATAGCTCTATCTTCAATATCCCATGTGCGCTAATCCAAACACTATCTGCTCCTCTACAAATCTCAGTAGACCATTGTGTTGACATCAATGACAATCTCAGTCATGAATGCAACAACAACTACTATAGAATGGCTACCAATACTCCCATAGGATATATTCAGCATTCAGTCCTAACAATCTCCCCCATTGGCATTGATGGAAATATAGATGAAAAACATCCAATGTTCCATAAATCCAACACTGCAACACTATTGCTCTAAAAAATACTTCAAGTCCTCTTCATCAATCAAATCTTGGTTCATTTTCCTATTCAATTCTCTCCAATAGATGGTACCCAAGGTTTTTCATGTACACTTCTTGCCCATTGACATCAATGACAAAAATTCATCATTATGTCAACAATAACTCCAATGTCAAAAGACACTATTCAGAAAATACATTCACTAGAGTCCTCATGACTCAGCTCATATAAACATACTCCCCCATAGAGGAAGTACCGACATCCAGTCCAGAAGAAAGATAAGGCTCATATACCACTAGATGGATGGAACAATCTACATCACTTCTTAAAGATAGGCTGGGGCATAACCCCAAGCATACCTCTCAGACACTCAAATGTATCCTTAGGCAAAGGTTTTATAAATATGTCTGCTATCCACTCCTTTGTGCTTATGTATTCAAGTCTGACTTCTTTCTCAACAACTTTCTCTCCTACTACATGATAATTAATCTCTATATGCTTAGTCTTAGAATGTAATACATGGTTCTTAGACATAATAATTGTGTTGGTGTTATCATAACGTATAACAATAGGTTCAACAAATTTTATTCCAATATCCTTTAGCATTTTCTTCATCCAAATTATCTAGTTACAATTGTTTGCTACTGCTACATATTCTGCTTCTGTTGTGCTTTGTGAAATGTAATTTTGCTTCTTGCTTAGCCAAAAAACCAATCTTCCTCGAAGGAAAAATGCTCCACCACTGGTGCTCTTTTTATCATCAACACTACCTCCCTAATTAGCATCTATATATGCACATAGGGTAAAATCATCAGATTTCTCATACCACAATCCATACTCAATTGTGCCTCTTAAATATCTTAGTATTCTCTTTACTGCTGCATAATGTGATTCTCTAGGTTTAGCTTAACATATTGCTACAATTCCAACTGAATGTGCTATGTCTAGTCTTGTATGTGTCAAGTACTGCAATCCTCCAATCATAGATCTGTACTTCTTCTGTTCAACTGCAGGAGTCTCATCTTTGCTATATAACTTATGTCTAGTTACCATAGGTGTTCCAACTAGTTCACAGTTCTCCATTCCAAATCTTTTTAACAAATCATTCAAGTACTTTGTCTAACTAACAAAGATACCATCACTATTCTATGTTATCTATAATCCCAAAAGTATTTCATTTCACCAATCATACTCATTTCAAATTCAGCCTTGATTTCATCAGCAAATTTATCACTAACTTCATCTTCTCCTCCAAAAATAATGTCATCAACAAAAATAACTACAACCACCAAACCATTTTCAATTTCTTTTGTGTATAGGTTGCTATCAGCTATTCCTTTTGTAAGTCCTAATTTTATCAAATACTTATCTCATCTTGCATACCAAGTTCTAGGTGCTTTCTCTAGTCCATATAAAGCTTTCTTCAGTTTACATACCATGTCTCCTTCTTGTGTGAAAGGAAAACATTAAGGCTGCTCAATGTAGACTTCTTCTTCCAATTCTCCATTTAGAAATGTTGACTTAACATCCATCTGATATACTTTGAATTTCTTGTAAGCTGCATAGGCCAAAAACATTCTTATTGCTTCAATTCTTGCTACAGGTGCAAAAGTTTCTTCATAGTCAATTCCTTCTTGTTGTGAGGATCCTTTACATATCAATATTTCTCTGTTTCTTACTACTTCTCCTTGTTCATTCATCTTGTTTCTGAATAACCATTTTATTCCTATAACATTCTTATCTTTAGGTCTAGGGATCAATTCCCATGTTTTTTTATTTTCAATCTAATCTAGTTCTTCTTTCATAGCTTTAATCCAATGTTCATCTTCACAAGCTTCATTAGTAGATTTAGGTTCAATTTGAGAAATCAAACATAACTATTCTTATACCTTATTTCGAGTTAGAACTCCTCTGTCTATGCTTCTAAAAATTCTCAACAGGATGATTCCTTGATAAATTATTGTTAGGTGTCACTATCTCAGATGTCACTTTAGGTGTCAGTTCTTCAATGATATCACTGTGGCTTTCATTCAACAAATCACTTTCAGTTTCATAGAATAATTCACTAGTCTCAATGTTAGGTCTAGGATGAGTTCCTTCATATGATTCATAATCGAGCATTCTTTCCTGAATTTTAAACTTTTCATCAAATTTAACATTTCGCTCTCAACAATAGTCTTAGTTCTCTTATTGTAACATCTATAAGCTTTTCTCTTCAAAGAATATCCAAGAAACATACCTGCATCACTTCTAGGATCAAACTTTCCAATATCATCATCTCTCTTTATATAACATTTGCTTCCAAAAATTCTAAAATACTTAACTGAGGGTGCATGTCCAAACCATAATTCATAGGGTATCTTGTCTGTGTTTGCTCTGATTTGTACTCTACTCATTGTATACATTGTTGTGTTCACTTCTTCTCTCTAGAATATCTTTGCTAAGTCATTCTCAAATAACATAGCTCTTGCTGCTTCAGTCACTGACCTATTTCTTCTTTTTGCAATACCATTTTGTTTAGGTGTCCTAGGGGCTGAAAACTGTCTCTTAATACCATTCACTTCACAAAGGGTGTTAAACTCTCTAGAATTAAATTCACCACCTCTATTAGATCTCAAACATTTAATCTTCATTCCAGATTCATTCTCAACTTTATTCTTTATGATCTTCAACTTATCAAATGCTTCAGACATTTCTTTAAGAAATGCAATCCACATCATTCTTGTAAAATCATCAACAAGAATCATAAAATACCTTTCTCCATAGAATCCTCTAGTCCTTGTAGGACCAGTAAAATCTATATGAACAATCTCCAACTTCTCTGCAGATGTGAACTTCTTACTGGGAAATGAACTTCTCTTCTATTTAGCCATCACACATTCCTTGCAAATCATGTTAGTAGGCTTCATAATTTTAGGTAAATCCCTTACTGCAAGTGTAGTACTCACTTTCACAATGTTATGAAAATTTATATGACAAAATCTTTTATGCGATAACTATGTGTGAATTTTGTACCTATCTATAGAACACAACACTTCAGTAAAACATTAGAGGTTAGTTGAAATTGAAATCGTGCAATAAATGAAAAACTAAACTAACTAGGCAATTTACTACCTTCTAGTAGATGCGAGTATGTATTCTCAGATTATATCGAGATCAATGACCTTGATGACACCTAAATGAAGGATTTGAATACAAAATCTAGATATGAATTGGATGCAATTAATCTATTTTTTTATAATATTTTTGTGCAATAGGATGAAAAATCTGCATATGGAACTATTCTATATGAAAATTGATATGCTAAAATGATCTAACAATAATATTCTAAATGATATGGATACTATGCAAAAACAATGAAAATCTCACAACAACTCGAATTCTCAAGATCGATTCTTCAGTCTCAATTTCGACAGTGTGAATGTGCAATTCATGGATGGATCATGAATGAAGAGCTGAAGCCTTAATTTATAGAAATCTAGGGCTTTGGAGGTGCATGAAAAAAAGCCATAAATCACTCAAATAACTCAGGTTGATTTTTGAGTTATTTTTAAATAAAGGATAATTAACTCACAAAAATATGCAAAAGCAGAGTTTAACTCAAAATAGAGTTTAGATTTAATTGATAATTGATAGTTGTTTGCTTTTCTGATTGTGCATGATTAATTATGAATTAAATAAATAATAAAGTGATTTATTTCCAACTTAACTGATTTTGAAAAATAAAATAATTGATTTATGGGTTAATCAATTATTTTTCAAACTTTATTCAAAAATAATATTATTAAAAATTGACAACTTGCTTTAATTAATTAAATAAGAATTTAATCAATTAATGATAGGAATTTTGATTTATTGTCAAAATTAAATAATACAATTTAGGAATAAATAGAATTAACTTCAATTAAACAATTAAGTGGCAGAATTAAATCTAATTAATTAAATATTTAGAATGTTCAATTAATCAAACTTTAGGATAAATAGGATTTACCACGAAATAATCATTACATCAAAGATAATTATGATAATTAAGAATATTACTAGGAATATTCCCCAATGCAGAATTTGAGATAATCAATTAAGATTTGATGATGTTCAGATGTGCCTTAGGTTAGGACTTTGATGTCAATTTCATTCGATGTGTCGATATAGGAGGTTAATGAACCTATAGCCCATTTTTGGGGTATTACATTTTGCTCCTCTTTGAATTGTTGTGTGAAGCGCAGTGGTTCAAAGACAATCTGTGTATGATATTGAAACTGATTGTTTGAATTGGAAATTTATATGAGATAGAAACTTATGGAAATTGATATGAGGATAATAGGTCCTGAATGACCAAAGATAATGTTAACTATAATAGCAAATGAACCGATGACTGCGAAAAAGTGTCAAAACACCTTATTCCAAACCTTATGATTGCGAAGAAGTGAGTGACCGATTCGAGACCCGATTGTCGATAAGAATCACATTGGTATCACATCTGAACCCTTCAATTTCCAAAGAACCAAGGAAATAACACAATTTGAATCAATAGTTACAAAAACTAATACAATTTACAAGATTAAGAGAATACCAGATTGATATGGGTCTCGATGAATCTGATATGCCCCAAGCGATGATCGATTTGTCCCAAGTGATGAGGTCTTTTGATGAATTAGAAACTAGACGTGGTTGTTGTCTTGATTACTGAGGAAAGATATGATTTCAAAATTTTGATTATAGACTTTGAATGATGTGCAATACCATGCCCCCTTCGGGATTAAAATTGAAATCTAACAAGAAAAGTTAGCGTTGATAGTATTGAGAAGCATGTTAATTAATTTAAGAAGTGGTTAAACACATTAAAAAATGCATTCTGCATCGTTTGGAGGTCTAGAAGACCAAGTTTGACTAGATTTGACCATGAGTTGACCATGGTTGACCAAGTTGAAATTTTGATAGTTTGATGTAAGATAATCAGTTATGTTGAATACTAGATTTCTGTGATGAATGAAGGTCGATTATGCAAGCAGGAGACCGTCCTGGGCCCAAAAATTTTAAATCACAATTTTGACATAGTAAATGATCTCATATTTTAATTTGGATCCTGAAAATGGATTCAGAGCATCGAAATTAGCTAGGGGTGCAATTTTTGTGAAAAACGGAGCACTTTTGAAAATTAGGTCAAAAGCTATATAAAGGCCAGAAGGGTCATTTTCAATTCATTTCAACATTTTGACTTTGAAAAACTTTGTGGAGCCCTTTGACAAAAATGGTAGATAAAGCAGTAGAACCGAAGGTACCTGTGAGTTCTCACTGATTTGAGCACAGTTGGAGACAGCAGAGACCTCGGTAGTATGAACATCCGGTAGGTGGACCTCTGTGCTTTGCTAAAATGTCAATTTTTTCATGTTTTATAGGATTTTAGCAATTTTTCATACATGTTTCTATTTTTTAATTTTGTATGCACGTAAACTCGTACGACTTTTCAATAGTAACTAGATTGTCATTTGATAAGCCCCCACGACTTGTATTAGAGAGACCCATGAGTCATACGACAGTTCATCGAGTCCCTCATAACTCGTATGAGTGGGATTCCAGTATCATTTGACTATCATTTGTCATTTGGTTTTATGTGGAAAGTCGTACGACTTTTGATGCTAGTCTGTACTGTCGTATGGAAAACAACAAGCTTAAAACTCAGTATTAGGTCCAATTTTTTATTTTTTTGATTCTGTAGCTTGATGCCTGACTTGTTAACCTACCTTCTGAAATACTGAACTGCCCCATTTCTATTGTGTAACCTGTTCTGTAACCCAATTATTGATAGGATTCCCTATTTTCATTTTGTGTAGGTCATATACCCAGATGTGCATGTTCGCATCTCTCATCCTGCCACACAGAGATTGTGTGTTTCACTTCCAGATCCGATGAGGGTGCATCTTGTTGCCTGCGGTTTTGAGTACTTGATACATTTACCCGAGCTTAGGGTAAATCATAGTTTATTGATTACATTGATTGAGAGGTTTCACTCAAAGACCCAGACTTTCCACTTGCCTACTGGGGAGATTACCATTACCCCCAAGGATGTTTATAGGATTTTACGGATTCCTTTCCATGTTGCTAGGAGACTAGAGTATGTGAGTTCCAGGAACTCAGGATTGCTCTCTTTTAGATGTATCTTTGGAGATGATACTCAGATGACCTCATCTATTTCCTGGGAGTTTCTTGTACAAAGATATGGATAGACACACTGATTAGAGTGTATCATTGCTGGTATGATTGGTGGTATCATTATGTTTGACCATCAGTAGAACGGTCTTTTGATGGGCTGGGCACCAATGGTAGCACATTTAATGGCCACTCCCTTTGAGTTAGCGTGGGGCCAGTGCCTTCTTGCACACATGTGTTCAGAGATGCATGTGATCGTGTATCATGATAGTAGATCATTTGCAGCGGGAGCCCTAGTATTGCAGATATGGGCGTGGGAGCACATCCTAGTTGTGAGACCAGTGCATCAGTCACAGCGGTAGCCACAGGAGCCAATTATTTATGTTTACATTGGATACATTACATAGGTGTAGATGGGTCACCCTGAGTATTGGAGGCAATGCCTTGATAACATGAATTTTGTTCATTGAAGACCTTACGTAGGTATCGAGCCATGGCCTACTACACGAGAGTAGTTTAGTTATTTTTTTTAGAGTCGGATATTAATAGGAAGATCCTCTACTATCCTTGAGAGGTTCATTATCACTAGAGTATGGTGATAGTATGGGCAGATACAAGATGCCCCTGAGGATTATGCCACATATTCTCAAATAGCTCAGGAGCTCGGGCTTGGTTGGTCAGCGAGGCTCTCATATGCCTTGTGCGCACAGGAGTATAGTGCTATTATAGGTAGAGATTGGGATTATTGACCTCAGGTACTTGATGCAGGTGTCACAGATGGTTTCATTTCATGGTTGGCAGACCATCCTATTCATAGTTTTTCAGATCCAACAGAGCTGATTCCCTCCATGGAGGAGGTGATGGATGTTACAGGTGCAGATATCCCACAAGGACCTAGACCAGCACAGGGTCTAGTGATACATCCCACACCACCTAGACCTAGAGTGATGGCTCCTCCTCAAAGACCATCTAGACAGATTAGGCCTTCTCATCCCACTACTTCCATAGTAGGGAGATCTTCTAGTATGTAGAGATGGAGTAGAGGAGAGAGTGGTACATTAGGTGGATTTGGTTTAGCAGATGAGGTACTTGTAGCTAAGCAGGTGGTAGGTGGTGGTGTGGACTTCATAGAGGGGGATATTGGTTTTGATTTAGGTGCAGAGGTCAAACTCCACAAGGCATAGAGGGTAGAGACTACTGAGCAGGTTGCCCCCGATACTGATATGCCAAATGTTGATCTAGGTGTTCCTCTTACCCCATAGGAGACCATTAGACATCTCAAAGTTTAGGTCAGGGACCTGAAGATATGTAGTGATAGGTGGGAGGAGAGATTTATAGAGGCTAATAGATAGTGTACTGCACTCACTAGAGAGGTACAATGTTTACAGGCAGAGGCGACTCATCAGACCACAAGATCTGCATATTATGTATCAGCTTATTATACTGCAGTTCCTTCAGCACAGAGAGTTCCTATGGACTCGTAGTTTATGATGGCATCAAAGGGAGCCATAGCACCCAGAGAAGAGGCAATACCAGAGCACCACCTCCTCCTCCACCAGATGCAGAGGATCATGCTGATAGCTAATTTTGTTTGGATACATTCTGATATACTGTACTCTTTTTGATCATTGATATACTATTCTGATTCTGATAGCTCAGCTGAGCACATTCTTTTGTATACTGTGCTAGTAGTGCACCCCTAACTAGTTTGAGATTTTGATATATATGAGATCGATATTTTGGTTGTGACTTCATATGTACTTGTCATTTTTTGATTTATCATGATATCGTGTGATGTTTATGCTATGAGTAGAGTAGAATGTATGTATGGATCAATGCAATGCAATGATTTCTTTCATATGTATGGATGTTATGCAAATGTATTTGATTATGGAAAGATGTATGTATGATTTATGCTTATGCACATGGATGAATTGTAATGCAACAAATGGTTATGATATGTAAATGCAATGATACACATGATATGTTTTGCTGGTATTGATGAAGACAAGTACTCAGTCTTATGTCAAAAGGATGTTTAACCCAGGATAGTAACTGCTTGCGGTTCTTTGAAGAGACCTTCAAGTTAGGTTTTAACTCTTGTTAGATTTGAAGAGAAGAGTGAAGAATCATTTAAGCTTTTGAAGTTCATTGAGTCACTGTGAAACCATAGACATATGAATATTAATTTGTATATACAGGAATCAATGCAACACCCACTGATTAGGAAACCATGGATATATGAATATTGATTTTGATTTGCGGAATGTCAGATTAGATATAAGCATCAAAGCATAAGCACCAAGATGACCTGAATATCATGTCCATTTTGATATAGCAATTTGTATAAGCATCAAAACATAAATGTCGTGATGAACTGAATACGCCTTGCGGTTCAAATACATCAAGCAATCAAGAGGTCATTCTAAATCCAGTGTGAATTACCCGTAGTGACCCTTTATCGTTCACATCCTTAGGTAAGATGATGTTTCACAATAGGAGAAAGAAAGAACTCAAAAAGATAATAGTTAGATAAAACTTCCTTGAATTTTTTGAGTATTAATGGTCGAGATATGCATGGCCATCCAATTCAAGATAGAGGCTCTTACAGTAGACACCATTTCAATCCAGAATTTCCAAAGTTGTTAGATTTTCACATACAAGAAGAAAACAAAGAAAAGATTATGCCCCCAATCATCACTCTCTAAATCCTATAAAGGACATCATCAAAGAGCTCGAAGGAACACAATATGCAAAAATCTCAATGCAAATCAGTAAGCATACAAGGAGATAAAAGCATTGTAAAAAGCATACATTGTTTTCACTTTGTGTTTGATGTTTGACTGCATTGTTGTAGATGCAAAATCCTTTCTGGAGATGAGACTGACTGACTGACTCAGATGAAGCTTCAAAGGAATCTGACTGGATATGACACTTCTAAAGTATACTGGAGACCATAGGATATGACATTGATTGCCCCCAAGTTTTAAGCATTGATAGGATACAGACGCTTGAGCTGATTGGTGTACAAACTGACTTATTGAAAACAAACTGGAGATATGTACAAACTAAAGCAAGACCGAAAGCTGGGAAAGACCAAGATTGCACTGATAGATGGAGCATTTTGAAACAAGTGGCACTTTTTTGCCGAGTTTTCACCATCTTGGTAGAGATTCTATTTTTGCTACCAAGGCACTTGTTTCCAGGTTTTCACCAAGGCACTTTTTTCCTTTTTTCATTTTTTTGTATTTTTCATTTTTTCAATTTTTTTGTACTTTTGATATTTTTTATTTTTTTGTACTTTTGATATTTTTTACTTTTTTTGTACTTTTGATATCTATTACTTTTTTTGTACTTTTGATATTTTTTATTTTTTTGTGAATCATCAAGGCGCCTATTGCTAGGTTTTCACCAAGATGTTCATTTTTTCAGGACTTTTTCCAATTTTTAAGATTTTTTCAGGACATTTTACCATACACTGAATGCCTTAGGCATAGAATTTCTTCAGATGTAGAACATTGATTGGTTCTCAGAGCTGTTCCCCTTCAGTCATTGAGAGTTGATAGGAACTAGAGCCAAAAGTAGCAGTGATTACAAAGGGACCCAACCAATTGGGTTCAAACTTCCCCTTGCATTCTCGATGTGACTGATTTTTAGGATTCTCTCTCAAGACTAGATCACCAACCTGAAATTCTCTATGTTTGACTTTCTTGTTGTAACCTCTAGACATTCTCTTCTGATATACTCTAAGATGATCATATGCTACTTGTCTACGCTCATCTAATAGTTCAACTTCTTTCCACCTAGACACTCTGTAGTCATAATCAGTTACTAGACCATGCATTCTGATTCTTAGTGATGGGATTTCAACCTCAATAGGTAGTACCGCTTCAGACCCATAAACTAAAGTGAATGGTGCAGCCCTAGTGGGTGTTCTGATACTTGTTTTGTAGGCCGAGAGAGCTAGATTGATCATGAGATGCTAGTCTCTTCTTGTTTTGTTAATTATTCAATGCAAGATTTTCAATAGATTCTTGTTTGAAGCCTCAGCTTGTCCATTCCCTTGAGGATAGTAGATAGAAGACCAATGTTGTGTAATCTTGAATTTAGCACATAAATCATCTAGGTCCTTGTTCTTAAACTGTCCACCATTATCTGTGATTATGGAATGAGGAATCCCATATCTGCATATGATATAGTTCAATATGAACATAGGTATTTGTTTTCCAGATGCTTGTGTCAAAGGGACTACTTCTACCCATTTTGTAAATAATCTATAATTATATGGGTATGTCCATTAGAAGAATGAGGATGTATAGCTCCTATAAGATCAAATGCCCATTGGTGAAAAGGCCATTGTGTAGTAAAGGGAATTAGATCCCTCCCTAGAGCATGAATTAAGTTTCCATGCACTTGGCACTTTTGACAGTTCTTAGCAAACTTGATAGACTCTTTCTCCATTTCAGGCCAATAGTACCCAGCCCTAATAAGTTTTTGAGCTAGTGTTAAACCATTCAAGTGTGACCCACAAATACCATCATGGACTTCTTCTAATGCACATTGAGACTCTTCCCATTCTAAACATCTAAGTAGTGTACCATCTAGACCTCATTTGTATAGATCATGTCCAATGATGACATATCAAGAGGCATTATGAATAAGGTATCTCTTCTCATGGTGGTTGAAGGTATCGGGAATGATTTGGTCTTGAAGATAGGAAAATAGTTTTTTGTATCCAGATGAATCATGACCAACAACAGTGTAGATCATGTGGGTTTCAGGGGAATCATATGCAGGATAAGATAGTGCTTCCACCAAGAACTCGTAGTGTAGCTCATGTTCAGGTTGCTATAATAAAGTAGATAATGTTGCCATTGCATCGACAACCTTATTCTCCATTCTAGGTATTTGCTCAAATGTGATAGATATGAAATACTTCTTTAGATCATCTACCATTCTTTTGTAAGGAATGAGCTTTTCATCTTTAGTTTGGTACACATCATTGACTTGATGGATAACAAGTTGCGAGTCTCCATGAATGTGTAATTCTGTCACTCTCCACTCAATCACTATTTTCATACCATTCAAAAGGGATTCATATTCCACAATATTGTTTGTGCAAGGGAACTTCAGTTTGAGTGCTTTTGGGATTGAGTATCCTTGAGGAGTTATGAACAATATTCCTACTCCAGATCCATTTTGTGTATAGGAGCCATCAAAGAATAACTACCATTCTCTAGAAGAAAGAGTCATGATAGAGGAATCTGGAAATTCCATTTGCATTGGTGTATCATCAATCATAGGTGCATCTGCTAATTGATTAGCAATAACCTGTCCTTTGATAGCTTTTCTTTCCACATATTCAATGTCAAATTCACTTAAGAGCATGACCCATTTAGCTAATCTACCTATGAGGGCAACTTTGCTTAGTAGGTATTTGAGTGGATCAATCTTGGCTACCAAATGTGTGGTATGAGATAACATGTAATGTCTTAGTTTCTATGATGCAAAGATCACAGCTAGACAAGCTTTCTCAATCATTGAATAGTTCTTCTCATATGCAACCAATGTTCTACTGATATAGTATATAGCTCTTTCCTTTTTTTTTCTCATCATGTTGTGCTAGTAATGCCCCCAGTGATGTATCTGTAGTGGAAACATATAAGATCAAAGGCTTCCCTGGAATGGGAGGCATCAAGATAGGTGGATTTGATAGATACTTCTTGATATGGTTAAAGTTGTTCTCACATTCTTCATTCCATGCAAAGGTCACACCTTTATGTAATGTTTTTGTAAAAAGTCATGATATGTTTGCTAGATGTGATATGAATCTTCTAATAGATTGAACTCTTCCTTGCAATGTCCTCATTTGACTTATATTCTTTGGAGGTTTCATTTCCATGATAGCCTTTACTTTAGCTGGATCAACTTCAATGCCTTTTTTTGAGACTATGTATCCTAAGAGCTTTCCAGAAGTGACACCAAAAGAAAAATTCTTAGGATTTAGTCTGAGACTAAATTTTTTCATTCTGTCCAGTATTTTTCTCAAGTCATTTAGATGTTCAGCTCTAATCAATGATTTTGCTAAAGTATCATCAACATAATCTTCCATAGTCCTATGCATCATGTCATGGAAAATACATGTCATGGCTCTTTGATATATAGCACCAACATTTTTAAGCCCAAATGGCATGACATTCCAACAGAAGGTGCCCCATGCACATGTGAAAGCAATTTTCTCTTGATCCTATGAAGCAATTTTTATTTGATTATACCCAGAAAAACCATCCATTAAAGAATACATTTCAAAGCCCATAGTCATGCCCACTATCATATCAATGTTAGGTAATGGAAAATCATCCTTAGGGCATGCTTTGTTTACATCTCTAAAGTCTGTGCACACTCTGATTGATTTATCTAGTTTTGAAATAGGTACAATATTAGAGATCCATTCTACATAGTCAATAACTCAGATGAATTCGGCTTCAAGAGCTTCTCTAATTCAGCTTTTACTAAGAGTGCAACATGGGGGTGCATCTTTGTCAATTTTTGCATGACAGGTTTGACTTTTGGAGCTATAGATAAGTGATGCATTATAAGATTAGGATCCAACCTTGGCATATCTGAATATTTCCATGCAAATTTGATCTTCTTATGTGTTAGGAATGTTGTAAAATTTTGCTTCTCTTCTTCTGACAAAGATTGTGCTGCATGAATCAACTATGGTTCTTCTATTGTTCCCAAATTGATAGATTGAGTGGGCTCAATTAGAACCAAAGATCTGTCCTATAAATGAGTTGAAAGGACATCAAATATCTCATCCGTAGGCACCTTAGAGAGATTTTCACCTTCAGATACGTATTTTATTTTTACTTTTGTGGGTTCTGAGACTGCCACAAAGTGGTTTTCACCCTTAGAACTCCTTTTCTTTTTATTATTATTCTTATTTTTCTGACTAAGATATTTGATGTCCAACTCTATCATGCTAACACTTGGTTCACTGATGGAAGTCCTCATAGGCTCAACTACATTGAGGTAGCAAGCAAGGGCATAGTCATTCGGGAAGGTATAAATACCATGGCTTGGATTTGTGGAGGTTTGATCAATAAGGTTTGGATATTGGATAGTCAAAGTGGGGAAAGATTGGGAGATAGTGTTTACGGATATGGATCTATCATCATTGGTCCTAACCCGATGCTCGAGTTCAAAGGTGATATTACAACTTAAGGCATTCAATTCATGAATAGGCTCAATGCCATTGTGGGTTTCCAATTCAGCCATAGGTGGATTAGACTCGATAGGTTCATCATTTTGCTCTAGACTTACATTAGGTTCAAGTGCATATTGGTGAATGACATCAACATGTTTCTCTATAATAAGCTCATCATCTTCTGGAATGGCTCACCATTCATAGTCATTAGATTCTTCATCTATGCCTCTATGAAATCTAAGAACATGAGTAAAGTCAGGATGAATACCCCAAAAAGGGTTACCCTTAGATTCTGATTTGAATTCATACTCATGAGAATCTATCTCAGAATAACTACCACCTTCCTCTTCTTGATTTTTTTCAAGATTAGCTGGTTCTTGTGTTGCAACTATCTCTTGATTGACAGTAGGTTCTTGTGTTTCTACTACATTAATTATTTTGATTGGATCATCTTTATCATCAAGAAGGTCTTTTATTTCTTTAGGCAAACACTCATAAGGGATAAGTTCTGAGCTGTCTGATTCACTATCTGATGGTTCAATTTCTTCCTTCTTAAGAAGAGGTTCTCCTGGTGTGATATGCTCTATGATGTGAGTAAATTTACCTTGGAGGTGGAAGGGTTTCTTTTTAAAGCCTAGGCCAATAGTATCTTTGTTTCCCCAGCCAGTATGTGAAATAGGTGTTATGAGACCTTCTCCTCTGACTCCTAGAGGACCTTTACCTGAATATCCCATCTTAGCTATCAGTTTATCTCTTGGACCATATGCCTTAGAAGGGTTTTTGGATACTATAGAATCACTAGTTTGGACAACTTGAGATTTAGGTTCATCTTTGTAAAGCCATACAAGAACAATTTCATCCTCCTCAAATTCTTGCTTGGAGACTTGTTCAACTAAAAAATTCTTTTTATATGCCTCAAGAGGTTCTTTAGAATCTAGTTTGGACTATTTTAAAGATTGTCCATAAGACTTAGGTGAGATAGGGAGAGATGTCAAAGATAAGACTAGCTCTATAGTATATTCCCCCATACCATTTTCTTTGATATTGACCTCTTTTGCAATGTCTTCCATTTTAGATGTGGATGCTTCTTTAGTTGGCTCAATGGAAGATTCTCTATTATTAGGCACAAGTTTATCTGCACTTTCCTTCAATGTATTGCAAGTGGTGGATATGTCTACTAGAATAGTGACTTCTACTCCTTCATAAGGAAATTTCAAGCATTGATGGAATGTAGAAGGAATAGCCTTCATCTCATGCATCCATGGTCTCCCTAGAAGAATGTTGTAAGCCAAAGGTAGATCAAGAACTTGACATATAGTATCTTTGATAACTGGACCTACTTTGATAGGTAAGACAATGGTGCCTTTAGAAGATCTTTCTTGTTCATCATAGGCTTTTATAGTTATCTTCTTTCTAGGATCAATAGACAATTCAGAAAATCCCAATTGTGTGACCAAGCTGTAAGAACAAATGATTAGGCCAGTGCCCCCATCTATCAACACATGTTTGACTCTACGGTTTTGGATCAAGACTTCTATATGCAAGGGCTGGTTATGTGGGTGACTCAAGGAGTTGTCATCTTCCTCTAAAAAGGAGATATATTGTGAAGATGTAAGATGTTCAACCATAGTCTAGAACCTATCTAAATCAAGGTCATTAGGAACATTGGATTCGAGCAAAGCTTTGTCTAGAATAGCTCTATGAGCTGGAGATATTCGAAGCAGCTCAAATATGGAGATTTTTGCATTAGTGTGTTGGAGTTTTTGAACAATGCTATAAGATGTTGGCCTCATATCTTTAGGATTGGAAGATTTAAAAGCAACCTTCTATTTGGAAGTGGAAGAAAGATTGAAGGGCATCTTAGGGACATTTGATGAATTTGGGATTTGTCCATTCAGATGTGCCTGAGCTTGTGATCAAGTAACTGTGTTATCTAAGGTATGATCTCTATCTCTTCACACAATTGTGATGACATTGCAATGCTCAGAGAGACAAGGCTCAACCATATTAATAACAACATTATTTCCAGGGTAAGCATAATTGACCTTTGCCCCCATATTAGGCTGAGAAGATGAAACTTCTTGACCATGTTTCAGAAATGGTTTTGTGAATGCTGTATGATCATTGTTGCTCTTATGATTTTCAATGGTAATATCTCCCTTATTAATTAGATCTTGAATGGTATGTTTCAAGCATAAGTATTTATTGGTTTTGTTACCTTTACCTCGATGGAAATCACATAATTCATTCTCTCTCCACCATTTTGGTTTAGGATCTGGATCAGATTGTCAGATCTTAGGCAAGGAGATGATGTTATTGGCTAGAAGAGTTCTCATAGCTGATTATAAAGTTTCTCCAAGAGGAGTGAACGTTCCTTTATTATCAGCGAACCACTTTTTATACTCTGGTTTCTTTTGAGATGATTCAGGTACCTTTTGTTCTGAAGCTTTTATGGCTTGGGTACCAATAGTTAGATTAAAAGCTGGTGCCTTTGATGGGGCACAGATAGTATCAACAACATCATCTATGACAATGCCCTTATTCTTCTTCCAATTTTTGTTCTTGTCTTTAGAACTGGATCCTGATTCATACTTATCCTTTTGAAGTGCGATTTCTCCTATTTTCACAAGTAATTTTTCAATTTTGATCGCATTGTCTACCATCTTATCAAAAGATGTATGATCTTGCATTTGTAAAGGATAGTTGATCTCTGGGATAAGATTATTGATGAAGATTTCCAATTTCTCAGTTTCTGGAATAGGCCTAGCATATAGAGAGAATTTCTTCCTCCATCTTTTGAGAAATGTCAAGAATGGTTCACCTGGATATTGCTTGAGATTGTAGATATCGATCATGGTGACTAGATGTTAATATTGTAGGAGTATTGCTGATAGAACAATTTGATCAAATCCTTAAAAGTTTTTATAGTAGAAGGCAATCTAGAGAACCAATCAATGGCTGCTCCCCCTAGAGATCGAGGGAAGAGATGCATCAGATAGGTTGGTTCATGCATGAACTCCATAGATTGTGTACAGAATTCTCTGACATGATCTTGGGGATCCAAGTGTCCATCATACTTATCATACTTAGGCATTTCCACTTTTTTTGGGAATGGTGGCATGTACAAGTCTTTGTCAAATGGAAAAGGACATAGGGCCTCCATGGAGAACTCCTTGGGTTCCTTTTCTTTCTCAAGGTTATTAAGTTTGACTTGCATGGCATGCATCTATTTCATCATAGTTGTAAGTGGAGTTTCTTCCTCATGTGTAATGATATTTTCAACATTAAAGTTGGGAGAAATTTTAGCTCCTTGATGATCTAATTGTAAAAAGTATGCCTCTCTGTCTTCTTTCAAGAAATGCTTCATCATTCTTTTGAAATTATCATCGTTTTGATATTGAGCAATTTCTTCAGGTGTGGGTTCCTGATCTGCACCATGTTGAGATTGAGCTCTTTGAGAGCCAAAGTTTTTCCCTGCTTGAGACATGGTGGGAATTCTACGAGGGGTAGATTGATGAGGATTTTGTTGATTACCTCTGTGAGTTGATGGGGGAGGAATGTAACCAGATTTCAATCGAAAGTTGCCAAGACCATCATCTTCGTAAAGACCAAAATTGTAGAGTTGCTCAAGAGTTGGAACTACGTGAGTAGATAAAGTTCTGATGTTAAGCACTTCTCTTGATTTCTTGTGAGAGGAAGCTCTAGTTTCCACCATTAACCTTGGGTGAAGAAAAAGAATGTGATGAAGACAACTAAAGAATGAATTGAATCAAGATGATCAAATGATGCAACCTTGTCAAGGCTTGATTGATTGAAGCATAGATTTGACTCAAATGAGGGATACTGTGCCTTGGATGTATGGGTACATGCCCAAAAGATAGCAGACAAGATATCACAACACTTAGTCATTTTTGAAGATTGATTGAAGATTGATAGTTATGACAAGGTTTTGACACAAGATGATAAAGACTCAAATTGATTAAATAGAAGCCTAAATTAGATCCAAAAAGGTCACTTTAGGAAAATGATTGGATTCTCAGTAGCTAGTTACTTTGTTCCTGACATAGTGATTTATTTGATAGATTCTGGAAATAGGCTAAAAAAGTTGGATATCTAGCAATTTTGACAACTTTCTGGCAATTTTTCAAAACTTCTCAAATGAATTTTTGCAGGATCGTCCAACAGTGGGTATAGCATGAAATGACAATTGAAAAACTCATATGATAGTTGAAAAATTCCCATGATAGTTGATAACATGAAAATTGACTTTTGAAAATGACTGGCAGAACATTCGTACGACAATATACTAGTTACCATATGACAATCAGGGGGTAATGAAAAGACTCTTGACCAAAACTCATACGACTTTATGACCTGATGAGATGAATTTTGACTCCAGAAAGGAATTTCACTTTATTTTTTGCAAATTTTTGGGTTTTTACCTTCAAATTGTTTACAAATTTCAATGTCTAGATTTGAGGATTGTAACAATTTTGTTCATTTTTAGTAACCAGATAGATAAACAAGCACACAAAATAGCAAGCAAGTGATTTCAAGCATGTCTGAAAAAAATGAACAAGGGCAAAAGCAACCTTGCACATGAAAAATCAAGTGACTTATTTGTGCTAATCCTTAGAAGTGCTAATTGTGTATGTTCCAAAAAGTTTTGCAATAACACACATATTCCTAGAAAATGAAAATTTGGCCTCACTAGGGTTTTTAGTAATGGTTTGACTCTGCAAATTTTATGATCCAAGAGGGTGAACTCCAATCCAGGTGCATCGGGGTTTTGACACAGTCAGAGAACTTAATCTTCAGGATCTGCTAGGGAGATCTGATAGCCCAACAAGAGACCACACTTGTGGAGATTTCTTCCAACAGGACATTTAGATAGCCGTTGTCACTACCATGGTGAAAATGGCTATTACTGGTTGAGGTTCTGTCAATGTGGTTGACCTAATTAAGGGAATGTCCACTACAGTTAACCCTCTCTAAAGGTGACTCAAAAGATATACCACATGGAGACTAGATTAGATTCAAGGATCTACGTTTCTGATACTATCCAAAAAGGAAGTAGAGCATAATCCCCTAGCCTCTTCACTTCACCAAAACAAAGTAGATAGATAAATTTGAAGTGCTAAGACTAAGATTATCTCACAAAGATCTATGACATCAACCCCTTATGATCTATCAAACTCTTCAGAGAGAGAATGCATTGATCAAAAGTTGAAGACACACGGATCTAGTAGAACGTGAGATGCCCTCAGTATCCTCCCTACCTACAAGGGTTCCTTCATCGAGAAGATTTTTGCTAGAAACCTACTCTCTCAAGAGCCACAAATAGTGTTCATAGGGCCTATTTACTATGTGTAACAAAGATGCTAAAAGCAAATCTATGTTCATTTTTAGAGCCCAAATAAAATGTGTGATATGGAAAAGAAAGGCACTCAAGCTAGACACGCAAAATGTTCATTTTAATCCAAATCAAAATGTTATCAGCTTAGAAGGTTACCTTAATTCCTCATAATGTGCTTAGTATATTTTTACCTATTTTTAGCAATTCTTGCACTTTTTCCAATAAAAAACCAGTGAAAATCAATAAAAAATAGAGAATTTCAATTGTTAGGCTTAGCTGTTAGTGAAAATCTTAAAACCAAATCTGACAAACTGCCTGAAAAAGTGAAATGACAATTGAACCCTGGCACTGAAACTCGTACGACAGTGGGTTACCTCCTAGACAACAATCTAGAAGCTCGTACAATAATGGGTATCAGATCAAATGACAATCGATATTCCAGATGACTGTGGGTTTTTGCTTGTGCAATCCTCGGTCAAATCAACTGTCGTATGATAATGGGTATCTCCAGGCACAAGTTTCTAAAAAAACTCGTATGAAAATTATACAGACAGAGAATAAAAATCATAGCTTGGAATAGAAAAAGCCAAGAAAATAATAGAAATTGATAAAATGTGAATGGAAACCCATTTTAGGGCCCCACGATGGGAGCCAGAAATGTGTGTGTGAATTTTGTACCCATCTGTAGAACACAACACTTCAGTAAAACATTAGAGGTTAGTTGAAATTGAAATCGTGCAATAAATGAAAAACTAAACTAACTAGGTGATTTACTGCCTTCTAGTAGATGCGAATATGTATTCTTAGATTATACCGAGATCACTGACCTTGATGACACCTAAATGAAGGATTTGAATGCAAAATCTAGATATGAAATTAATCTATTTTTTTTTTTCTATTTTTGTGTAGTAGGATGAAAAATTTGGATATGGAACTATTCTATATGAAAATTGATATGCTAAAATGATCTAACAATAATATTCTAAATGATATGGATACTATGCAAAAACAATGAAAATCTCACAACTTGAATTCTCAAGATCAATTCTTCAGTCTCCAATTCGACAGCGTGAGTGTGCAATTTGTGTATGGATCATGAATGAAGAGCTGAAGCCTTAATTTATAGAAATCTAGGGCTTTGGAGGTGCATAAAAAAAAGCCATAAATCACTCAAATAACTCAGGTTCATTTTTGAGTTATTTTTAAATAAAGGATAATTAACTCACAAAAACATGCAAAAGCAGAGTTTAACTCAAAATAGAGTTTAGATTTAATTGATAATTGATAGTTGTCTACTTTTCTGATTGTGCATGATTAATAATGAATTAAATAAACAATAAAGTGATTTATTTCCAACTTAACTGATTTTGAAAAATAAAACAATTGATTTATGGGTTAATCAATTATTTTTCAAACTTTATTCAAAAACAATATTATTAAAAATTGACAACTTGCTTTAATTAATTAAATAAGAATTTAATCAATTAATGATAGGAATTTTGATTTATTGTCAAAATTAAATAATACAATTTAGGAATAAATAGAATTAACTTCAATTAAACAATTAAGTGGCAGAATTAAATCTAATTAATTAAATATTTAGAATATTCAATTAATCAAACTTTAGGATAAATAGGATTTATCGCCAAATAATCATTAAATCAAAGATAATTATGATAATTAGGAATATTACTAGGAATATTCCCCAATGTAGAATTTAAGATAATCAATTAAGATTCAATTATGTTCAAATGTGCTTTAGGTTAGGACTTTGATGTCAATTTCGTTCGATGTGTCGATAGAGGAGGTTAATGAGCCTATAGCCCATTTTTAGGGTATTACAATAACCAATTGTCATCAATCTTAGTAATCAAACATGTCATCTTAGTAGGATTCAACTTAAATATATTACCTCTTGTTCTAGATTGAGTACCAACCAAATTTCCATCTTTGTCTTTTATCACACAATTTTTCTTAGTAAACCAAACTTGATATCCCTTATCAACTAACTATCCAACACTCAAAAGATTATGTTTCAAACCATCCACAAAGTAAACATCATCAGTATTAGTCTTTCCATCAAGAGTAATAGATTATATACCTTTAATCAAACAAGGTGCATTGTTTCCAACTCTAACAACTCCTGCATCATAATTGTTAAAGTTTATGAACTTTCTCATGTCTCCAGTCATATGATGTGAACAACCACTATCTATAATCCAATCAGCTTTCTTTTCAACTTGAGAAACTAGGGCTTTTTCTTCCTTAACCTCTATTTTTGGATTTTCTTCTTTAATTGCTACAAATCCTATGTCATCAATACTCTCAGTATCACTTTCACTTAAGGTTATCTCTATACTAGCTTCAAGTTCTTCATCATTATCATAATAACATTCCTTAGGTCTTCTTGGCTTAAAATTGTTTCTGTACTTTTTAACTCTCTTAGGACATTTAGATGCAAAATGACCATATTCTTGACATGTCCAACATATAAAATTTTTCCTACCATCTGGTTCTCTCTTCACAAGCAAGGCAATACCTTCTTCAATCTTCCCATCTTCTTCATTTCTAGATCTACTGCTGCCAGCATAATCTCCACTCACACTAATACTTCTTGACAAAGTAGGGTGAACACTAAGAGCACTGAATGCTATCTCCATTCTAGGTAAGTCTCCTGATAACCTTAGGTTCATTTTTTCTTCTTCCAATCTTCCAAGAAGAGTCTCTCTAGTAAAGTTCAAAGTTCAAGGTATAACTTGTTCAATCATCTGTGTTGTCTACTTAAATGCAAGAGTCAATATCCTCAAAATTTTCCTTATCACTTCATTCTTTGTCTTTTTTCCTTCACTAGGTTTTATACCTGCAACAACTTCTGACATTCTACCAATATAGCTTCTAATAGATTCATCTTCCATCATTCTTATATCTTCAAATGCACATATCCAATTATGTAATCTAACTTTATTTGCATGTTCATCACCTTCAAAAGTAGAGTGTAAAGCTTTCCAAATTTCACGAGATGTTTTCAAACATTTTACCTGACTGTACTCATTCTCCAGAAGGGCTAAAAAAAGTGCTTCTCTGGCAAGTATGTTACACATGAATAGAGCTCTCTCATCATTAGTACATGTTTCACTATTATTTTCATCAATGATAGTCTTCTCATTCTTAGTAATCAACCAATAACCTTGTCCTAAACACAGTAGATGTGTCTTCATCTTTTATTTCTAGTTGTCAAAATTCACTCCATCAAACTTAGGGCTTTGTTTTCTAAAATTTGCCATGGATCTCGTTAAGCTGTTAAACTTTTCTTTCAAGGACCTCCTGCTCTGATACCAATTGTTAGAAAGTAAATTCCACCAAGATAACTAAGAGGGGGGGGAGGGGGGGGGAGGTGGGTTGAATTAGTTATCTGATAATTATAACCTTTATCAACTTTAAAAACATTTAACCATCTAAGCAATTTGTAGATCTATATAGTTTTGTTGACCATTAGTGCTTCACACTTAGTCATATATCTAGGCAATGATGGTCGGTCATCACTGCAATTGAATCATTTTGTAAAGGTTGAGCTATGTATTATATACTTACCAAGTAGTAGTACTACTGAGTAAAGTCATGGTCACTATGTGTTTGTATTATGCCGAGTATAAATTTTGCCAAGTTACATATACAATGATTACCAAGAGACAGAGAATTAACAGATGTCAAGTACAGTTAATGCCGAGTACCAAGAATAACCTTTGCCGAGTTAGCCAGGAAAGACATATAAGTTTGGAATGGCACAATGATTGAGGTAAACCATTTTTGGTGTTTTGTATTTTGTTTTTTGAGGTAATTACACATCCATCTTATAGTCATTGATCCTTATGTAATACCTAGAGTCAATCATAATATTGTATAGCTTAAGTGGCAATAGAAATAACTCTAAACCGTAGATCTTGAACCGTTAAGATGTTTTGGTTATTATATAAGGTCAAGATCTAAAACAATTGAAGTGTGTGAATCAGAGAGAAAAAGAGATATTGGGATCAAATGAGTATGAGAGAATGATCAAAGAGGTATATTCAAAATAGTCAAGTATTCAGATAGAGTCTAGTGACCGAGCTAAGTAGTGAAAGGATAGAATCAAGAAATATCAGATAGAAGAGATCACTACTATATAGTAAAGAGGAGATCTATAATCTGCATACAAGTGCAAACTGAAAGATCAAGTACTGAGACATTTTAACTAGTGTATCAGGGTAAATCTCTTAACTGAGTAGTCTTAACAGACTTTATCAAATCTCTTGATCGAGTGCTTACTTTGTTGTTGTGTGTGTGAAAATTGTACCTGATCTGTAGACACAACATTTCAGTAAAACATTAGAGGTTGGCTATAATGAAAATCGTGCAAAATTAAAATCTAATTTAACCAAGCAATTTACTGCCTTCTAGTAGGTGCAAGATTAATGTTCTCAGATTGTTATCGAGATCAGTGACCTAGACGACACCTAAATGAAGGATTTGAATGCAAAATTGATATGAAATATGAATGTAATTAATCTATTTTTTTGGTATTTTCTATGCAATAATAATGAAAAACTAATATGAATCTATGCTAATATGGAAATTGATCTAACAATGATATGAATATAAGCTAAATGATATGCAATGCTCAAAACTAGAAAGATCTCACAATAGCTTGGATTCGCAAAGATGATTCTTTAGACTCCAATTCGACAGCGTGAGAATGCAAATTCATGGATTTGAGAGAGATGAGCCTTGATTTTATAGAAATCCAGGGCTTTGGAGGTGCATGGAAGAAAGCCATAAATCACTCAGATTAACTCAGCTTGATTTTTGAGTTATCTGATAATAAAGATAATTTAATTCACAAAAACATGCAAATCATGCAAAAACAACCTTTTAACTCGAATTAGAAGTTTAGATCAACTTTAAAACTTAGAAATGATGTTGAGTTCAAAAAAGTCAACAACTTGCATTGATTTTCTGATTTGGAGTTAACTGCTTTTTGATTGTGCACATGGATAATTATGAATTAATAAATAAATAAAGTGATTTATTCTCAACTTAATTGATTTTTGAAAATAAATAATTGATTTATGGGTTAATCAATTATTTTTTTAAACTTTTTATTAAAAACTATATTATTAAATAATGACAACTTGCTTTAATTAATTAAATAAGAATTTACTCAATTAATGATAGGAATTTTGATTTATTGTCAAAATGTAATAATACAATTAATAATAGATAGAATTAAATTTAATTACATAATTAAGTGGCAAGATATTAAATCTAATTAATTAAATATGAAAATATTCAATTAATCAAACTTAGGATAAATGTGATTTATCACCAAATAATCATTAAATTAAAGATAATTAAGATAATTAGGAATATTGCTAGGAATATTCCCCGATGTAGAATTTAAGATAATCAATTAGGATTCGATGATGTTTAGATGTGCCTTAGATTAGGACTTTGATGTCGATTTTGTTTGAATTGTTGATATAGGAGATTAATGAACTTACAACCCATTTTTGGGGTATTACAGTTGTAAGTTTATAAATCCTTTAACAAGGTAGACTGTATAAGTCTTTTAGCTTTTAACAAAGTAGACCTTTCATAGAGTAGATCATGAATTGATCACATTTTGTAAGCCTTAACAGGAAAAACTTATTACTACAGTAGTGAAGATTTGTGGGTGTCATCCCCGCCCCACTTTTACCTTTCAAGGGTTTCTGGGTTACCAAAATTATGGTGTTATAAGTGATTTTATGTATGCTACTTAATATATTTAGTTGCTTATAATGATCAAGTTTTGTTTATGTCATGCATAAAGTTTTATCAGATTCAAAAGGTTAAAGTAGGTAATATCTGATTCACCCCCCCCCCTCTCAGTATTACTTTCCCACTTATATTTCCAACAATTGGTATCAGAGCAGCAAGGTTTCTCTTAAGGAAGTCTAACCACTTGAGGAAAAAGATCTTGAAATGGAAGCTTATAAACTACGGAAGATCATAGAGAATCAAAAGATTGAAGTACAAATGGCATTACAAAAATTGGAAGCAACCAGAGGGGAATTGAAGAAATCCTTGAGCAAGAGAAGAGAGATTGCAATTCAACAAAATGAGCCACAGTACAAAGAAGATGACAGCTCTGGATTATTTGACAATGGTAACTCTACCGAGAGTGATAAAGCTATAAAAGAACTACTGGAGAAAAATACCGTACTAAATGATGACATCAGAACTCTAAAGAGAGAACAAGAAATTCAATCTATCAGACTTTGTGAATTAGTGGAATAGAAAAAGAAAGCTAAAGATGATAAGGCAATGGCTGAAGAAGATAAAAGACAAATTGCAATTAGGCTAGATGAAAGGAGAAGTGACATGTAAAGGTTGACTAATAATCAACTAGATATGGTAAATCAACTACTGCTGATTAATCAGGAATTGGGCAGGAAAGATATGGAAATCAATCAACTAAGGTCTGAAAATGATCAGTTGAAACATGAATTGAGAATTGAAAAGGAAATCAATTAAAGGATGAACAAACCCAATGAAGCTACAAAATATTTTGAAGAGCTGTTAAGATCACCTAGAAGATCTGGTGATAGATCTGGACTTGGACTGAATGAAGATTCATCCATTGAAGAAGGAGAATCATCAAAGAATGGAGAATAGAAGATTGATAAACCAAAGAACACCAAGCCCACATGTCATCATTGTGGAAAGCTAGGACATACAACTAACATATGTAGAAGAAAACATGGTAAGTCTGATCCTAAACTTAAGTTTAATGGACATTGTTTCAACTGCAAGAAGCATGGACATCAAGCACTTGAATGTAGATCTAAGGCTAGAAATTCATCCACCTCACCTAAGTTTCAAGGAAGTTGTTTCAATTGTTAGAAATATGGGCACAAAGCATTTGAATGTAGATCTAGACCCAAGTGGTCATCAAATGAACAAACCAAGCTAGTCCCAAAGCACAACCTATACAATTCAGATTACAGCACTTGGTATAATTGCCATTATTGTGGTAAATATGGACACATCGGAGCAAATTGCATGAAGACTCATTTTAGAGGCAAATTTAAAAGCTGGATGAATGGAAGCATGGTCTGTTACAAATGTAATAAGGTCGGTCACTTAAAGAAATATTGTAGATCACCCATGTTGAGCAATGATAATAACCAGAATGAAGATATCCGTGAGAAATTGAAGAATCAGATGGAAAAGACATGGAGGAAGAAAGAAGAGGAAAACTCAAGCAAAGCTAGCACATCTATGGTCACCCAATCTGATGGATCAGGTGATCACACCTCTTCTAATTAAGCTTGGAAGGTATGTTTGGAACTAAGTCTTGCAAAGTCTTATTTTTCATCAGTTCCTAACATAGAATTGAGCAAAAGTCCATATTTGCATAGATAAAGATGCATTAGGACATATCTGAGAAAAATAGAGAAATTCATTTTGATGTTGAGCATTAGTGTCTTGATCGAGCTATCAATGTATGCCGAGAACCTACTATGGCTTAAATGCTATATAAACTGAGTTGTATCGCAACAGTTATATCGACCAAGCTTGTGAGTTTGCTGAGATAGTTGTATACCACCAAAACCTATACAGAGCATTTATGAGGCCCTAATTCTATTTTTTAGATTCTATAAAGTAGAAAGTTGCCATTAATTTTATTTCACCAGCCTATTTGAGATTTCAAAGAGTGATTCAGAGTTTGTGAAACTGGTTTAAGAAAGGCAATTTTGAATTTTCTCAGCGTGCCATCGGTAAAATTTATCTACAGGGTTATTGATGAAAAAGTTACTCTGCCGAGTAAATATTTTTTTTGGAAATTATTGTTTATAATGGCATCATCTTCATCTGCACCAGTCAAGAAACAAGGGATGGAATTTTTTAATGTGCAATTCGTAAGGAATGAAGTTTGTAAGATGAAGGTATTTAAGGAAATATCAAAGAGTGCAATTAAAGGAGATTTAAATGGAGCCCTATCTTCCATTCTAGAGAATGTGTTATTAATGAATGACATTAGGTCTTGCTACATGTGTTAAATTGGAGAAATCGGTGATTACGAGATCAGGGAAGCTTATGATAAACTATGTGTCAATGGAGTGTTGAAGCCAAAACATAAGGTTGTTTCTGATCAAGGGTTAGTGCATGACCTAAATTTCCTGTAAAATTTTAAAGTGGAATGGATAAAGATCATTTTGAGTTGAGTACACGACATGCATTTATGGCTGGAAGATGGACCAGTGAAGATTGCAAAGGAAATGATACATAAAGTCACTGGTTACCCTACAATTGAAGGAAAAAGAATGATGAAATGTGTAGGTAAGGAAGATATTCAAGCTAACACCTAGGAAATTTGGAACAAATGAGGAATGAAAATTTCCACCATAGTTGATTTGGAAATTGACTTTTCTATTAGAGTCATCTTGCACAAGTTCTATCAATCTAGTCGGTTGGACAACATCCCCTATATGGCAGTGGACCAGGCATGGAAGATAATCAAGAAAGGTCACACGTATGACCTTGCCAAGCTCTAGCTGACTCAACTTGTTGAGAACTTAAACTCCACCCAGATGGCAAAGAATTCTATGTGTAAGTTTGGTTCCTTACTGATCTATTTGTTCTTTATGTCAAGAAGAGTTTTCCTACACATCGAGATGTTACATGGGACAAGAAGAAACCCATCACTATTCAAATCAATGAATTTATAAATCAGATTGGAGATGATTTTGAAGGAATAATGGATAACTATTTTATTGATTTTAAAAAGAAGATGAGAAATAGGACTAGAGTCCCTGTGTCTTTGATTGAACAATACAACAAGTATATATGTTTTCTGGTAGACATAGATTTTACTTATGCACAGGTGATCCTACCTAGGGTTTCATGGTTAATGCCATTACCCTATGAACTTAATATAGATGAAGCTACTACTACAATCACAACCCTCTTAGCTGAAGAACTTGATAGTAAAGCACCTTACTTTGGAACATTTGTTGAAGCCAAATCCAAGATCTATTTGGGATTATTGGCTGCCACCATAGAGAGGAAAAGAAAGAAGATAGTGAAGAATTTGTAAAATTGTGTCAAAGAATCTGAGAAGGATCACTACTACATTTGGGGTCAAATTCTGATGGCTATTTGTTAGATTTGCAATGCTAATTTTTTGACATTTCGATAGATGAGTATGTCACCATTTTTGTATAGGAAATTATGACAGAAGACGTATCTGTTAGTTTACAGACACCATATCAAAAATATACAATCTCAACAACGACCTATCAAAAATATACAATCTCTGTCAAAATTAACTGTCAAAAACATATCCTTTCCTATAGTATAACTGTTGGAATAGCAATAGTTACCACTTAATTCCGACAGATATACCTGTCAGTGATATGGCATTAATGTCAAAGTTTATGTTGAAACATTTCTATTTGCGACACTTAAACTATCGGAATAGCAACAGTTCTTTAGCATTTCTTCGACAAGTGCCTTGTCTAACGTATAGCATTACTGTCGGAAGTATTTTCGTAAATTATTTTTCTTTGACATTTTATCTGTCGAATGCATAGCACTTCTGTCAGAATTAATTATTGAGTGTTGAAAAACTAACGGCTATGCACATTAAAGATAAAACAGCTCAAGAGACCATCATAGGTTCTCTCTTTCTTCAGTTTATATTATTGACAGAATGTTTTACCTTTCATTAGCTCATCAAATCTGGGGATTTGAAAGAATTTAATAGAATATTTTTGTGATAATGTATATTATTTAAGTTGACATTGCACGAATTTATCTACTTTGCACACTTGTAGACTATGAGGATGGTGATAAAGAAGCATTGCCATGGGAGGAGATGCTTCTTTATCATCATCTTCCTAGTATACAAGTGCGCGAAGTAGATAAATTCATGCAACGTCAACTTAAATAATATACATTGTCATGAAAATATTCTATTAAATTCTTTCAAATCCCCAGATTTGATGAGCTAATGAAAGGTAAAATATTCTGTCAATAATATAGACCGAAGAAAGAGACAACCTATGATGGACCTATGATGGTCTCTTGAGCTATGTTAACTTTAGTCCTAACTACTTGTCGACCATCGAGAATAATCATCACCTTGCATTTATGTACACTGCACAAATTGATCACAGTCTTGCAAAAACATTTTACACTTGTACATCTCATCAATACTAGATGAGAAAACACTATCCAAAGTTTCTAGATAACCATTTTTGAGAAGAGGAATGAGTGGGCCAAAGAAGGGATAATTGTGAAGGTTTTATAGATGTAGGTTATTGAATCATCATCTTTGCATTGGTACTCAATCCAGCCTCCACTCCATATACATCTTCTCATAATCTAAAAACTCTCCATCATTGATTCTCGTCATTTTTTTAGCATCTCCATGGACTGAGACATTAAATTATTGAGCTTCTCTTTGTTTCAAGAATAGATTAACATTCTCTACTTAACAGGGCCAACCACGTGAAGGTGGAAGCTCACCTAGCCCCTCTTAGGAGCCTCTTATGACCCTTTACAACATTTTAAGACCTCTAATATGTATTCTTTGGGATCGTAAAGGGTCATAAGGGGTCTTGGGACACAACAACTGAGAAACATAAATGTAGGCATCATGGTCACAATTTTTTGGAGACACAACATAATTGAGTGGTTTTTTGAGACAATGCAAAGTAGTGGTTGCTTTGCATCATCTGGGAATAGCACTCAATTATGTTGTGTCTCCCAAAAATTGTGACCATGATGCCTACATTTATGTTTCTCAGTTGTTGTGATATGTACATTGTAGTTTGTCGTTGTTGCAGCAGTAGAGCCTATATTCCACAACAAAAAGGAAGACATCTTTTTAGCCTGGGTCTCGATCCTACCCCAATTGTCGAAGGATCTAGGGCCAGGCTTGAAAGATGTCTTCCCATTCTATCTGCAACATTGTGTCCATCCATGATCTCAGGAACATCATCATCTTTCCACTCTTCATTTGCCAAAATATATCACTTCTTCAAGCTTGCAGAGTAATCTTATTAATAAAAGAACTCCTGCCAACATTAGGGTACCCACAAATAAAAATAGTTGATGTTATTGGTGCTTGTGCTCAAGGATATCAATTCACTATTTTGAAATGGCCAAATCATTTTTATTTCAATTGTAGAGAAAAGGAGTGGGAGAAAACAAGTGGGTGAAAGCTTATCAAGAGCGAGAGAAGGCATTGCATTTTATTTGATCATAAATGCTCTTTGAAATGACCAATCATGTTTTTTATTCGATTCTTTTTGGTTTTTTTTTCCCATATTCAATAGATAAGAATCATGGCGGTAGCCACTTAGCCATCTTTTTGATGTTCCAGGTATTTTACAAAGATACAGGTATGTGGATTTATTATTCAATTGCTTGCAGTTATTGGTCAAATGCAAATATTTGTCACGTTTTAAGGGCAAGATATCAGTTTGGTGTTTTTGGTTTATGTTAAAAGTTGATTTGGTAAAATCCTCAAAAAACACACTACATGTTCTAAATTGTAAAGAAGTTGAATGTTAAATGTAAGATATATATCTCATCGATAGTAATCAAAAGAAATGACATGAAACTTATAAGGAGATTTACAAAACCAAAAATATAAGTGAATAGGAAACATGGATTGGTACTTTATGAATTGGTTTTTGAGGCTCACAATCTTCATCAATCTCCTCAGAACAAGACCCCTCCTCATGAAAAATGCATTTAACACAAAAAACAAATCTACAAAATTGGACCAATGGCATGTTTAGAACAAAGAAATAGATTGATAATAATATGCTGAAAGTTCTATTATGTTAATACACGCAAAAGGACCAGTCCCAACAATTGTTAAACATACTTTATCTAAGATGATAATAACATGCTAATTAAATTGATAAAGGTGTTATCTGCATTTAGTCTGCCAATTACTAATTATGTAAAAAACAAATTTACAAAAATAAACCAATGGCATGTTCTTTGTATGTGATTTCTTCATCTTTCGAGCCTCTGGCATCATATTTGACCACAAATTTCAAATGCATTGCATTTTATTTGATCATGAATGGTCTTTGAAATGACCACATTCTATTGGTGTCATGCCCTAGCCTGTGCTTTATCTCCATCATTTGATGTTATTGATGCTTGTGCTCAAGGATATCGATTCACTGTTTTCAAATGTTTGGATCATTTTGGTCGTGACTGTTCCTCTAGTACATAGTCAGGAAATGTAACTGTCTAATGATTATATGTAATGTTGAATGGATAAAATGCTTTATTCTTGGTAGAAGTGAATGGAAGGAATAGTGTTGGTGTTAGGTTTCATTTATTATTGAATTCAATGGTTTTCAAGATGTGTTGAGGAGTTTGCTCCTTGTTTAACATTAACTGTTCTTGCACAATTCACTCATACAATAGTGAAATGCTATGTGATTGACAATTTCATACAACTGGTTCTTTGGCGTGTATTAAATACAATCCATTCACTTATTGAATGCTTTGGAGACTACTGTTTTGACTGTCCATGCATTACCAGTGACTGAGATTCATTAAAGGATATAAAACCCTTCATTTTGGGGTTATTGTGTGTGGATTCAAATGTAGGTTTGATTTGGTTAATGTTTATAAGAGATTAATAAAGTATTTAAAGACAATCTTACATGTTTGGAGAGGTTTGAGAGGCACTTATAATGATTGTACCCTCATAAATAGTGGCATAGACTGGTTTTACTAAGTTTCCTTTCTCTATTTTGAGGTTTCCTTTCTTTGCCACAGGGGTACAGTCAGAGGGTTCATTGAAAAAATGATCCTTTGAATGGTTACTATGAATATGAATGATTTGATATAGCATATTTCTCATTTTACTTGAAGTTTGGAATAACTTGTGCAAGGGTGAAAGTAGTTTTGGTCATGACTGTTCCTCTACACAGTTAGAAAATGTAACTGTCTAATGATTATATGTAATGTTGAATGGATTAAATGCTTTATTCTTGGTAGAAGTGAATGGATTTTCCAAGATGTGTTGAGGAGTTTACTCCTTGTTTAATGTTAACTGTTCATGCACAATCCACTCATACAATAGTGAAGTTACAAAACTGAACCAATGACATGTTTACAACAAAGAAATAGAATGATAATAAGATGATGAAAATTCTATATATTTTGTTTAATACATGCCAAAGGACCAGTCCCAACAATTCTTAAACATACTAGTTATCTGATATGATCAATTGTTAATAAAGGTCTAATTCTATAGACTTCTAACATGAAGGAAGATTTGACCTAGCCAAATTTTCCTTGTACCACAAAAAAAATGTGTGATAACTATGTCTACTCCAACCTAATTGTTTAATAATTCATCATATAAGATAAAGTATGTTTAAGAATTGTTGGGAGTTCTATTAGACCTTTGTTGTAAACATGTCATTGGTTTTCAAATGTTTGGATACACGTTTGTTGATATTACTAGCATATATGTTTAACAACACCATTGTATATTGTTGTCACTGAAATGCCTGCATTCTACTGATGTCATGCCCTAGCCTGTGCTTTAACTCCATTATTTGATGTTATTGGTGCTTGTGCTCAAGGATATCCATTTTTTTGAAATGTTGACTGTGGTTATCAAATGGACAGCCCGTGAGCTTCTAGCTAGGCATCATTTGTATTGATAGCTTAGGGCATCAAATGTATTGTATCATTGATAGTTGAGACTTTGTTAAAAGGAAATAGGACAAAGAACAATTTTGATTTAGTTTCTCTATTTTGATCTCTAAGTGGCTTACAACCCTAGAGAAGTATATGCAGATTTCCAAATGCAGTTGTAGGATATATAGCTATCGATAATTCACAAGAAATCCATGCATCCAATTTGAATAGAAATTAATATAAAGAAATAGGGTCCTCCAATGGCCCAATCATCTGAACCTTGACTGTCCCCTCAACCAGTGACCCTTCAAAATCAGGTTATCATGCAATCAATGAATGATCATTCATTCTCCTAGTCTGCCCTGCATCCAAACATATTGGAAATACACAAGACAATGATAAGAAGTATTTCAAAATCCCCCTTCCCTCAAGGGACACTATCAACCATCCCTTCCACATAGCATTTCATTGTTGTATGAGTGGATTATGCAGGAACAGTTAACATTAAACAAGGAGCAAACTCCTGAACACATCTTTGTTGTAAACATGCCATTGGTTCAATTTTGTAAAAAAATTGTTTTGTATTAAATGCATTTAAATGGAACATTAAGCATAATAATAATATGCTTAATCGATTAGTAATTGCAGATTAAATGCCCATAACACCTTTATCAATTTAGCATGTTATTATAAGATACTAAAGAAGACCTACTATTTGTCAGAGAAATCTTCAATGTCCCCCACAATGAAGACAATGAAGATTGACCTCCTACCCCACAACAAAGAACATTGTAATAAGAATAAGATATAATATAGAGCTAGAATAAAATTTGAACAAAGACATGTAATGCTTAAGTTAATGATCTAAAAAGTTGCAAATATAGGAATTGAAAAAGAAAATAGTGCCAAGAAACATTTTCACAAATATGAAAGGTGAGGAAAAGTAATAACATTAACAATGCCAAGATTCACAGCATTAAATTTGACTTGTAGATGAGTTTCTGCAGTGGGTTTCCTAGCATCAAAAATATGTTGAGTTGCATTTGAGCTATAACTAAGAGTATCATGTGGAACAGACCCTAAACTTTGAAAGCGTTCTCCAACCTGGCAATTCAAAATTGAATCTAGGCAAGCATCAGTAAGTGAAATAAATTATAGACATCAACATCAACATCATCATAATCATTAGAAATAAAATTTAAAGACATATTTTGGATAGTACTATGTTTCTTGAAATTTTTTGTGATGCTTGTAAACTTTAAAGACATATTTTATGGCTTAATGATAACATAGATTAGTGTTTTGTTTTCTGATGGAATGTTGTTGATCATTCATGGTCTTGAAGAAACTTTTGATTGTTTTGATTCTCAAGTCTTGCTGTTGTTTCTCAATGTGATATGGACTGAGCACAAGATGGTTTAGTTGGTCCTCTCTTTCTATTTAATCATTTGTCTTCTTCATGGTGTAAGTGTTCATTAATATTCATTAATGGCGGGCAGTGATTCCTTGGTAATAAAGGCATTGACAACATTCATAATTGTATAGCTCTTTACCTGATCTAGTCACATCATCAACATCAAGGTTAGTTTGTCTGGCCTCGGCCTCAACCTCAACCTGCTCATTAACAACGGCCTCTACACTCTCTACAGTTGCAATACAAATTGTTACATTAATCCAAACAGCAATTGCAATTAAATTTGTATTACTACACCAATCAATTTAAGATGTTTACTTGTATTACTGTGATGCATGACTTCATTTTCATCAGCACGCATAGGTTGTGTATGGCAAGAATCGACAGGCTCCAAAGTTTCTAGATAACCATTTTTTAGAAGAAGAAAAAGTGGAGGCCAAAGAAGGGATAATTGTGAAGGTTTTCTAGATGTAGGTTACTGAATCATCATCTCTTGTTCATATATTTCTGATTCTTCTCTGGAATGAACAAACTATAGAGATCTAACATAGCTAAACATAGAATAAACTAAACAAGAAGGGATAGAAGATACCTAGATATCAACCAAGTATACTCCAGTCTATATGCCTCCAAACTGTACTAACAAAGGTGTTGAGGAGAACCTAATTAGTACCATAGTGTTAGTGTATTGAGGAAGAGTCTAGTCCCAACAGAGGCTTCCAGCCCTAATCAACTCACAGTTAACATTGCCAATAATTGTTGGTTGTATGGATCAAATCATAATTTGATCTTTATTCATGCTCAGACTTGTTCTTATCTATTAGCCGAAGCTGCTTATCTTTCACACCAATATATGTTGATCTAAGTTTGCTTAAGGTAGAGAATCAAGGTCTTGGGGGAGGGAAGCACGTTATGTTTTTGGTGCTTCTCTCCCTAGAATCCAACACCATATATATATGAATTTAATTATCTTCAAGAGGGCCGACCTGGTCTTGTTAAATATATTTAATGTTAAAGCCAAGAGGCCGACCTTGGGCCCTTAACTAATTCAACCAACAAATATTTATAAATGAAATAATAATCTTATTATTATTATAAATCACACAAGGGTATTTATTTGATCAGTTTGATCTTGGCCGAAAGGCTATAATTATTAACACTCTGTACTAGTACTCAATCTAGCCTCCACTCCATATACGTCTTCTCAAAATCTAAAAACTCTCCATCATTGATTCCTGTCATTTTTTTAGCATCTTGATGGATCGAGACCTTAAATTATTGAGCTTCTATTTGTTTTGAGAATAGTTAAACATTCTCTACTTAATAGGGCCAACCACGTGAAGGTGGAAGCTCATCTAGCCCCTCTTAGGAGACTCTTATGACCCTTTACGACATTTTAAGACCTCTAAGATGTATTCTTAAAGATCGTAAATGGTCGTAAAGGGTCATAAGGGGTCTTGGGACACAACTGCTGAGAAACATAATTGTAGGCATCGTGGTCACAATTTTTTGGAGACAACATAATTGAGTTGTATACCCAGACGGTGGAGAGAAACTCTGATGAAGGGTGCTCCCCTTAATACCACAAACACATAATAGAAACAAAGAAACAACAACAATATGCAAGAACAGAAAATTGGCTTCTTATTATCTCCACAAATGTGGAATTACAAACTTTCAAAATTACAATATGCAAAGCCACATGGGCATTCCCTTACTATATTCTATAGGACAAAGCCTTGAATTATTACCCAGATCTACCACCCAGAATTATTCTCCACTGCCTAAGACAACACTACGGTCCTTCTTTATATAGGCAATTTCCACTGCCCAAGAAGGTTCTAGAAATTTAGCCCTTTAGGTCGACTAAACATAGAATTATTTATTTTTCACAATTATTACAATAGGGTCAGCTCAAAAGAAATACAAAATATGATTTTAGGTAACCCAACTTCCGGAGGCCATAACTTTTTATCCGTAGCTCCATTTTTCTATTGTAACCACTTTTCAAAAATGCCATGATGATATCTACAGCGCTTGATATGCGCTATCACTAGTCAGCTGGGGGTTGATCGCGATCCAGAGCCTCTAAGACCTTCAAAACTGACCTGAAAGATTTCATACCCAAAAACCTCAATAACTTCACCGATACTGATGATGTGGCAATGAAACTCAACTGGTAGGCTGAAATGACTGAGATGAACCTCCAACTGTGAAATCAGAACATTCTGAGATCATATGACCAACTTACTAAAAGTAGTAAGTTTCCATAAATAGTAGCTCTGCACAAGATATCCCTTATTGAAAACAAAACCAGAAATATTTTTGGGCGATGCAAGATTTCTCTTACACCCAGGATGCTCCTGCATTAGACACCCGAGGTAATTTGAGAAGTGACCCTGTCATGACTCAGGTGTACAAAGGAAAACCAAGATGGTTAACCTCCTCCTTCATTAGCCATGATGAATCTTCAACAAGTCATCTTTTCCATTTGACCAAATACTCTTCATATGTCCTATTCCTTATTCTTCTTCCAACACAACTATCCATTATGTCTTCAATCTTCTTGATATCTAAATTGGTTGCTAGAATACTCCACCATGCTGCTGTAACCTCATCTTCAACACCTCCATCATGATACTCTGTCATATCTGAAACATTAAATATTGGTGAAATATTCAACTCAGTAGGCAACTCGACCTCATATCCATTTCTTGAATCATGCTTCTTTAGTGTCTTACATGGCCTAAACTTCTTCATTTTCAACTTGTTATATGTACCAACCAGAAATCTTTCCTTCCGCAAATGAACCGTGACTTCATCTCCAACTTGAAATTCTTTATGCCTCCTTTTCTCATCTGCCTTAGCCTTATACTGCATATTCATCTTGGTAATATGCTTCCTCACCTCCTCATGGATGTTCTTCAAATGTTCTGCAAAATCATCAGCTTCATCACTACTTATTTCTCCTTTATCTATCTTCCTCAACTCAAATGCATTTCTGGGACTACTTCCATATACAATCTATGGATGATGTGATGAACTAAACTTCAAATATATCTTCAACTCTTCACTTTCTGTTAGCGTTATTTTGTGTACTGCCTTATTTGGCAAACTAGTTCTTGGAATCAAGTCCATCTGATGACTTATCTTTCTTACTAGTGGTAATCCATCAGGCACATTATCAGATACAATATTCTAAAACTCATTCAATAATTCTGCAACTTCTATAGGTACATCTTCTAATTCCTCTTTCCCAACCTTTGGAATTAAGGTAAAACACATATGCTTATGCCTCATACCATCTGAGAAATTTCCTCTATTAATAAAATTTATTCTTGCATTACCACATACCTTTTCTTCTGTTTCCTTCAATGGTTTTAGCTTATGTCACACTCTGTCCTTTGTTAGGGAATAGGTATTCACAAAACCATCATGTACAACACATCTGCCAAACTACCAAGGTCTACCCAACAACATATGACATGCATCCATAGATATGATATCACATAGTACCTCATCTTAGTACCCGCCGATCTTGAACTTCACTAGGCACTGTTCACTGATCATGACCTTGTGGTCATCCTGCACCCAGGCAACCCGATATGGATGTGGATGTTTCTATCTCTTGAGCTTCAACTTTGTCACCATCTCTTCTGACATCAAATTGGTAGTGCTTCCACTATCAATAATCACATCACAACATTTACTCTCACACTTGCATCTAGTGCGAAACAAGCTCCTCCTTTGTCCAAGTTCATTCTCACCACTTAGTAGGACTCTTCTGTTAATCAACGTTTCTCCTCTTTTAGCATCTTTAGAATTTAATGATATGGCATCTTCATCTACATGTTCAACTTTGGCCTGGCCTTTATTCCTCCTACCCATCCATCCTTGGCATTGAGGACATTCAAATGCCCTATGGCCTTCTTCTCCATAGTGAAAACATGTTCCACAGAAGCCTCCTCTTCCAGATTCTTGTCCTCTTCCTCTTCCTCTCTGATCTCTATTATTCTAATCATGGAAACGATTGGAATTATCTCCTCTCTAATTTTGACTATTACTGGCCTCATCCTACTTTTTCAGATCGTCATTTCGGTCTCCATATGACCATCCACCAAATCTTCCATCACGACCTCTTCCACTGTCTGCTCTCAAACTTTTTGTTCAACTTTTCCTCTACTTTTAAGGAAAACTGATATGCCTCTTCAATACTATTCATTCAAACTAGATTCAATTCTTCTTGAATGCTCAGCCTTAACCCATTAAGGTAACAAGCAACTTTCTCCTTGTCAGCTTCTGCATGGTCTATTTTGATGAGGATTCAATAGAACTCCTATGTATACTCCTGAACAGATCTTCCTGCTTGCTTCAAATTTTGTAGTTTCCTCAGTAGGTCAAGCTCATAATCAATAGGGATGAACTGCCTCTTCAATTTATCCACCATCCGCCCCCATCTTTTAATGATTTTATCCTTTCCTCTTTGATTTCGCTCTAACTGAATCTCTTGCCACCAAATCTTCGCATGACCCTTCAGTCTGGCTTTCACAAACTTGACTCGATCAGGATCCTCGATATCTCCATACTCAAAATATTCTTCACATTCATTGATCTAGTTGATCAATTCCTCTGGGTTAAGATTTCCAAAAAATTTTAGAACCTCAATCTTAGGTCTCTTCCTGATCTTTGAAATGACTCGAAAAAGTCTTTCTTCCTCCCAGTTCACAACTTTGACTTCTCCTTCTTGATCTTCTTCTTTTTCTTCATCCTCATTTTCATCTCTGACATTAAGATTCATTCCTCTATGAATCTCCTCTTGCAATGCTTGCACTTGTCTCTGCAGTTCCCTAACCTTAGGTGTTACAACACCAGGTCTTCTGCCACGTTCCCTTCATGGAGGCATTTTCACGCTTCTCGCTAAAACCCTAACCACAGTACTGGTGCAAACTACCTCATAGTCGGTGATATGTTTACACAGAAACCCTAACCCATGATCCTGGTGCAAACTGTCTCACAATCGGCAATCTATTTACACACTCAAGAACTCCTACTCTGATACCACTTGATGAAGGGTGCTCCCCTTAATACCACAAACACATAACATAAATAGAGAAACAACAACAATATGCAAGAACAAAAAATTGGCTTCTTATTATCTCCACAAATGTGAAATTATAAACTTTTAGAATTACAATATGCAAAGCCACATGGGCATTCCCTTACTATATTCTATAGGACAAAGCCTCGAATTATTACCTAGATCTACCACCCAAAACTATTCTCCATTGCCTAAGACAACACTACGGGTCTTCTTTATATAGGCAATTTCCACTGCCCGAGAAGGTTCCAGAAATTTAGCCCTTTACGCCAACTAAACATAGAATTATTTATTTTTCACAATTATTACAATAGGTTCATCTCAAAAGAAATACGAAATATGATTTTAGGTAACCCAACTTTCGAAGGCCATAACTCTTTAACCTTAGCTCCATTTTTCTATTGTAACCACTTTTCAAAAATGCCATGACGAGATCTATAGCGCCTAACATGTCTAGTGCTAGTCAACTGGGGGTCAATTATGATCCGAAGTCTCTAAGACGTTCAAAATTGACCTAAAAGATTTTGTACCCAAAAACCTTAATAACTTCACCAATATTGATGATGTGGCAATGAAACTCAACTGGTAGGCTGAAATGACTGAGATGAACCTCCAATTGTGAAATCAGAACATTCTGAGATCATATGACCAACTTACTAAAAGTAGTAAGTTTCCATAAATAGCAGCTCTGCACAAGATAGCTCTTATTGAAAACAAAACCAGAAATATTTTTGGGTGATGCAAGATTATTCTTACACCTAGGATGCTCCTACATCAAACTCCTACACCTCCGATTCTAAGTTGACTACATCTGTTGCTCATGAATACAAGGTCCTCCAACATATGTATTCAATTTGGAATCGGGGGTGCAGAAGTTTCTCTACACCACTTGGGTAGACAACTCAATTACGTTGTCTCCAAAAGATTGTGACTATGATGCCTACAATTATGTTTCTCAGCTATTGTGAAATCTCCATTTATGTTTCTCAATTGTCATGTTTATGTGCATGTTTTTTATGTATTTTGGATAGTAAGTCTAATTTAATTTGTTTGTAGACTAAAACCTTAAGTCATGTAATGAGGACGCTTAGAACACTAGTATATGCAAATTTCATTATTTAATAATAAAAATCTATTAAAATGTTTATACCTTCTCCCATTTGCTAGTCTAATTCCTCTTTGAGTATCCCCTTTCTCGTTTGCATCCAAAATGAACTCATTCCAATCCCTCACTGGAATAAAGGGAGGAGGCTCAAACTTCAGCAAGACTGCATACATGCAACATTCGTAGATTACATTCAATGCGTTATTTACGTTCATAAATCAACGTTGCGTACAAATCTACAGACGGTGCGTGATATGAAGCCATGCTCAAGCTTGAAAATGATAGTAAATCCATAGTCAAGGTCAAGGAACAAATGGAACAACCAAGAAAACACTATACATTAAATCATGTGATTGATAGCAGATTGGGGCTCACCTAAGCCATAAACATGAAGAATTATTTGAAAAAAAGATGTAAACCATATATATGCGCACTTGAGGTGAAGAGAAGTTACGTCATATCCATATTAAAATATTAGTTACAATATGAAAAGACTAAACTAACTAATTCCTGAGTTCATCTCTACATATGGTCGCAACAAAGTTATGCGATTACAATATAGGGAAGGCATCGTAAAAATATAATTTCAAAATTTGCCCTAGCTTGACACATTTTGCACTCAAATCCTTCATCGCAGATAAGTGGAGATGGGTGGATAGATGCAGATGAGTTGTCATCGAACCAACTAAAGTATCTGCAACCATTATTTCCCTGTGATGCCCAGTCTACATTAGTTCTTATATTATAATGAATAGTATTCACATTAGAAACATTAAATATATGCACATAATTAGCAACCTTTTTTCTATTTGGGCAGCACCAAAATTATCGTCCAGGGTTGTTCGGTGTTTGTGAAGTCTTCAACACACACTGCCCACCACCACATCGATAGTTTGGCACATTGACAAGAGTCATCGAGCCTATATATCAATAATGCACTGCACCATCGTTACTACATTTATTATTTTTATTTGATTATTTTTATATGAAATACACCAAGGAGTACCATCAGAAATATTAACCATTTACAATAATGAAAACTAAACCTAAATCAAATAGCTCATTTTTTTTATCAGCATGTGTAGTCTCTGTGTATATGAAAAATGAAAGAAATATGAAGCTAAAATAAAATAGTGAACAAAATAATATTCAATCCACATAGACTGAATGAAATATACCATCAAAAGAAGGTGACAAAATCCTATCACGAAGCACAAACATAGGAAATCAAAAAGGGAGAAAAGACAAGAAATAAGAAAAATCATTATGACTATAGAAAAATCATTTATACTATAATAAAAACAAGAAACACTCTTTGTCAACAATTTTCAAAATCATTAGGACTATAGAAAAATAATTAAGACTAAACAATGTTCAAAATCCTATCACCAAGCATAGACAAGAAATAAGAAAAATCATTAGGACTATAGAAAAATCAAGCTTTATAAATGGATGGTTTTGATATTGCTTTGCCATTACAACAATTGAGCATTCATCATTTGGTACTTCTTGGTGTATTCCATTTAAGTTTATCAGTTGTCGTGTTTATGTGCATGTTCTTTATGTGTCTGGCTTCTCTCCCTCACAAGGGATGTGTCGATAGGTAATTGATTTGAAAGTATAATGATTTGACAGTCTTTTTTTAGGATAGGCGCAATCATCCTACCAACCTTAATTAGCAACATTTGTGATATATGTCAAGTACTTATAATTAGTATGCCCAAAAAATAGAGACTTAGTAGTAAAAGCATGTCCTTTGGTTTACTAGTTTACTTACAATCAGTATGTCCTTTGGTTTACTAGTTTAATCTGGTTTAAGAATGGTTTGTTTCATGTTTGAATGTACCATTGAATGAAACTTGGCTATATTAAGTACAATCTTAAGACTCGTCACTCTTCAAATTCTTTTGTTTCCTTCAGATCTCCAAACATGTGTACTTTGAGTAGCCCTCCAACAAATGGACTTGTGATGATTTTCACAATAGTACATGTGTAGGAGGACTACTCTAATGTTCTTGACTTGCAGAGATTTGAGAAAGTAAAGAGAACACTGGCTATGTTTAATGTTAACTGTTCCTGCACAATCCACTAATAAAATAGTGAAATGCTATGTGATTGACAATTTCATACAACTAGTCCTTTGGCGTGTATTAAACATAATAAAATTTTCAGCGTATTATTATCATTCTATTTCTTTTTTGTAAACATGTCATTGGTTCAGTTTTAATCTACTGGTGTCGTGCCTTGGCCCATGCTTTATCTCCATTATTTGTTGTTATTCACTATTTTGAAATGTTGACTGTGGTTATCAAATGGAAAAAATAGAAAAAAAAATTGTACATGAATTTTTTTTTACAAAACTGAACCAATGGCATGTTTACAACAAAGAAATACAATTATAATAATATGCTGAAAATTCTATTTTGTTTAATACATGCCAAAGGACCAGTTGTATGAAATTTTCAATCACATAGCATTTCATTGTTGTATGAGTGGTTTGTGTAGGAACAGTTAACATTAAATAAGGAGCAAACTCCTCAACACATCTTGGAAACCATTGAATTCAATAATAAATGAAACCTGACACCAACACTATTCCTTCCATTCACTTCTACCAAGAATTCCAACACAAGCACAAGCTATTCCAAACTTTAAGTACAAGCTATTCTAAACTTATAGTAAAATGAGAAATATTCTATATCAAATCATTCATATTCATAATAACCATTCAAAGGATCATTTTGTCAATGAACCCTCTGACTATACCCCTACGGTAGAGAACGGAAACCTCAAAATAGAGAAAGGAAACTTAGTAAAACTAGTCTATGCCACTGTTTGTGAGGGTACAGTCATGATAAGTGCCTCTCAAACCTCTCTAAACATGTAAGATTGTCTTTAAATACTTTATTGATCTCTTCTAAACATTAACCAAATCAAACCTACATTTGAATCAACACACAATAACCCCAAAATGAAGGGTTTTGTATCCTTTAATGAATCTCAGACATTGGTAACGCATGGACAGTCAAACTAGTAGTCTCTAAAGCATTCAATAAGTGACTGGATTGTATTTAATATATGCTAAAGGACTAGTTGTATGAAATTGTCAATCACATAGCATTCCACTGTTGTATGAGTGGATTGTGCAAGAACAGTTAACATTAAACAAGGAGCAAACTCCTCAACACATCTTGGAAACCATTGAATTCAACAATAAATGAAACCTGACACCAACACTATTCCTTCCATTCACTTCTACCAAGAATAAAATATTTAATCCATTCAACATCACATATAATCATTAGACAGTTACATTTTCTGACTGTGTAGAGGAACAGTCACGACAAAATGATCAAAACTACTTTCAACCTTGCACAAGCTATTCCAAACTTCAAGTAAAATGAGCAATATGCTATATCAAATCATTCATATTCATAGTAACCATTCAAAGGATCATTTTGTCAATGAACCCTCTGACTATACCCTTATGGCAGAGAAAGGAAACCTCAAAATAGAGAAAGGAAACTTAGTAAAACCAGTCTATGTCGCTATTTGTGACAGTACAGTCATGATAAGTGCCTCTTAAACCTATCCAAACATGGAAGAATGTCTTTAAATACTTCATTGATCTCTTCTAAACATTAACGCATGGACAATCAAACCAGTAGTCTCCAAAGCATTCAATAAGTGAATATGAATGTTTGAAAACTTTCCTCTCAACTTCCCCTACCACTCCTAATTTGTTAGAGGGATTAGTTGAGTGTTTAGACACTAAAACTTCTTAAACATACTTTATCTGATATGATGAATTGTAATATCAACAAATGTGAATCCAAACATTTGAAAATAGTGAATCGATATCCTTGAGCACAAGCACCAATAACATCAAATAACGGAGATAAAGCATGGGCTAGGGCACAACACTAGTAGAATATGGTCATTTCAGTGAGCATTCATGATCAAATAAAATGCAATGCATTTGAAATTTGCAGTCGAATATGATGCCAAAGGATTGAAAGACATTGCCCGTCAAAGATACCAATCAAAGATGAAGAAATCACATACCTTCTCTCACGCTTAACTTAAACAAAGGAAGATTTGATAGCCAAATCCTCCTTGTACCACACAAATAACATGCCATTGGTTCAGTTTAGCATGTTATTATCATATCAAATAAAGTATGTTTAAGAATTGTTGGTAAGGATAGGAATAGTGGAGATTCTATAAATATCCCTCTAACCGGTTAGGAGTGGTTGGGGAAGTTGAGAGGAAAGTTTTCAAACATTCATATTCACTTATTGAATGCTTTGGAGACTATTGGTTTGACTATCCATGCATTACCAGTGACTGAGATTTATTAAAGGATACAAAACCCTTCATTTTAGGTTATTATGTGTGGATTCATCCACTTTAGCCAAGAAGGTCAAGAAGATGGGGCAGGAGGACATTGTTGTAGAAGAAGTATTTAAAGAAGAAACAAGAAGCAATAGAAAAGTTTTCAAGAGTTTGGAACAACATTTCAGAATCCATGAATTGCATGGGTAAGGTGACCTTCATTCTTGGCCATGACTTCAATGAAAGATTGGATATGGCTGATAAGAAGAAGGGTCACTTGTTGATAGTGTTCCTTGAGGGAAGGGGGATTGTGAAAGACTTTCTATCATTGTATTGTATATTTCCAATATGTTTGGATGTAGGGCAGACTAGGAGAATGAAGGATCACTCACTGATTGCATGATAACCCAGTTTTCAAGGGTCACTGGTTGAGGGGATAGTCAAGGTCTCGATGTTGATAGTAATTCGTTGAGGGAAGGGGGATTGTAAAAGACTTGTTATCATTGTATTGTGTATTTCCAATATGTTTGGATGCAGGGCAGACTAGGAGAATGAAGGATCACTCATTGATTGCATGATAACCCAGTTTTGAAGGGTCACTAGTTGAGGGGATAGTCAAGGTCTGGATGTTGATAGTGTCCCTTGAGGGAAGGGGGATTGTGAAAGGCTTTTTATCATTGTATTGTATGTTTCCAATATGTTTGGATGCAGGACAGACTAGGAGAATGAATGATCACTCACTGATTACATGATAACCTAGTTTTGAAGGGTCACTGAAAGAGGGGGGAATGAAGGATCACTCACTGATTGCATGATAACCCCACCAAGCATTCTTTCCTTTAAGTTTCCAGAATATCTCAAAATATGATGATTATTCTTTACTTTCTTCTATATGCTATTCTTTCTATGGTTCTGTTATCTCATAAACATATCAAAAACATTGTAGATGTGCATATAAAATTAAAATATTGTCCTTCAATTGTTCCACATTGAAGCATTTCCTCTTGGGAGTATTCTCTTCATTTGTACAATATCTGTCAAAAATGGTTCCCATATTTCTTCAAGGTCTATTTTAATCTTTATACTACAATTTTGATTAGATTTCACCAATAGTTGATTTCATTGGTATTTTATAGCATATACTCCTAATGTGAAATGTGGAGAGAAAGAAAGAGACACACTAGGTATGAATTACATGATATACCCATCATCACTTAGCACTTAAATAATAAATTATGGACAGGGAACAACCCCCTAACTTCTGGATGTTTGTTTCATGTTGGCCTCTTATTATATGCAAAGTTAGGCCTATCTTAGGCTAACAACCACAGTGTAGGGGCCATAAATTATGGATCCCAAAATAGTGCACACTTGTATTAAATTAGGTTCACTATACTACAAGGGAATGGAAACCATGTAATAGTGCCTCATGGGGATGGAAGCAACCATTCACCAAGAAGATGATTGTGTCTACAATATTTACTAGAGGCAAAGAACATAATTTGGTTCTAGCAATTACTCCTAGAAGATAATGGCACCCACAAAACACTTGGAAAAGATAGCACTCACTATATCTTTTATCACTCTTTTAAAGATGGGACAATAAATCTCAAAGATTGATCAATGAATTCTTGAACACAAAGAACCATTGACAGTTATAATTCATGTGTATAATAGCCAACAACCAGTTGTTCCAATCATGGTGTCCAATAATTATGTTATAAAAAGCATCTACAAATCCCTTATACAACCATAATAGATTCAAACAATGAACCGTAAAAACCTAACAATGGGACTAAGAAAGATACAGCCTAAACAAATCTTGATCATATTCCACCCTATTGTAAGGCCCAAGAAGTAACTATATCTTAAAGATACACATTCCTCTAGATGAAGCTCAAAGGTCAGGTAGTTGAAGCATAGCAATACTTGAATGAATATAGGAATAATTTGATGTACAATCATTCTCTAGCTTGGTTTGTGGGTTTTCCACATAATATTTTCCCTTTAACCACATTTATAGTTTGAGAAAATCAGAAAAAATTGTTTCAAATTTATATTATCCTTTTGAACTAGCACACTGCCATCAAAATGCATAATCATTGGTCATATTGAGAAAATTCCTATTGATTAGTAGGATATCCTTATAAACATTTGATGCATGGATTTCTTGTGAATTATCGATTGCTATGTATCCTGCAACTATGAAAGGAATAGTGTTGGTGTTAGGTTTCATTTATTATTGAATTCAATAGTTTCCAAGATGTGTTGAGGAGTTTGCTCCTTGTTTAATGTTAATTGTTCTTGCACAATCCACTCATAAATAGTGAAATTCTATGTGGAAGGGATGGTTGATAGTGTTCTTTGGGGGAAGGGGGATTTTGAAAGACTTGTTATCATTGTATTGTGTATTTCCAATATGTTTGGATGCAGGGAAGACCAGGAGAATGAAGGATCACTCACTGATTGCATGATAACCTAATTTTGAAGGGTCACTGGTTGAGGGGATAGTCAAGGTTTGGATGATTGGGCCATTAGAGGACCCTAGCTCTTTGTATTAATTGCTATTCAAATTGGATGCATGGATTTATTTTGAATTATCAGCTGCTATGTATCTTGCAACTGGATCCATAAATCTGCATATACTTCTCTAGGATTGTAAGCCACTTAGGGATCAAAATAGAGAAACTAAATAAAAATCATTCTTTGTCCTATTTCCTTTTAACAAAGTCTCAACTATCAATGATACAATACATTTGATGCCCTAAGCTATCAATACAAATGACACCTAGCTAGAAGTTCATGGGTTGTCCATTTGATAACCACACTCAACATTTCAAAAAAATGGATATCCTTGAGCACAAGCACCAATAACATCAAATAATGGAGTTAAAGCATGGGCTAGGGCACGACACTAGTAGAATGTAGTCATTTCAGTGACAACAATATACAATGTCATCATTAAACACATATGCTAGTAATATCAACAAACATGAATCCAAACATTTGAATACAGTGAATCGATATCCTTGAGCACAAGCACCAATAACATCAAATAATAGAGATATAGCATTGGCTAGGGCATGACACTAGTAGAATGCGGTCATTTCAGAGAGCAACTCCCTCAACAATAAAATGAAATGCATTTGAATATGATGCCAGAGGCTCGAAAGATGAAGAAATCACATACCTTCTTCCACGCTCAGCTTTCGCTCCTTTTCTCCTGCTCTCCAATCGAAATAAAAATGATGAGCATGTTTCACTTTTTTTAAAAATGTATACCCTAAATCTGTCAGATTTATAAAGGTCAATTAAACACCAATTGGAATACTAACATCATCGGGGCCTATTACAAAAAAAAAAACACCAAATTCGTAAGAAAAAGTTACCCGTCGGAAACTTCTGTCAAAATTTGGCCCCAAATGTAGTAGTGGATGCACCATTGGAGTTGACCCAAGGATTGGGACAAGATGAACAGAGTAAAACTAGTGGTAGTGAAGAAGAAGAAGAGAAAGAGAAGAAACTAGTAATTGTTGAGTCCTCGGCTAAGAAAAGAATGTTGAAACCTAAAGTGTCATCAACACCAACACTTAGGCCCAAAACTAGAAGAACTGCTACCGAGACTCCTAAGATGCCACCTGCATCTGCTAAGTGAAAACCCTCACTACCCAAGGTAGTGCTGACTAAATTTATGAAGAGGCCTAGAAGGAAACTTGTTCTAACACAAGATGATGATGAAGAAACTGAAAGTGATGAAGAAGTAAAGAGGAAGGTTACACAATAGAGTACACAACAACACACTGTTGATGAATTATGTCATAAGATTACTAGCTCTATAGTAGTGGATGAGTTGAAATGATTAAAATTTGGGAACATGAGCATTGGAGATAAAGAGAAAGTAGAAGATGCTATTCTTGAGATGTTGTGCACTTTCAAGATGTTGCCAATTCAAATTGAAAATAGAATTCCCAAGGAATTATGCAACAGGGTTGCACAAAAATGGGAATATGATCTACAAATAGAAAAGGAAATCAGGGAGAGTACATTAGCACAAGTTAAGTCCACTCTCACCCCTGCCAACATCAAATAGATAATTGAACAATACAGAGGTAAGTTTGATCCTGAACTTAGAGCTTATCTAATTCTTCAACACAAGGTTGAAGATGTTGTACAAGAAATTATCAAAATCTAGAAGATAGTGTTTGGGTTGTTGATCGACAAGGATGAAGGAAAGGATGCTACTACTTCAAAAGTTGTTGAACCTAAAATCAAACAAAATAAAATGGAGACTGGAACTCCTAAGGAAGTGAAAGCACATGACACATCTACGGTTCACATTGTTGACATGCCTGAGGAGAGCCCCATCAAGAATTCATTTTTGACTGAGGCTAATTTAAAGAATATGAAAGAAAATGATACACTCTTGCCAGGTAGTAACACTGTACTATTATAGGTCATGGATTATCCAACAATTACTGGCACACAATCTGTTGATGTGAATCCTACTCCACCTGAAGTTTCTACTATTGACAAGTTAGTCGGTTCAAGGCTTATAGAGGAACCCATCAAGTTGGTACCACTAACTCAATCTACATATGTCGAGGAAGAGGACAAAGCAAAAGGCAAAATCCAAAGTCCTCCTATGGAAGATAACAACAAAGAAGAACAAGGAAATAAGTTAGATGGACAAGCTGTTAGTCCTCATGCTGAGGATAAGGGGAAAGGAGATGCAAACATCAAAAGAAAATTGATTGAGGAGAAAGAGCCAAAGGAGAAAGATGCAATAAAAGCTCTTATACAAATGTCGAGTGGAAGCACCCCACTGAGAGCACAGAAGGAGAACACTGAGGTAATAATTGATGAGGTCATTATTGTTCCTAAATGGGATACCAATAACCTCTCTTATGAGCAACTGTAGATATTGAAGGATTTGCTGACAAGGAAAAGCAGGAAAGCATAACTCTAAAGAGAACACCAGCATAAACATGTCCTTTATGAAATAAAAGATATATTTAATGAATTTTATGACTTATCAAATGTAAATAGTTCTACCCCCATATTGGAATAGCTTGTACACATTGTCCAAAAAGTAAATAATGAAGTTAGTTGTGCCTTTGATAAGTTATTTGAGTGGTTAGAATGGAAGTTTGAGACCAAAATGCTTAAGAAAATATCTATCGAGATAGTAGTGAAACAAGTTCAGGTTTCTACTTTGATAAAGGAGACCAAAGAGTTAGTTGTGAATTGACAGTCTCTATTGGCCAAAAGCTGTAATGTTGAACTGTTCACTAATGAGAATCAATGACTGCTTGATACTCTAAAGCAAGAGATTAAGGCTACAAGTCAGTCTGTGAGCTTGGATGTAGACACTAGTGTAGCACATTATGTCAAAATCATGCAAACCCAAGGTAAGTTAGCCGAGTTGATGGCTAATGATGGCAAGATTTGTTCTCACCTACTCTTTATCCAAATAGTTTTGACACCTCATCTAGAGGCCATACAGAGGAAGTTAGCAAAGGCTAAAGAATTAATGCAAAGTAATCCACATTTGTCCACAGCCGAGAGCCTCATCAGTTTAGCTACCGATCTATAAGTGTAGACAAAAGTTTTAAACATTGCTTTAGCAGCTTGGGCGAATGCACTCTACCTGATCATGGTGCTGCATAAAGCTTTTTTGGAGAAATTTTGTGAGCTACCTACAGATGAAGAGATTCATCGTGTCAAAAACAAGGGGGAATCATCATGACATGAGTAAGGACAAGGATAGAACAGTTACAAGTAACAAAATTTTTGAATTTATATATATCTCAGGGGGAGTATTAGGCTAGTACAAACATACTTTTGTAATTGTAAGTACAAATGTCATGACAAAGTGTTTTTATCACTAATGTAAAAGGGGGAGATTGTAGATCTCTATAGTTTTGTTGACCATTAGTGCTTCACACTTAGTCATATATCTAGGCAGTGATGGGTCATCACTGTGACCAAGTCATTTCATAAAGGCCGAGCTATGTATTGTATACTTACCGAGCAGTAGTACTATGGAGTAAAGTCATGGTCACTATGTGGTTATATTATGCTGAGTATAGTTTTTGTTGAGTTATATATAAAATGATTACCAAGCGATAGAGAATTAATAGATGCCGAGTACAATTAATGCCGAGTACGGGGAATAACCTTTGCCGAGTTAGCCAAGAATGACATAAGTTTGGAATGGCACAATGATCGAGGTAAACCATTTTTGGTGTTTTGTACTTTGTTTGTTGAGGTAATTACAGAGGTAATTATGCATCCATCTTATAATCATTGATCCCTATGTAATACCCAGAGCCAATCAAAAAATTGTATAGCTTAAGCGGCAATAGAAATAAATCTAAACCGTAGATCTTGAACTGTTAAGATGTTTTGGTTATTATATAAGGTCAAGATCTAAACCAAAAGAAGTGTGTGAATTAGAGAGAAAAAGAGATATTGATATCGAATGATTATGAGAGAATGATCAGAGAGGTATATTCAGAATAGTCAAGTATTCAGATAGAGTCCAGTGATCGAGCTAAGTAGTGAAAGCATAGAATCAAGAAAGATCAGATAGAAGAGATCACTAATATACAGTAAAAAAGAGATTTTTAATCTTCATACAAGTGCAAACTGAAAGATCAGGTACTAAGACATTTTAACTAGTGTATCAGGGTAAATCTCTTAACCAAGTAGTCTTAACAGACTTTATGCAATCTCTTGACTGGGTGCTTACTTTGTTGTAAGTTTATAAATCCTTTAACAAGGTAGATTGTATAAGTCTTTTAGCTTTTAACAAAGTGGACCTTTCATAGGGTAGATCATGAATTGATCACATTTTGTAAGCCTTAATAGGCAAAACTTATTACTGCAGTAGTGAAGATTTTTAGGTGTCATGAGTGATTTTATGGTTTTATGAGTGATTTTCAAGGGTTTCTGGGTTACCAAAATTATGGTGTTATGAGTGATTTTATGTATGTTTCTTATAATGTTTAGTTGCTTACAATGATCAAGTTTTGTTTATGTCATTCATAAAGTTTTATCAAATTCAAAAGGTTAAAGTAGTTAATGTCTGATTCAGCCCCCCCCCCCCCTCTCAGTATTACTTTCCCACTTATATTTCCAACACAATGTAATTAACAACCATAGAAAGATATTCATACACAATAACACAATGACACAAGATATGTTGACTAGGAAACCTCTTGATGAAAGAGTAAACCCTAGTGGGAATGATGCCCACAAAAGATGTACTTATATGAATATTCCTTGTGAAGGGATGGAATCTTTTCGGAGTCTTATGAAATACATTTAGTACATATGAGTCCCTATTAGGAGACTTTGAATCCATGCTAAAAGATTCTAACTCTGTTAGGAGTTATGGAAGATAGAAGGACCCACTGCCCAAACAACTTCAATGGAAAGATCATTGAACACATTGTCCAACTGATCTCTAGATTATTCAATAGAATAATATCAAATCATTATTGATCTCAACAATATGTCACCTCTTCTATGACTATGCCAAACCGCACTCACTACTACACCAGATCTCAATTTCAGATCTTTGTACCTCTTATGCCCTCTTTCACAAATTCACTTTCTCAACTTCATTCACTTCATCATTACATTCATATCCATATTACAACAAGGAAAAACATTCCTTCCTTTATACCAAACTCAATTAATTACAAATGAGTTGGCATCTAATTACAAAATGAAAGTTTCCACATGTTACATAAAAAATACACAAAATTGTTAGCTTCCAATTAGAATAACCCTTCACTTGTGTGACCTCAAAGTTTGTGTTGTCATCCACATCACTATCAATATGTGTTCAATTTCTCTCTAAGTGCGCAAAACTAGATTCCATCTCGATTAGGAGGTATCATCTAATTTCCACAAACCACTTCTCAGGAACACTGCCTAAATACTGCTTCCACCAAAATGCTCATAACTTCCATGAATAAATGAATTACTGTCTGTACTCTTAACCATGAACATATAAAATAACAAAGAGTAAATCCTCAACATCACATAGCTCTATCTTCAATATCCCACGTGTGCTAATCCAAACACTATTTTCTCCTCTGCAAATCTCAGTAGATCATTGTGGTGACATCAATGACAATCTCAATCATGAATGCAACAAAAACTTCTATAGAATGGCTACCAATACTCCCATAGGATATATTCAACATTCATTCCTAACAAGATCAGTTATTGTCTTGTCATTGATGTCAAGCAATTGATTTTTGGTTTATATTATTTTTTCATATCATTTGGTATATGATATAAGTTGAATGAGTTAAGAAGATGAAGTGAGATGTTATGAAGTTGAAGAACTTAATTGGAAAATTGATACAAATCAAACAATGATAAAATTATGATGATATAATTATTTTCTACCTAACATATAATTATATCAAGTCAGTAAAGTATGGTAATAAATATTTGTCAAGTTGGTCAGAAAAAGTGTTATGGCTACTGAGTAGGAAATGTCAATTTGTAAAGAGGAAAAGTCACTCATTAAAGGAAAATAAACTCAATCCACCGAGTAGGAAAGATCTAGGCACCAAGTGAAGTTAACCAAAATTCAGGATGAGCCATCGAGAAAGGAAGAGTAATTAAATAAGGATTGGAATGACATTTAATGATTATCTATGATGACCTAGATGATCATGATGACAAGTAAGGTTAGTTACATAGATCTACAAACATGAAAATTCAAGGTGAAGATATACAGCTTAGATCTAAACAGTTAAAAGTGAAGGAATAAGTTTCAAGAAAAGTTCAAGTTCCTAGGTGAAAAGAAAACGTGTTACCAAGATCCAAAATCAAGGTATAATAATTGAATGGTTAAGATTGATCAAAGAAAAATATAATAAAGGAGATTAAGAGACAAAATTTGTCTATATAAAAGATGGATTTGTATGTGTAATACCCCAAAAATGGGCTATAGGTTCATTAACCTCCTATATCAACACATCGAATGAAATCGACATCGAAGTCCTAACCTAAGGCACATATGCACATTATCAAGTCCTAATTGATTATCCTAAATTCTGCATCGTGAAATATTCCTTATTCCTATTTATCCTAATTATCTTTAATTTAATGATTATTTGGTGATAAATCTTATTTATCCTAAAGTTTGATTAATTGAATATTATAAATATTTAATTAATTAGATTTAATACTGCCACTTAATTATTTAATTAGATTTAATTATATTTATTCCTAAATTGTATTATTTCATTTTGACAAATAAAATCAAATATCCTATGACTAATTGATTAGATTCTTATTTAATTAATTAATGTCAATTGTCAAATTTAATAATATAGTTTTTGAATAAAAGTTTGGTTTAATAATTGATTAACCCATAAATCAATTGTTTTATTTTCAAAATCAGTTAAGTTGAGGATAAATCACTTTATTTATTAAATTAATTCATATTAAATTATGCACAATCAAAAAATAGTTAAGCTTTAAATCAGAAAATCAATTCAAGTTGTTTTAAAAATAAACTCAACTCTGTTTTGAGTTTAAAGATGATCTCAACTTTTGGTTTAAATCAAAAAGCTGATTTGCATGATTTTGTGAGTTAATCTATCTCTAAATTTTTGATAACTAAAAAATCAACCCGAGTTTATCAAGAGTGATTTATGGCTTTTTCCATGCACCTCCAAAGCCCTAGATTTCTGTAAATTAAGGCCTTAGCTCTTCATTTGGATCCATCCACGAATTGCATCCTCACGCTGGTGAATTGGTGATCGAAGAGTCAATCTTTGTGAATCCAAGCTGTTGTGAGATTTTCATTATTTTAAGCATTCATATCATTTAGCATATCATTGTTATATTAATTGCATGTCATATCAATTTTTCATATAGAATAGATTCATATTAGCTTGTTTCCCCTTATTGCACAGAAAATTAAAAAAAATAGATTAATTTACATTCATCTCATATCTAGATTCTGCATTCAAATCCTTCATTTAGGTGTCATCAAGGTCACTGATCTCAGTCCAATCTCAGAATATCATACTCGCACCTACTAGAATGCAGTAAATCATCTGGTTAGATTAGTTTCTATTTCACTGCACGATTTTCATTTCTGCTAACCTCTAATGTTTTACTGAAGTGATGTGTCTATAGCTAGGTACAAAATTCACACACATAGTATGAACAAATAATTGGCAAATAGAAGAGTTGAAGAGTTGCCGATTGAAGCAATGAAGAAGGAACATAGAGATTTTGAGTGGAAAAGAAAGATCTGATGAAGTGTTGAAGCCAGTGGCAAGTGAAGTTAGAAGAGCACACAAAGGATCTGGTTATGCAAAGATAGTTGCAAATGTACATGTCAAATCATTTACTATTTCTTACTAGCATTTATAATAGAGAAATCTCTTAACAAAGTGGACTTAATAGTCTTATTGTAAAATCCTTGAAAAAGGTAACATTCTAAAGAGTGTTTGAAGCCCTTTAACTAGGCTACATCTAACAGGGTGAAGATCCTAACAGATCTAAGGAAAATCCCTGAACTAGGTCACATCTAACAATGTGCATTATAATCTTTAACGGGATTGGCTCTTAACTAGGCATGCTTCAGAAGGGTATTTTCTTAGTGGGTGATAATTCCCACAATATTTTTTTCCAAAGTTGGGTTTCCATGTTAAATAGTAGTGTTACATTATTGGATATTGCTAATGTATGGGTGGTGATTGAGACATTTAATATGTTTAATCACTATGTTATTGAATGGTAACTCATATTGTTTTCATTTTTGTTTTGTCATTGATGTCAACTTATGCTTCTATGAAGGAACCATACTAGTAATCACAGTGTATAGATATTGTACAGATGTTTCAGATGCTGCAAAGTCAGATGAGAATTCAGGTGTATGTTGTGATCTTATATCTGATATCACATCATTAGATATTTTATATTAAGAGAGTTACAACTATTTTGGTAAAGATTGGTCACTGGACTGTGATAGTGAGAATTGACAGAGTTAGTCTCTAGGTTTTGGGTATAGCTTTCAGAGGATCTGGATTCAAGGTATGCAAACTTCAAGGATGATGGATAGGGTACTGAAGGATTTTGATTAGTCAGTGCAAGGTATGAAATGATTGGTGATGTCATATTTGGCATGTGCTCTGGAAATGGTTTATTCTGAAGCTGACTCAGGGAATGATGTGTGTGTTTTGTTTGGAAAACATAAATTAAGGATGTTGGTCCTTAATTATTGTAATGTAATCATTGTAGACTTGTTCTAGATACCATATGTATCTTAGCAAGGGTTTACAAAAAAAAATTTAATTAGAAAATCCTGATGGGCCGACCCGATCATGGTGAATTGTAATAAGGTATAAATAAAAGGTCTTTTCCTTGAAAAGACATGGATGAAAAAATGTAATATAGAGAAATTGGAAAAGTTATGAGCTTGTGTCTATTGTATGTAGAGAAGAGGTTTACTGGTGGACTTCATTGGAACTGATCAAGCAAAGACAGTTGCTGGAAAATAGTTCAAAAGATTGTGTATTTCTTTATACACTTGTTGCGAACTAGTGAGTTATGAAGGTGGATTTAACCTTCTTTGGGCAGTGAGCCCTCTCTTTTTTTCTTGACTCCTAATATGGTTTGTCCTCTAACAAGGACTATGTACTATAATGTTTCAATAAGCTCCTAACAGGTCTATATCTTCTAACAAGGATAACTATACTCTCAGTATATCATTTGTGGGTGTTAATTCCAGCCGGGGTTTTTACCTTTAACAGGGTGTCCCCAAGACTAAAATATTATGTTATTGTGTTGGCATTTATTGTGTTCATTGGATCTAATATTGTGGAGCTTAAAATTTAAAGTTTAATATTCTGTTATACAACTGATTCACCCCCCCTCTCAGTTGTATTGTGGACTATTATTCCTAACAATTGGTATCGGAGCTTGTGGTCCTCAGAGAGAAATCTTAACAGCTTGAGGTGATCTTGGAGATGGCATTCTATAGGAAGGATAGTCCTAAATTTGATCTTGAAAACTTTGACAGTTGGAAAAACAAGATGTGAGCACATTTTCTATGCTTGGGCGTAGACTACTGGATGATTGTAAAGAAGAAGGAATATTTGAAGGCTAAGAATGATTTGGGGTCAACCATCGATGATGAAAAGAAGTTATTGTCTTGCAGCATGGTTGCAAGAGAAGAATTGATCAATGCACTATCTAAGGGTGAGTTTACTAAAATTAAAGATCTAGATTTGGCACATGAAATTTGGAATAGATTAGAAGCACTTTATGAAGGAGATAAGTATACCAAATAAGTGAAGTTACAAAACTAGTAGACAAAGATGGAGAAGCTGCAAATGAATGAAGATGAAAGCATTAGGGCCTATGTTCAAAGGGTTACAAAAGCTGTCATCAGAATCAGGAATTGTGGAGGCACTTATGATGAAGATGAAGTTATTGCAAAGATTCTCAGATCTCTAACTCCTACTTACAAGTTCAAGACTATGTCTATTGAAGAAACTATACCTCTAACTCCAAACTTTAGCAGAGAGATGTTGATTGCAAAGCTAATCACTTTTGAAGCTGCAGAATTAGGAGAAGTTGTACCTAAATTTGAATCTACATTTAAGGCATCTACACACAAGAAATTATCTACGCTTCTAAGCACAAGAAAAGAAGAGCTTGGTGATTATGCTGAGGAATGGGAAAAGATAATGGAAGAAGAAATAAAGATGGATGAACTTGTTGCATTGATTTCTAGAAGAGAAAAAAGAGGTAAGGACAAGTTTGAAGGCAAGTTACCCTTGAAATTTTTTTCATGCAATGAGGTAGTTTATTTTGCATCTAGATGTCCTACAAGAGTTCCTAAGTACAAACCTAATTATGAAAATGTTAGAAGAGACAAAGAATGTTATTATTCTAGTGAAGGAATCTTTGATGATGATGATTTAGATTTTGAAGAGATTGGATTTGTTGCTATTAAAGATGAACCAGTACATGAAGAAAAAGCCTTGGTATCTCATGTTGATAAGAAAACTGAATGGATAATTGATAGTGGATGTTCTCATCATATGACTAGTGATAAGAATAAGTTTGTTAACTTAGTGAATTATGATGGAGGTGTTGTGAGGTTTGGGGACAATCTCCCTAAATCCATCGTTGGAGTAGAATCCATTACTCTAGATGGAAAGACTAATATAGACAATGTACTACTTGTTGAAGGACTAAAGCATAATTTTTTAAGTGTCAAACAGTTAATGGATAAAGATTTTCAATTGAGCTTTGTTAATGGTAGATGCTTTATCAGAAGCAAGGAAGGAAAACTGATTGCTACCGATTCAAAATTTAGAGGTACTGTATTTGAACTGAACACATTTGGAGCCTCTTATTTTTTTGAGAAGGTAGATGATAGTTGGCTATGGCATAGGAGATTTTTTCATGTTAATTTTGATAACATTGTGAAGGAAAGTATGACTAATGTAGTAAGAGATCTACCGAAGGTTGTGAAACCATCTAACACTGTATGTAGAGAATGTGTTATGGGAAAGAAAACTAGAAGCACTCATAAAATAAAATCATATACATCAAAAGGGAAGTTGGATTTGGTACATACAAATCTATGTGGACCTACAAGAACAAAATCATACTATGGTTAAAGGTATTTCATACTCTTTGTTGATGACTTTTCTAGAATGATGTGGGTTACTTATTTAAGAGAAAAATGAGAAGCATTTGATAAATTCAAGTTGTTCAAAGAAAAAGTAGAAAATGAATCAGGATTAAAGATCAAGTGTTTAAGGTTAGATAGAGGTGGAGAATTTACTTTAGACTTATTCAATTCATATTGCAAAGAGCATGGGATAAAGAGACAAACATCTACTCCTAGGACTCCACAACAAAATGGGATAGCAGAGCAAAGAAAAAAGACTATACTTGATGCTACTAGGACAATGCTGATTGAAGGAAATGTATCTCGTGTATAGTGGAGAGAGGCTATTGGAACAATAGTATATACATTGAATAGGGTTCAAATTAGAGAAGGTACAAGTAAGACTCCCTATGAACTATGGTTTGATCATATTGCTACTGTAAAATATTTCAGAATATTTGGTAGAAATGTTATATCAAAAGGGATGATGACATAGGGAAGTTTGATGCTAGAAGTGATGAAGGGATCTTCCTTGGTTGCTCTATTAAAAGAAAGGCATACAAATGTTTCAATCTAAGATTAAGGAAGATGGTTGAAAGTAAAAATGTAAGAATAGATGAAAAATTTAAGATACAAGAAAGAATGTATGACAATAGTCAGATTTCAGAGATGAAAGAAACCACTACTACTATAGAAGAAAAAGAAATTGTTGAGGAAGAAAGTGAAAAAGAGGCTTGTGATGCCAGTACAATCAAGACTACTAAGACTCCTAAAAATCCAAGGTATGTAAAAAATAACCATCCTGAAAATCAAATTATTGGCAATACCAGTCTGGGAGTGCTAACTAGATCAACAGTTAGAGAAGAAATTTGTTTGATTTTTCAAGCTGAACCAAAAACTATAGATGAAGCTTTTAAAGATGAATCTTGGATAAATGCCATGAAAGAAGAATTGGATCAGATAAAGAAGAATAATACTTGGGAATTGGTTCCTATACCTAAAAATACAAATTTTATAGGAACAAAATGGGTCTTTAGAAAGAAAATGGATGAAGAAGGAACTATTGTGAGAAACAAAGAAATAATAGTGTGTAAGAGATGCTCACAGCAAAAAGGCATAGACTTTGAAGAAAAAATTTCTCCTATTACTAGAATAGAGGTAGTAAGATTATTCCTATCTTATGCTACACATAAAAAATTCAAAGTGTTTCAGATGGATGTTAAATCTGCATTTCTGAATGGAGATCTTGAAGAAGAAGTATATATAGAACAACTAGATGGATTTCCTCTATGTGAAGACAAAGATATGTTGTGCAAATTGAAGAAGGCCCTATACAGGTTGAAGCAAGCTCCTAGGGCTTGGTATGCAAGGTTAGACAAGTATCTACTTGGGCTTGGATTTAGAAAAGGTAATGCAAACAGTAATTTAAACTTAAAAAATACTGAAGATGGAATCCTAATAGTAGAAGTATTTGTGGATGACATTATCTTTGGAGGTAATGATGATATATTGATGCAGGAGCATCCTGGGTGTAAGAGCAATCTTGCATCACCCAAATACATTTCTATTTTTGTATTCAATAAGGGCTATCTTGTGCAGAGCTTCTATTTATGGGAACTTGCTATTTTTAGTAAGTTGGTCATAAATCTCAGAATGTTCTAATTTTACATGTGGAGGTTCATCTCAGTCATATTAGCCTGCCAGCAAAGTTTCATGGCTAGATCAAGTCTAGTTTTGAAGATATTGAAGATTTTCGGTATTGGCAGTAGGGTATAGAAACTTTGAACTCAGTTTTGAAGGCTTTAGAGGCCCCAAATGAGGTCAAAAATTTGGGTGACAGGCGCTTGCATAGATCAAGCCTGTAGAGCACTTCGTGGCATTTCCAAAATGGGGTTATAATAGTCAATCAGGTCAACTAGTGATGACTTATGGTCTCCAGAAGTCGGGCCACCTGAAATGGTAGAAAATAATTTTCCTTCAAAATTTCTATTCAGGTTTCAAAAGTTATTTTGAGCTGACTTTGATGTAATAAATTGAAAATAAAATAATTCTAAGTTTGGTCGGCCCTTAGGGCTAAATTTTTGGAACCTTCTCGGGTGGTGGAAAATGCCTATATAAAGAAGGCCTGTAGTGTTGTCTAGGGCAGTTCTGGGTAGTAGATCTAGGTATTGATTCAAGGCTTTGTCCTACAGAATATTGTAAGGGAATGCCCATGTGGCTTTGCATATTGTAATTCTAAAAGTTTGTAATTCCACATTTGTGGAGATAATAAGAAGCCAATTTTCTATTCTTGCATATTGTTGTTGTTGTTTCTCTATTTCAGTTATGTGTTTGTGGTATTAAGGGGAGCACCCTTCATCAAGTGGTATCAAATTGGTTGGACCTTCATCAAGTGGTATCAGAGTGATTGGCCCTTCATCAAGTGGTATCAGAGCAAGAGTTCCTGAGTGTGTAAACAGATCACTGATTGTGAGGCAGTTTGCTACAGGACCATGGGTTAGGGTTTCTGTGTAAGTAGATCACCAATTGTGAGGCAGTTTGCACCAAGACCATGGTTAGGGTTTTCATGTTGAAATATTGCTGATTGTGAGGTAGTTTGCACTAGGACCGTGGTTAGGGTTTCAGTGAGAAGCACAAAAATGCCTCCACGAAGGGAACATGGTGGAAGAGCTAGTGTTGTAACACCTGAGGTCAAGGAACTGCAAAGACAAGTGCAAACATTACAAGAGGAGATTCATAGAGGAATGAATCTTAGTGTTAGAAATGAAAGCAAGGATGAAGCCAAAGAAGAAGATCAAGAAGGAGAAGTTGAAGTTGTGAACCAAGAGGAAGAAAGACTTTTTCAAGCTATCTTAAAGATCAGGAAGAGACCTAAGATTGAGGTCCTGATATTTTCTGGAAATCTTAACCCAGAAGAGTTGATCAACTAGATCAATGAATGTGAAGAATATTTTGAGTATGAAGATATCGAGGATCCTAATTGGGTCAAGTTTGCAAAGGCTAGACTGAAGGGTCATGCGAAGATCTACTGGCAAGAGATTCAATTGGAGCGAAATCGAAGAGGAAAGGATAAAATCACAAGATGGGGGCAGATGGTGGATAAATTGAAGTGATAGTTCATCCTTGTTGATTATGAGCTTGACCTACTGAGAAAAATGAAAAGTTTCAAGCAAGTGGGATGATCTATTTAGGAGTATATAGAAGAGTTCTATCGAATCCTCATCAGAATAGGCCATGCAGAAGCTGATAAGGAGAAAGTTTCCCATTATGTTTATGGGTTGAGGCTGAGCATTCAGGAGGAGTTGAATCTGGTTCGAATGAACAGCATTGAAGAGGCATACCAGTTTACCCTAAAAGTAGAGGAAAAGTTGAACAAGAATTTCAAGAGTAGACAAAGTGGAAGAGGTCATGATGGAAGATCTGGTGGACGGTCATATGAAGATTGAAATGAAGATCTGAAAAAGTAGGATGATGCCAATGACAGTCAAAATTAGAGAGGAGATAATTTTAATCATTTACATGATTAGAATAATAGAGATCAGAGAGGAAGAGGAAGAAAATAAGGTTCAGGAAGAGGAGGCTTCCGTGGAACATGTTTTCACTATGGAGAAGAAGGTCATAGGGCATTTGAATGTCCTCAACACCAAGGAAGTACGGATAGGAGGAATGAAGGCTAGGCTAGAGTTGCATATGTAGATGAAGATGCCAGATCATCACATTTTGAAGATGCTAAAAGAGGAGAAACAATGATTAACAGAAGAGTCCTTTTGAGTGGTGAGAATGAACCCGAGCAAAGGAGGAGCCTGTTTCACACCAGGTGCAAGTGTGAGGGTAAGTGTTGTGATGTGATTATTGATAGTGGTAGTATTGATAATTTGGTGTCAGAAGAGATGGTGACAAAGTTGAAGCTCAAGAGGAAGAAACATCCACATCCATATCAAGTTGCTTGGGTGCAGGATGACCACAAGGTCATGGTCAGTGAGCAGTGCCTAGTGAAGTTCAAGATTGGCGGGTACCATGATGAGATATTATGTGATGTCATATCTATGGATGCATGTCATATGTTGTTGGGTAGACCATGGTAGTTTGATAGATGTGCAGTACATGATGGTCGTGCGAATACCTATTCCTTGACAAAGGACAAAGTGCGACATAAGCTAAAGCCATTTAAGGAGACTGAAGAAAAGGTATGCGGTAATGCAAGAATAACTTTCATTGATAGAGGAAATTTCTTAGATGGTAGGCAGCATGAGCATAAGTGTTTTACCTTAATTCCAAAGGCTGGGAAGGTAGAAGTAGAAGATGTACTTGTAGAAGTTACAGAATTATTGAATGAGTTTCAGGATATTATATCTTATAATGTACCTGATGGATTACCACCAGTAAGAAAGATCAGTCATTAGAAAGACTTGATTCTAGGAGCCAGTTTGCCAAATAAGGCAGCACACAGAATGACACTAGTAGAAAATAAGGAGTTGAAGATAGATTTTAAGTTTAGTTCATCACATCATCCATAGATTGTATATGGGAGTAGTCCCAGAAATGCATCATAATTGATAAAGATAGATAAAGGAGAAATAAGTAGTGCTGAAGCTGAGGATTTTGTAGAACATTTGAAGAACATCCATGAGGAGGTGAGGAAGCACATTACCAAGATGAATGCATAATATAAGGCTAAGGTAGATGAGAAAAGGAGGCATAAGGAATTTCAGGTTGGAGATGAAGTCATGGTTCATTTGCGGAAGGAGCAATTTCTAGTTGGTACATATAACAAGTTGAAAATAAAGAAGTTTGGGCCATGTAAGATATTGAAGAAGCATGATTCAGGAAATGAATATGAAGTAGAATTGCCTACTGAGTTGAATATTTCACCAATGTTTAACATTTCAGATTTGACAGAGTATCATGAAGGAGGTGTTGAAGATGAGGTTACAGCAACACAGTGGAGTATTTCAGCAACTAGTTCAGATATCAAGGAGATTGAAGACATACTAGATAGTCATGTTGGCAGAAGCACAAGGAACAGGACATATGAAGAGTATTTGGTCAAATGGAAAGGAGGACCTGTTGAAGATTCATCATGGCTAACAAAGGAGGAGGTTAACCATCTTGGTTTTCCTCTGCACACCTGAGTTGTGATGGGGTCACTTCTCAAATTACCCTGGGTGTTTGATGCAGGAGCATCCTGGGTGTAAGAGCAATCTTGCATCACCCAAAAATATTTCTATTTTTGTATTCAATAAGGGCTATCTTGTGCAAAGCTTCTATTTATGGGAACTTTCTATTTTTAGTAAGTTGGTCATAAATCTTGGAATGTTCTAATTTTACATGTGGAGGTGCATCTCAGTCATATCAGCCTGCCAGCAAAGTTTCATGGCTAGATCAGGTCTAGTTTTGAAGATATTGAAGATTTTTAGTATTGGTAGTAGGGTATAGAAACTTTGAACTCAGTTTTGAAGCCTTTAGAGGCCTCGAATGAGGTTGAAAATTTGGGTGACGAGTGCTTGCACAGGTCAAGCCTGTAGAGTGCTTCGTGGCATTTCTGAAATGGGGTTATAATAGTCAATTGGGTCAACTGGTGACGACTTATGGTCTCCGGAAGTCGGGCCACCTGAAATGGCAGAAAATAATTTTCCTTCAAACTTTTTGTTCAGGTTTCAAAAGTTATTTTGAGCCGACTTTGATGTAATAAATTGAAAATAAAATAATTCTAAGTTTGGTCAGCCCTTAGGGCTAAATTTTTGGAACCTTCTTAGGCGGTGGAAAATGCCTATATAAAGAAGGCCCATAGTGTTGTCTAGGGTAGTTCTGGGTAGTAGATCTGGGTATTGATTTGAGGCTTTGTCCTAAAGAATATTGTAAGGGAATGCCCATGTGGCTTTGCATATTGTAATTTTGAAAGTTTGTAATTCCACATTTGTGGAGATAATAAGAAGCCAATTTTCTATTCTTGCATATTATTGTTGTTGTTTCTCTATTTATGTTATGTGTTTGTGGTATTAAGGGGAGCACCCTTCATCAAGTGGTATCAGAGTGGTTGGCCCTTCATCATCTATGTAAGAAATTTGCTAAAGAAATGGAAAGTGAATTTTAGATGTCCATGATAGGTGAAATAAAATTCTTTCTTGGATTGCAAATAACTTAGAATGAGAATGGTATTTTCATTTCTCAGACCAAGTATCTCAAAGAATTGCTTAAGAAATTTGGAATGGAAGATTGTAAACTAGTAGGAACACCTATGGTGGCTAGCAACAAGCTAACAATTGATGATGAATCAAAGTGTGTTTTTCAGACTTTGTATAGATCAATGGTTAGAGGACTACAATATATGACCGACACCAGACCAGATATTTCTAATGTTGTTGGAATTGTGGCTAGATATCAGGTAGAACCCAAAAAAACACATCTAATTGTTGTGAAAAGGATATTGAGTTATCTAAGAGGAACACTAGATTATGGCTTATGGTATGACATAAATGATAGCTTTGAAATTCATGCCTATACTGATGTCGATTGGGCAAGGAATATTGATGATAGAAAAAGTACTAGTGGAGGTGCATTTTTCCTTTGAAAAAAGTTGGTTTCTTGGCTAAGTAAGAAACAAGATTGTATAGGACAATCCACTGCTGAATCAAAGTATGTTGCTACTACTATAAACTGCACTTAGATTATTTGGATGAAACAAATGCTGTCAAACATTGGAATAACTTTTAAAGATCCTATGGTTATCCATTGTGATAACCTTAATACAGTAAATATGTCAAAGAATCTGGTGATGCATTCCAAAACTAAACATATTTCTATCAAGTATCACTTCTTGAGAGACAAGGTGGTAGAAAAAAGATATCAAATTAGAATATATAAGTACAAAAGAGAAGATTGCAGATATCTTCACAAAGCCACTACCAAAAGACACCTCTAAATATCTCAAAGGTATGCTAGGGGTCCATGCCTCTCCTAGTCAGAACTAAATGATGTAGATATGCATTAGTCTAGAGGTATTCGGAGCCTTATCACTATCTGGACTGGATCCAGGGATCTACTCCTCAAGAGGAACTTGATCATGGAAGAAATTTTATTTGTGAAGGTAGCCAAAGCCTCATGGCACCCTTTGTCATTATTGTCAAAGTGGGAGTGTTGCTATGATAAAATCCTCACTATATGGGAAGATTGTTCAGTTCAAGGACTTTTGGATTGATATAACTTTGGGATAAGATTTTCCCATATGTTGACATCAATGCCTAAGGGGGAGATTATTGGATATTGCTAATTCATGGGTGGTGATTGAGACATTTAATATTTTTAATCACTACGTTACTAAATGGGCACTCATATTATTTTCATTTGTGTTTTGTCACTAATGTAAACATATGCTTCTATGAAGGAACTAGACTAGTAATCACAGTGTACGGATACTGTACGGATATTTCAGATGCTACAAAGTCAGATGAGAGTTCAAGTGGATGTTGTGATCTTATATCTAAGATTGCATCATTAGTTGTTTCATATTAAGAGAGTTACAACTATTTTGGTAAAGACTGGTCACTGGTTTGTCTCAGTGAGAATTGACAGAGTTAGTCTCTGGGTTTTTGGTATAGCTTTCAGAGGATCTGGATTCAAGGTATGCAAACTTGAAGGATGATGGATAGGGTACTAAAGGATTTTCATTGGTCAGTGCAAGGTACAGAATGATTAGTGACATCATCTATGGCGTGTGCTCTGGCAATGGTTTATTCTGAAGCTGACTCAAGGAATGAAGTGTGTTTTTTTTTGGAAAACATAAATTAAGGATGTCGGTCCTTAATTATTGTAATGTAATCATTGTAGACTTGTTTTAGATATCATGTGTATCTTAGCAAAGGGTTTATGAAATTTTTTTTAATTAGGAAATCCTCATGGGCCAACTTGATCATGGTGAATCATAATAAGGTATAAATAAAAGGTCTTTTCCTTAAAAAAGACATGGATGAAAAATGTAATATAGAGAAATTGGAAAAGCCGTGAGCTTGTGTCTGCTATATGTAGAGAAAAGGTTTACTAGTGGACTTCATTGGAACTGATCAAGAAAAGATAGTTTCTGGCAAACAATTCAAAAGATTGTGTATTTCTTTATATACACCTCTTGCGAACTAAGTTTTGAAGGTGGATTTAACCTTCTTTGGGCAGTGAGCCCTCTCTTTTGTTCTTGACTCCTAACAGGGTCTATCCTCTAACAAGGACTATGTACTGTAATGTTTCAATAAGCTCCTAATAGGGCTATATCTTCTAACAAGGATAACTATACTCTCAGTATATCATTTGTGGGTGCTAATTCCCACCAGGGTTTTTACCTTTAATAGGGTTTCCCCGAGACCAAAATATTATGTTATTGTGTTGGCATTTATTGTGTTCATTGGATTTGATATTATGGAGCTTAAATTTTAAAGTTTAATATTCCGTTATACAACTGATTCACCCCCCCTCTCAGTTGTATTGTGGACTGTTATTCCTAACATACATGTGATGCATGAATTGTGTGAATGATTTATTGATCATTAAATTTTATTTACTATTGTTGGTAACTAATAAAGTGTGTTTGATCAAGATGTCACTGAGTTAATTAGAGAATTTTTTTAGGTATTTGGAATTAAGGATTACTAGTTCACTCCATCTTCATAATCCAACAACACTTCCTAGTTCCTTAGATGTACTCTAGAGGATTTGGTTTTCTTTTATTTTCTATGTTGTTAATTGCCCCTCTGAGGATTGTCAATTGATTGTAAACCATTGTCCCTCCTTTGGTCAATTTATTATTTCCTTTTTGTTGTTTTTAGTTTGATCTAACTAGCTCACCTGGTTGTACACCCCCGAGTTGTTTCTATATAAGGCTCAATGCCTTTGTAATGTTGCTTTTAATAAAAACACTATACCATTTAATTATAACTCTTAAATTGTTATAAAAATTCTCATAAGAAATACACATAATTCAAACAAAAAATTATCCACAAGATAAGCATTTCTCCCATAAATAAAACATTAAAACAACAATAAACTTATTTTCATTAAAAAAATTGTTAAAGTGTGAAATAAAATTATTTGCACTCATAACAAGAAAATATGGATCTTATTTTGTTTATTTCTCACATTCTCTTTTTTTTCATGAATTCATTTCAAATTTAAAAATCTAAAAAAATATTATGTTAATAAACTAAGAACACATTTTCAAAAAATAAAAATAAAACAAACAAATTATTTTAACTTATAAATTCATTCTAAATTGCATTGTTTGTTTTTCTTACACTTTTTCATATATTTTAGCATAGTAAATACATTATATTTAAGCATTCTCACATATCCACAAAAAAATGAAAAACTATAATAGAACTTCATAAAGAAAAATCACAAAATTAGGAGAGCTGGACATTTTTTTAGCTTCACATTTGCTATATTTAGTTTACAAACCACCAAAACAAATAAATAGAATGATCTAACTAAAGCATTTAAGAAATTATCTTGAGAATAAAATAGTTGAGACTATTGTTCCCAAGTAAGTTGAGAAATATTAGTATCATCTTGTAGAAAGTCTACTTACACCTCTAAGCAAACATAACACACTTAGACCAAGTTATCAAAGCCTTAAGTGTATTCGTTCCTAATTAGGCAATTATTTTTCCAGATTGGCGAGTATATAATTAGATCAATACGATCTTGTTGTAATTGTACATTATCATTTCTTATATAAACATAAAAGAAAGACCAAAATCTTGATGGTATCATACAAAAAGAGTACACACAAAGATTGAGAGAATATTTTTACCTTATAGAAAACCTTAAAGAGTAATAAAATATAGAAAGAGTAAGCATTTAATTTCTTGTTCCATTATCATATTCTAAGGACATATGTTATACAATTACATTGGGGCTATTTGGAGTTTTGAAAACTCATAAAATCTCTCCTCACACCTATAACATGTCTTTGAAACTTAAAAAGTTTTATTTTTACACTTTTAACATAAAATGAATGTCAAAATGAAAAGGTGAAATGATTTCTACACTCTCTAGCTTTATTTACAAATAATATATGACATTCATCTAAACTTCTATAATGCACAAAAAGAGAATAATGCACATTAAATGGTCAAATTCAAATGACAAATCCCTTCATTTTTCACATTCTATTTTAATTGTAAAAAAATGTTGAGAAATATACATGTTTTTTATTTAGTGAATGGTGTGTATGCTACATGTGAAAACTACTAAGAATGTAAAATTAGGTGTTTCAATAAGTTATAAACCTTACACCTATGTTTGAAGGGCTCCTCAAGGTGCTCTAGATCATATTAGACACTTTTTTAATAAAAAATACAATAGTTTTTCTTCATCACACTTATTTTTGATGAGCTCCTAAGTCTAAGAAACTTTGATAAATTTATCAATTGATGTCGACACACCTTAAACTTAATGGATAAATAATTTGAGTTAATTTTTAGATTACACCTACCTCATTAGGACACTTTTGGATCCCAAAAAATTAGACTCATTAAATGTGGTAACATATTTACTAAATCATCCTCTGAATAGCAATTTTATATTTTTAAAACTTCATCTTTCAACCCTTCATATCCAACATGTCACATGTTGATCTCTTCTTGTTATTCCTAACTTATTTTTTAGGAGTACATCACCTTCTATATTCCCTTATCACCTTGGATCAAGTCATAAATTTAAGGCACCGCATATTGTTCTTCACTAGCATAAAAGGCTTAAATAATGAGAGCTTGTCTTGATACCTTCTCTTATATCTTTTTATAGTTTTATTTTTCTTTGCAATTCCATGGATTGTTTTTTGACCTATGCCTGAATCTTTTTCTTCTATTACAAACTTTTCCACTCTTCCATAACTTTTTATCATGTTTAGTTATTTTTAGAAGTTGTTGAGCTCGCTATCTTAAGGTCGTATCACAAGAAAAACATCATTGCTTAGGAAGCTTTTTAAAGGTGTATGTGAATATTGTCATTTTTATTGAATGTCTAGACATTTAGATGCATCTCTATTTATAGATACATGTGAATATTTGTACATTCAAATATATAATTCAAAGTTCAATCTTTCATAAGGGCTAGATAAGAAATCAGAAAATAAAATTCAACTCATTTAAAAAATTTATAGGTGTCAACTAAAAAAAACCATAAAAATGATTCAAATTTCATCATTTTAATCCAAACACCTTGAAAACTAAATTATTTTGAATTATAATAAAAATATATATATAATTGAAATAATAGACAATTATTTATCAACAAAGAAAACTAATTAAACTCTTTTATCCAATCATTCATAACTCTAAATAAATAAATTCCACCAATATTGTTAAACCTAAATTTATAAAAGAAATCTATGTTTTGTCTTTACAATATTAATCATTATCATAAAATAAACACACTAAATAAAAATTATTATATATTTTAACTTCTGAAAATATATTTAATCATTTACCTCTCTTATTCACCATTCAATATTATTATTTTTTATATTATTACAAAGTCTCACGTATTCAATATTAAAACTTGGCAATTCCACTAAACATGTAAACAACTAACATAACCAATAAAGCTAGGATGGCTTAACCAACTCCATATTCATTGAAAAATCATAAAGAAAACAGTGTTTATTTTATGTTGTGGAAGTTTCCAAAAGAGTTAAAATATGGAAACGCACCTAGTGACCCACAAAATTTGAAAGTGAAGTAACCAATCTTAATACCACAAAATGTGAAAGTGAAGTAAACAAGCCAAAATATTAAACCAAAGTAATGAAAATGGACTAGTCCAAAAGAAAAGGACCTTACAAACATTTAAAAGTGTTTCCACTGAACAAATTTCCAAATGTAAGTACAACCAAAAGAAGAGTGATTGATTGGTCATACTTTGAAGCCTCCAACCTTTATTCATTTACATGAAGATTGATTGGGAATTGTTCAATAAAAAAGATTGCTTGGGAAATGCTCAAAATGTTGTGATGATGACAATTCTTTAAGTTGGAATGTGAAACCCTCTTTTGTAAAAATAGAGGGAGACAAAGTACCATAGAAAAGGATACAATGACTATACTAAGGATAAGCCTGACAAAGGTGTAAGCACAAGGAAAGCGAATTATTGGTTGTGTTAGTAAAAAAATCCAATATAGAAAAGATGGGTGCAAACTACAAGAAGATTAGAGGCTAATGAAAAAATGTATGTGATATCAACAACCATAATCATCCATTGAAAAAGTTTGCATTATACTAATGTATTTTGGTGCTCTTGAGCCTTAATAAATCTTCATATATGTTGAGTGGAAGGAAAAGATTTCCTTGGGGATATGAAGTACTTAATGTTAGCCATTAATGAAACAAACCTTAAAGTTTGAATGAAAAGAAGCATGAGTGTAAATTAGTGCCTAAAGAGTGTTAGTGTCGGTTTGCCAATAAGGACACATACAATAGGGACAAAAGCTTCCATGAGGACAACTTTGTTTTATGGTTAAATGTTGTTGTCTAACAAAGATAGTTGAATAGTAATAGCTTTGATTAAAATAGAATAAAATAAAATAAATTATATGTGTATTTTATTGGTAAGGGTGTTTTGTTTATTCTATCTTAGCTTTTTTTTAAATTGCGGTTCAAAATATTATTTGATATTTTATATTAAATTGAAATAAATTTATGGTTGATATTATCATGTTGTGATGATTAAATTATAATGTTGTTGTTCTTGTTATTAAGGTTCAAATTCTATTGAATGTTAGTATTGAATATTTAAATTAGGATGAGGTCCCTCATTTGGGACCTCACATGTTCATTGCTTTGAGTCAAAAGCATTTGTCCTATATTAAAAAAATTGAATCAAATTAATTGATTTTTATTCTTCTTTTATTGAACAAAGTTGAAATAGAAATATACATAAATAAAGGTAGTTTAACAAAGGTTCTACAAATAAGAAGAATGGTAATAACAATCAATTTGAAAGGCCACTAACAATTAACATTAGGTGTCCAATACAAACCATATAATAAACCACTAAAGGCACAACCCAAACAAGGTTGATCCAACCATAAAACAAGAAGTTTATTTTTTAGAACAAATTAAATATTTAGATATTAATATTAATAAAAATATTGTTATATAGTGATTACTATTGTCTAAATCTCATTAAAAAAATCCAGTTCATATAAATTTTATTTTTAAATATCTATATTAAAGAGAAATGTGCACATGATTATGGAGAGTATTTGAGAAGTGTGTGTAAAGAGGGCAATGAAATTGCCACTTCTTTGCAAATTGGGAAGTGTTTCCTCCAAACATTGTAGGTGGGTTGGGGAAGATGACCCTTGTTATGAATCTTATATGTTAATAATATTGTTTCACAAGTTTTGGGTAGAGGAGTTCTTATCCTATCAAGCTAGAATGAAAATTGACACCACTTGGACAAGTTGAGGTGGCTCTTTGAATATTGAGAAGCTTCATTTTTTACATTGGTAGTAGTGCAAATGATACAATAATTTGATTGATCTAAGAGTATCTAGGGGTCTATATAAATCTTGCATCACTTAAAATTATTTTTGTAATATATATATATATATATATATATATATATATATATATATATATATATATATATATATATATATATATATATATATATATATATATATATATATATATATATATATATATATATATATATATATATATATATATATATATATATATATATATATATATATATATATATATATATATATATATATATTTATATATATATATATATATATATATATATATATATATATATATATATATATATATATATATATATATATATATATATATATATATATATATATATATATAATTGCAATAAGTTGTTTTGCAAGTCTAATTAATAATTTTTTAGTTCAATAATTAGTTTTACTATTACTATTGATAACCACGAGCTCACTTACAACTATTGTAGGGAAATAACATTCTAATCTATTATTTTCTTATAAAAAATATGATATGAAACCTTGGAAATCGGCAGTATAGAAGAAAACTTAATAAATATGCTTTACGTTTTGTCTTTTCTTGCACCAATTACTCTAGGTTAAGATTCAACCCATGCATGCATACATGCTTACATGTGGTTGAGGAAATATTTTAAATATTTTTTGACCATTTTGGATGTAGGAAATAGTGGAGAAATCAAAAATTAAATGGAGAATATTCTCGAGACCATCTCAACACTAAACATGAGTTGCGGTTGTAAACGTAAATCAATATTTCATTTTATTTTCAAATTATAGAGTGTGAAAAATGAATCTCTACAAATGACAATATAACCCCTCAAGCCCATCCAAGTCTTAACTATCCACTCTAAACAATCTCTTGGGTAACTATGACCTCCAAGTTTGTTCACTATTCAAGTAAATATCATTTTAACTAAGCTAAGAATTAACTAATTATTTGGACACCATAGAAATATCTTGCGTAGCACAATGAGCTCTTTTCCTAGGATGAACGCATGGGTCTCAGATGACAATGTGACATGCAAGAATACCATATGGACATAAAACCACAACTTCCTAAAAGAAACACATAATGCTTTAGTTTATGTTTGAGCATTGAGGTTTGTAAAAATGAAAATGAAAAACAAATACGACATTATCAAAATGAAAAAACAAAAACAAAAAAACTAGAGTAATTCAAGGACAAAGATAAGATAAAGAGATTCCATCAAATGATGCTTATGAAGCTCCAATAAGATAGGCAATCCTCTCCACTTGAACTTTCACATATGATGCAAGATCATCTTCTAATTTAAGAAATTTTCCATCAACCAAAAATATATTTAGTTTCTTGTTCATTAGTCTAGTATTTTGGTTGCGATTGATTTGTACTTATTTTGTGTTGCAGTTTCTATAGTGTGTTCGTGGAATTTTCTTGAGCCTTATCCTATAGTCACACCTCATTTGGATTCATTGCGTGAGATTTATTGTAGATTCTTTGCGAGGCAATCTCGTTCTTCATTTTCTAATCAATCTTGGTGCATTAATCAATTTTCTGATCTACTGATTTGATTTTTAGGTTACAATCGTGTCGGCTCATTATTACATTTGAGGCCAACTTTATTCCATGATCGCATCTCTTATTTTATTCATTGGGGGTTGTTCCTAGGGATTTGGGAGATGACCTATATAATCTTATGAAATTATTCCTAAGGGGTAAGGTAGTTTTCATAAGATTATTTGGCCATAGTTCAGCTAGGGTTTTAAGGGATTTATGATCATAATTAAGTGTGTATGCTTGGCATGTAAGACTGCATGTTGCAGATTAGTTGTAATTAATTTTTTGATAATAATCGAAGGTTGATCATTCATTTATTATCTATCTTGGCTATTATTTCCATTGTGTTTGTGTTGGCTACAAGGTTGGACTAAGCTCTTATAGGTTTCTCCTTCCTTGAATGCATCATGTGGTATCATAGATAAGTTTTTCAATCCAAGTCTTTCTTGTAGGGTGGTGGTTGAAAAGGATCTGACCTACAACTTCAAGGGTTTGTATAAATGGCTAGGATAAATGCTAGAGGTGGTGAAAGGAATGAAAATCTAATAGTCTTAGAATTGTAAAGACAAATTTCTACCAAATTAGAGGTAGTAGAGATTTCTTAGAGGATATGGCAGCATATAGAAGATGCAAGTGATGAAGAAGGTGATGAACAAAATTAGGATCAAGCGGTGGAAGGAGAGAACACTAAGGCATAATTAGAGTTGAATTGTGAAGATGCGAGGTTTATTAGAGCCTTGAATAATGTAAATAAGAAACCACATTTCAACCCACTTGATTACCATGGCAACCTAGATGTTGATGAATTGATAGATTGGATCACAAAGATGGACAAATATTTTGAACTTGAAGGAACTAGTGAGGAGAAGAAAGTGAAGTATGTCTGCACCAAGTTAAAAGGACATGCATCCTTATGGTGGGAGCACCTACAGATAGATTGATAGAGATGAGGTAAGAAAATATCAAATCTTGGGATAGGATGGTGAAAAAGTTGAAAGATAAGTTCTTGATTGAGGATTATCAATTCAGTTTATTTAGGAGATTGCATAACTTGAAGCAAAGAGACCTAAGTGTTAAAAGTTTTACTAAGGAGTTCTACAAATTGAACACTAGATCCATTCATATAGATGATGAAGTTCAACACATTTCTAATTACATTAATGATTTGAAGATGTCCATACAAGATGAAATCAATTTGTTATAGATTAGGAGTGTAGAAGAGGATTATAAATGGGCCATGAAGGATAAAGAAAAGATGAATAGGAGGCCTGAGAAAAGACAAAGAGGTAGAGGTGGAATATTTCAGAGAGGAAGAGATAGACCTTTTATAAATTAGGGAAAGAGTGAATCATAAGTTAAGGAAAATGAATGGTATAGGAGAAATGAAAGGAGTTTCTACCGAAGGGAATGACAAGGTAGTGGTGAAAGGAGGAAGTTCAATGGTACCTATTTTAATTGTGATGAAGTAGGACATAGATCATTTGAATGCAAGAATGACAACTCTAAGAAGAAGGAAGAAAGAAGGAGGAGAACCACATTTGTTGATGAATAATCCACTGGTTCAGTAAACAAAAATAAAAAAGAGGAAGGTGTGACCTTGATGAGTAGGAGAGTCTTATATCATGCAAAACAAGAGAAGGAACTGGGACATAGGAAGATTTTTCTTAGAGCTAGATATAAGGTACAAGATAGGATATGTAATATTGTCATTGACAGTGGAAGTTCTGATAATACTTCTTTAGAGAAGCTTGTTGACAAAATGAAGTTGCAAATATTGAAGCATCCTAAACCTTATCAGATTGTATAGATATAAGATGAACATAAGGTATTGGTAAGTGAACAATATCTTATTAAATTCAAGATTGGGAAGTATTATGATGAGGTTTTGTGTGATATTATGCCTATGGATGTGTGTCATCTCTTGTTGGGTAGGTCATGGCAGTATGATAGACAAGATATGCATGATGATAGAAGGAATGTTTACACTATTGTTGCTAATGGGGTGAAACAAAATTTTTTTCCATTAGAGGAACCTCTTAGAGGTGAAGTATGTACTAGTGCAAGAATTTTTGTAGTGGATGCTAGGAATTTTTTGGTTGGCAAGAGGAATAATAATGTATATTTTTTGTTAATACCTAAGGAATCTAAGGAGAAAGCCTTGGAAGAAGAACACCATAAGAATATTAATGAATTGTTGAATGAATATGATGACATCATATCAGATAATGCTCCTAATCGATTACCACCAGTGAGAAGTATTAGTCATTGCATGAACTTGATATCGAGGTCTATTCTACCTAAGAAAGCAACTTATAGAATTACACCAGTAGAGAATGAAGAACTCAATAGGCAAGTGCAATATTTTTTGCAAAGAGGGTTGATCACAGAAAGCCTGAGTCCATGTGTAGTGCTTGCAATGTTGGTACCTAAGAAATATGGTCAATGGAGGATGTGTACTAATTCAAGGGATGTCGACCAGATTACTATTACATACTAGTTTCCTTTACCAAGGATGGATGATTTTATGGATTGCTTGAGTGGAGCTAGGTATTTCACCAAGATACTCTTGAAGAGTGGATATAATCATATTATAATTAGAGAAGGTGATGAGTGGAAAACTACTTTTAGAACAAATGAAGGTTTGTACGAGTGGTTGGTAATGCCTTTTGGATTATCTAATTCACCTAGTACTTTCATGTGGTTAATGAATGAAGTCTTGAAGGAATGATTGGGTAATTATATCATTGTTTATTTGGATGAAATCTTTATTTTTAGTCAAATAAAAGAGGAACATTTGATGCATGTTAGACAAGTATTGTAGAGGTTGAGGGAAGAGAAGTTGTTGATAAACATTGAGAAGTGTACTTTTATGAAAGAGGAGTTGGTATACTTGGGGTTTGTTATATCTGGTAAGGGATTGAAGATGAATCATGAGAAATTGAAAGCCATTATTGAGTGTCCTATATCATTGATAGTTGGAGAGGTAAGATCATTCCATGGGTTAGCTAGTTTCTATCAGAAGTTCATTAGGAACTTTAGTTCAATCTGTGGACTGATGAATGAAACTATAAGAGATGATAGGAAGGAGTTAAAATTTACATGTGGATCACAAAGGATCTTTGAATTGTTGAAGAAGGTGAAATAACAACTAGTGTTATCTTTACCTGGTTTCAGTAAGGTATTCCAAGTGGACTGTGATTCTGGTGGAAATGAAATTGGAGTGGTTTTGACTTAAGAAGGAAGATTGATTTCTTACTTCAGTGAGAAGATGAATGATGCTAAGAGAAGGTATCAGTGTATGATCAATATTTTTATGCTATAATTCAATATTTGAAGAAATGGAGGCATTATTTTTTACCTAGGGAGTTTGTACTATATATGGATCATCAAGCATTGAAGTATTTGAGTAGTTAGGGTAAGTTGAATCAGAGACATGTGAGATGGGTTAATTTTATGCAAAGCTATACATTTGTGTTGAAATATAGTGGTGTGGAAAATAAATTTGTTGATTCCTTGAGTATGAGGACTTTTTTGACTGAAATGAAGATTACATTGTTGGGGTTTGATGAATTGAAGGAGTTGTATGAGGAAGATGCAGATTTTAGTGAACCTTGGAAGGCTTGTAAAGAACCTATTATTTCTAACAGGAGTAAGTGGTTGGATTGTTTCATTCAGGATGAGATGTTATTTAGAGGTAGTCATTTACTTATACGTAGAAGTTCCATGAGGGATAATTTGATTAAGGAGAAATATGGTGGCAATTTAGTAGGACATTTTGGCATTGATAAGGCAATAGCTTTGATAAGTGAAAATTAATTTTGGCCACAAATTGAAAATGATGTGAGGAATTATGTTTAAATTTGTAAGGTATGTCAATTTGCCAAAGGTAGTACTCAGAATATGGGATTGTATACACCTTTGACAGTACCAGTCAAATGTTGGGAAGAGATTAGTATACATTTTGTGCTAGGTTTACCTAGAACACAGAGAAGTTATTATTTAAGGGAGAAATGATATTGATTAATTTAGTAATATAAACTATGTGATATGTATTAATTAATTAACCATTTCCACATTAACATTCAAAATACAAGAGAAAGAGGGGCTTCTAGGCGTAACTCTCAATATAACCTAGGTTAGATTAGCGAAACCCAAGGAGATAAATGGATGCCAATGCTAAACCAAAATTATAGTAAGGAAGTACACAATAAAGTCATCTTTCATGAAATGAGATATTTGATTAAGGTTTTATAAATGCACTTATAAAATTGTACTAATTAATTTAGCAAGATAAGCAATAGAGATCTAGGTGCTAAATGTAAGCAATCAACCCAATTAAGATGTGAAAATAGACCTAAGAAAATATATGAAATAGATAATGAAGTACCCACATTGACTTATGAAGAGGAATATTTTTTTCTTCTCTAATAACTACTATTCTAGACCTATAACTAAATCTGACTACAGATATGTGATCATGACTGAAAACCCAGAAAATGTTGAAAATCTCAAGCTGCCAAGAATAGGTCGACCATGTCACCATGTTCCAAAATAGGTTGAACTAAGTTACCATGTTCTTGAGGCACTTTTCTGAAGTTGACCTATATTTTTTTGATAGGTCTCTGTCTACAACTTCCTGAATTGTACCTACAATTTCGAGATCCTGCTTCTGCATAAAGAAAACTAGGTTTTGGGGGTTGGGTGGATAAGGGATTTCCTTGGTCAAGCCCTAGATTGAGGAATCAAAATTTAATTGAAATTTAAATGTGTAAATGAAACATGAAAAATATAAATATTCACCTTTCTTGAAGAAACCCTTGTCACTAAGGATTTTGTTGTTTTTGTATGTTGATCATGAACTTGCAATGTAGGAAATCTCCACAAATGTTATGGATCTACCAAAATCACTTCATGGAGACATGGATATAAGTGTTCATCAAATGAAGAAGATGATGAATTCCAAAATTTAGATCTCCTCCCTTAATGGCCAACAAATGCTAGATCTTGAAGAGGAAAGATGCCCACAAAGGATCCTTGAATCTTTGAAGACTTGAATGCTTGAATGCTGAAATTGTCCTCCTTTTCTTTATTACTTCTTCATTCTTTTGTTCTTTCATCATTATTTCTTGTGTGTGTCCCTAAAATGAGGTGCCTAGGCTTCCTTTTATACAAGTTTCCAGGTGGGAAAATAAAGCAAGCTGACGGGGTAACCACATTTTGAGAATTAAATCCCTGAGACAACACCAGTCAACATGTTTTAGAATAGGTCAACCTAGGTTGATGTGTTCCCATAATAGGTCAAATTGGTCGACCTATTCTAGGGTTGGCCCACAAGGAGATAACCCTAAGGTCTTAGATATCGCATTTTTGAAAAGGGAGAATGTGGGACTAAACAAGAGAAAGAGGTGATTGAGCACAAATCCATCAATGGTCTAAAAATTTGATAAATGATGGGAGCTAAAAGGTCTTAAATGATAAGTGCGTCCATTTTAAGAAGGTACAGTTATGATTCTATCTTTGTGGTTGTAGACATATTTTACAAGATGGCACGTTTTATTCCTTGTAAGAAGACAACTGATGTGGTGCATGTAGATAGCTTATTTTTCAAGGAGATTATGAGATTACATGGATTACCTAGGAGCGTTGTTTCTAACAAGAATATTAGGTTTGTTGGATATTTATGGAGGACACTTTGGAAGAAGATGAAAGGTGATTTGAAGTATAGTTCTACTTTTCATCCACAAACTGATGGACAAATAGAGATTGTGAAAAGGAGTCTAGGTAAATTATTGAGGTGTTTAGTTGGAGATAATCTTGGAAGTTGGAATTTAGTTTTACCTCATAAAAAGTTTTCTTATAATAACTTAGTCAATAGGAGTACAAGGAAGACACCGTTTAAAGTGGTTAATGGGTTTAATCCTAAGGGGATAGAACAATTGAGGGATATTGATCATGATGTTAGGAAGAGTGCTGAAGGAGAGGATTTTTATGAGGTTATGAAGAGGTGAGACATCATTTGGAGAAAAATAAAAAAAATTTATAACAGGAGAGATGATATGAAAAAGATACATAAGGAATTTCAAGTAGGAGATGAATATATGGTCTACTTGAAGAAGGGTGGGCTTCTTGTTGACACTTATAACAAGTTGGGGATGAATAAATTTGGTCCTTGCAAGATCTTGTGGGGATTTGATTCAGGGAATGCATATGAAGTGGAATTATTGGATGACATAGATATATCACCAATACTCAATGTTGTAGATTTTTTTGAGTATCATGAATAAGATGGTGGTAGTATTAATTAGTTGGATGTTGGATAGGAGTATCCTAGAAAGAAAAAAGGATTAGATAGAGAAGATTTTGGATAATATACTTGGTAAGAGTACAAGATGTCAACAGTATATGGAATATCTTGTTAAGTGGAAGGCCAGACCAGTTGAAGATTCATCATGCATTTCTCAAGCCGAGGTTGATCACTTTGGTTTTCCTTTAGCCCCAACAAAGTGAAGGACTCACTTTTCAAGTACCCCAGGTGTCTGATGTAGGATCATCTTGAGATTTAAGAAATCTTGTATCAACCAAAAATATGTTTAGTTTCCTATTAATCACTATAGTATTCTGGTTGTGGTTGACCTATACTTATTTATTTGAGTTATGGTTTCTAGAGTGTATTTGTGGATTTATCTTGAGCTTTATCCTATGATTGCACCTCCTTTGGATTCATCATGTGAGACTTATTATATATTTTTTGTGAGACTATCTTGTTCTTCATTTTTTGGTCAATCTTGGTGTTTGTCAGTTGATTTTTTGATCTACCAATTTGAATTTCTAGTTGTGATTATACCATCTCATTATTACATTTGAGGTCGACTTTCTTTCATGATTGCATCTCTTGTTTTATTCATTGGGGGTTTTTCCTAGGGATTTAGGATCCGACCTATTTGTTGTATTATACTTTCTCTATTCTTGGAAAATGTGATATTTTGTAGGTTGACCGATGGTTGTATTGACTATATAATCTTATGGACTTATTCCTAAGGGATAAGGTAGTTTTCATAAGATTGTTTAGTCGTAGTTTGGCTAGGGTTTTAAGGGATTTTTTATCATAATAAGGCATGTATACTTGGCATGTAAGACATCATGTTGCAGATTAGTTGTAATTAATTTTTCTATAATAATCAAAGGTTTATCTTTCATTTCTTTTCTATCTTGGCTATTTTTTCCATTCTATTTGTGTTGGATGCATAGTTGGATTGATCTCTTGTAGGTTATTACATGACATAATAACCTGGCCAAAATAACCCTGGATGGAATAACCCAGCCACAATAACCCAGGGTCATAATAACACATGGACAAAATAACCCCATAAGATTATAGAGAAAGGAAAATAAATTTTTTAAATTACAAGTATATCTCTATAAAAATAATTACTCAAATTTTTCAATATAAGTGTCAAATTATGATCAATGCCTCTTATATAATCTAAAATATTTTTATTTTCATAACCATCAACTAGTCTTTTTAGTCTTTCTTTGAGTTCACGATATTTTTTCCTGCTTGGTTGTGTAGTGTGTCCAACCATATATTTCTCTATTTTATTCTCTTGGAGACCCTGTTCTTTTTTCACTGCTTTGAAGAATTTCTAGATTGAGCTATGTGACGATTAAAGCAATCCATTAAATCCTCTATGCAACCCCTCAATAGAATTATTGGTTTTGGAAAGATCATCTTGAATAGATGAATAACAGTTCCATGTTGTGATTGGAAACTTGGGTGACCATCTGTTGTCTCTTCTAGTTAGTCTTCCAATCCATGTGTCTTCAAAATAATCAATTATGGGTTGCAAAGTCTCCTAATGTTCTATATAATAAGGAGATTGTAAAAGTGTTTCGAATGCATTGATTACATATATCTGAGGCACAAAAGCTAATGCAATAAGTTTTTTGATCTCAAATGAAAATACTTCATCGACACTGTAATGCATTTGTAGACATCCTTCTTGAACTTTCCTCCACAAGAACTAAAAGAAATTGAAAAAAGCATCCCCGAATAGTGACATTTCAAAAAAATTCATAAATATCTCCCTTGAAACCTAATTCAAAATCAATAAGTATATTTTTGTGGTTTAGATCAGATTGCAGTTGTTTTAATTTTACAAGTACTTGTGTATAAGTGGATCTTGTTTTTTTGGTCATAAGAATATAGATGAGTGGAAATATTGCATCATTTTTCAAGCCATGAATTGTGTACAACTGCTAAAAAACACTTGGTATTGTTTTAAATGTAACATCACTAAACCAATTTTCAGATTCTTTTAGTAATTGCAAATTTTGTGTGGTGGTGAATATTAAAAAATGATTCTCATCATTACTGTCATGAAAAAAAAACTTTTCCCCTCTATTGGTAATTGTATATTCAATTGGTAACATAAGATCTCTCGATGTCTGAGGATTTGGTGGTGGTGCTTCAAATCTTATTCTTTTCCTTCGAATCATTTTGGATAATGCATTGGTTGATGGTATTACTCCTACTACTGGCAATGAAATATTAGAATATGTAGTATAAATGATATTTCTTATAGAGTCTTGAGTCAAGCATGCCATATCTTTCATTTCATTCAACTGTTAGATAACTGAGACGGGGGGTGAATCAGTTATCTAACAATTGGTATCAAAGCTTGTGTGCTTGGAATGGAAGTTTGAAGGACTTGAGCTAAATATCACAAGATGTATAAAAGGGAGGTGCCTAATCTAAACAAGGATAACTTCACAACATGGCAAAGAAGAATGAGGTTGCACATTTATGGAATTGGAGAATCCACTTTACAACTCCTAGACAATGGTTGCATACAACTGACTATTGGACCTTTGACGGTTGAGCAGTTGAGAGACAGACATGAACATAACATGACAATGATAGAGATTGTTGCTGCCCTATTTGATGCAGAATTTGAGGATATAAAAACATGTACTACAGAAAAAGACATGTGGGACACGCTTGCACTAGTTCACAGAGGAGATGTAAATGTGATGAGAGCCAGAGCTGAAAGCCTTAGATTTGAAGATTTGAAGATGAATGAAAGTGAAAACATTACACAATATTCTAACCGAATCAAGTAGGTGGTCAGTGCTATCTGAGGAGCATGGGGTATTATTTCTAAAGACACTGTTGTGAGTAAAATACTGAAAACCTTGCTGCATGTCTATGCTATTAGAATCTCTGCTATTCATGAAATGAGATCTGCACCGGGTAATGTTCTTACACTAGACAATCTAATCGGTAAATTAACTACTTTTTGAGTTGAATAAATATGATAACAGTATTGTACCAAGTGTTGAGTATGCATTTATGTCATCTTTGAAGATTGGTAAATCTAGCAGTAAACATAGCATAAGAAACGAAAGTGACAATGACAGTGATGAAGATGAGCTTGATGAACTTGAAGAACTTATGGCTAGGAGGCTACAGAAAGGTAAAGGAAGATAGAAAGGGAAATTTCCTTTGGTATGCTTTAACTGTAAAGAGATTGGTCACATTGCAACTAGGTGTCCTAACTAAAAAGAAGATGATAAAGACAAAGACAATTAAAGATCTAGTGAAAGGAAGTATGAAAGAAGAGATAACCGAGATCATAGAGCCAACTGACACTATGATAGAAGAAACAACTAAGACTATAGAGACAAAGGCAAGAAGGCATGTTACCTTGTTGAAAATGATGAAGACAACACCAACACCAACACTGATGAAGAATATGAAGTGGTATTTGTAGCTATGAAAGAAGATTCAAAAGAAGAAGAAAGGTATGTAGGGACATCACTTATTTCTAAAGTTAGCAAGAATTATACTTGGATCATTGATAGTGGTTGTACACATCATATGACTGGTGATGAGGACAAATTTGAATATCTTGAACACTATAATGGAGGATCTGTTAAAAAGGGAAATGATACACCTTGTCTAGTAAAAGAAAAAGGATCTATCTTGTTCAACAATAAGATTAGATGTGAAAATGCATATTGGGTGAAATGACTTAACTATAATATGTTTAGTGTAGCACAATTGAATAATTCAAGTCACCGAGTTTCATTTGAAAGTAGAAAGGTGAAGATCTATGATGAAACCAAAAAGTTGGGTGGTACTAGTGAACAATCCAAAGGTAATCTATTTTATCTTGACTATGCTGAAACTTCTTATTTGTTGGATAGAAATGAAGATGTGTGGTTGTGGCATAAGAGACTATGTCATGTGAATTTTGATAACATGGTTAAGATCAGTAAGAAAAGAAAAGTTAGAGGTTTATTGAGTCTAACTAAACCTGACCATGTCATGTGTAATCAATGTCAGAAATGGAATTTAATGACCAAATCTAGTTTTAAGAGAAAGAACTATTCTTATAAAGGTATTTTGGAGTTGGTACACACCAACTTGTGTTGTCCTATGAGAACTTGGAGTTATTATGGTGACAAATACTTCATATTATTTGTTGATGACTACTCTAGGATGATGACAGTTATTTTTTTAAAAGATAAATATGAAGCTTTCAAATTGTTTAAGTGGTATATAGATAAAGTGGAAAAGGAAACTGGAAAAGAGTTAAAATGCTGAAGATCTGATAGAGGAGGTGAGTTTATTTCTGATGAACTCACTAAATTTTGTAATGATCATGAAATTAAAAGATAGTATTCTTCACCGAGAACACCACAACATAATGGTATTGCAGAAAGAAGGAATAGATCTATAGTTGACTATGCCAGAACACTGATGATTGAAAAGGATGTTGCACAAATGTACTGGAGAGAAGTTGTTAGCACTGTTGTATACAAACTGAATTGAGTTCAACTGAAGAAAGATTCAAACAAGACACCTTATGAGTTATGGTTTGGCTACACACCGAATGTAAGTTATTTCAAAAAATTTTGAAGTAGATGTTACATTCTGAAAAAATGATAGAAATGGAAAATTTGATTCTAAAGGTGATGAAGGAATATTTCTACGATATTCTACTAAGAGAAAATCTTATAAATATTTGAACAAGGCTACTAACAAAGTGATTGAAAGTGCTATGTGAAAACTGATGAGTTTTCTAAGAAGAATGATGAAGAAAGCAAGAAGGAACTGAAAGAATATAGTAGATTTACATATATCAAGCTTACCTTTCTATTTCACCAGGTATTCCTTGTATTCTCTATTTCTAGTCTTCTTTTCCATTCTATCATCCAAAATATTGTCTAAGGTAGGTGGAGCTTTCTTTGGGATATCATCATCTATAATGGCTTCTTGTATTTGGAAACTATCACCTGCGTCCACATTACACTTATATGGGGTTAAATCATAAACATTGAAAATTGGAGACAAACCAATGTTAGGAGGAAGTGGGATTTCATATGCATTTGGTCCAAAATTGGGCCCAATCTTCCTTTTCATGAAATTTTTATACCTTCCCTTTGGAAGTCTCTATTTCTCTAGATGAACCCATACTAACTCCCCAACACTAAACTGAACATCTCTCTTCTTTTTGTCAACATACTATTTATACTTCTTTGCAAGTTTTTGAAGTTGTGACTTCACTTGCTCATGTACTTATTTTATTATTATGGAAAAAGATTCTCCATCTACACTAATAGGCTCTCCTTGATGCAACTCCCTTAACTCCAATACACCTCTTGGATGTATACCATAGACAATCTGAAAAGGTGACCTGCCAATACTTCTATTGACTGTATCTTTATAGGATAACTCTTCCTGAGGAAACACCACATCCCACTTCTCACCATGTTGTCTAGTTAAGAATCTCAATAGGTTTCCTAATGACCTATTGACCACCTCATTTTTTATATCATCCTGAAGGTGGTATGCTAATGAAAATGCCAAATTGGTTCCAAGCTTCTGCCATAGTGTTCTCCAAAAGTGCCCAATTAATTTAACATCCCTATCTGATACAATAGTAAAATTTAGTCCATGTATCCTAACAATTTATTTGAAAAATAGTTCTTCCACATAAGAAGCATCATAAGAAGTTTTTCATGGAAAAAAATGAGCCATCTTGTTGAATCTATCAACTACTACAAACACACTATCATGACCCTTCTTTGTCCTAGGAAAACCAATACGAAGTCCATTCTCACACTTTCACATGGCCTTGATGGGATGGGCAGAGGTTGATACTAATCTGCATTAGTAGACATTCCCTTTTCTTTTTGTAAAATTATAGAAGATTCCACAAACTTTTTAATCTATGACTGCATCCTAGGCCAAAAGTAGTTTCTTTTTACCAAATCAAGTATTTTGTGCAAACCAAAGTGACTTTCCATGGCTCCACAATGATTCTCCCTAATAATATTCAATCTCATGGTGCATTTGGGGATGAACAACTATTCCCCTTTGAAAACCAATCCATCTTGTATTAAAAATTCAAAGAATTCCACATGATATTTTTCACCAAAAGATGCACATACCTGATATATCTCTCCAAATTCTTCATTAATGTAAAGGATAAAATATTGTGTAATATGGTGTGTAGAATGAATAGAGTGATATAACAAGGGGAATATAAGATCTACTACTAAATCCAAATTCCCAAGGGAGAGATCCAAATTGATCAACCAAAAGGTTAATGCACAATTGAATCAATCTATGGAGAATATTAATGAAGGAGAAAACCATATATTCTACTATGAAAAGTATATGCTTGAAATCTAAAATGAATGAAAGGAAAATACTAACCTCAAAATAGGGAAGATCTAGAAAATGTTGATTTCTAATGTCTGTGTGCAGTTTCGGGCAATTTTGCAACCTATTCTGGACTAGAAATGTCAAGACAGAGAAAACCCAGAAAACTTTTGTCTTTCTAGAAGTAGGTAGTCTTTGACCTAGATAAAAGGTCAAGGACTACCTCAGAATTTTGAAGGTCATCCTTGACTTTGTTCATGGATACCAGAAGTTTGTCAAAAAGGGTATCCAAATCTGAGCTCCGATTCGATATCCTATACTTGTACGTATAAGAAAAATGGTTTTTTTGTTTGGATGAGGGGTTTGCCTTGGTCAAACCCCAGTTTGGAATTAACCTTAATAATGAAAGTGAAATGGAGAATGATAGAAAGTATTAGAAGTAGATCTAACAATGAAGCTATGAAATTCAATAGATATGCAATTGTATTTGAAATATAAACAAGTATGTTGATATGGAAGCTTGAACAATAGCAAATGTAAATCAAAACCATGAATGTAAATCCAAAACCTCCATGATTCTATGCTTGGAATACACCTTGATAGAAGAATGAATGAATCTTGAAGATGAACAAAGGATCTTGAAGGAAGATCACACCATCATCATGGCTAGATCTAGGGTTTTGAATGATGAATCTTGAATGCTTGAACCAAATCCCTTCAAAGGCTTGAATGCTTGAATCCTTAATCTTCAAAGGAGAACTTGAATGGAGAAGAGGGCTTGAATGCTTCCTTGAAAATTCTTGATAGAATGCTTGCTTGATTTTGCTTGAGAGATTGTGGATGCTCATGAAATAATTGATGGAGAAAATGAGAGAGGAAGGCTTCCTTTTATAGTGATCTAGGGCACAAACCTCTAGAGAAGGCCGACATTGGAGAATTAAATCACAATTAACCTTAACCCCTAGAAATATACCTAGATTAAATGCAATTTAAGGATTTACCATTTTGAAACCCGAAATGGCCGACCCAGAAGCGAGAAAAGAAATCTTTCTGAAACCCGACATCTCGTAACTCTTGGAATCTAAAAATTGGACCTGGGGTCAGGGATAAGGTAGACCCCACTCTAGGTCAGGGTCAAGGTCATCCCTAACCTAGGTTGGGGTTTAGGTCATCCTTGACCCTACTAGGTTATCTTTGACCCAGACAGTCAAAAACTCTAGATTCTCAGAGAAAACTACCAGAAAGAGGCTAGAAATGAGGAGAGAATTAGAATAGGGGGAAACAACTAGATACTAGCCAAGACCAATTTGAGGCACTCGACATGACCCTAGATCACTCACTCAGAGGTATAAATGCTCTTAAGATGGAAGTGCTTCCATTTTAAGATGATACAACTAAACTCATACATGTTCTTCAAATAGCCTATGCCCACACTTTCCAATTGGATTTGGCTCATGGTTAACACCCTGCTGCTCAAAGCATCTACTACTTTATTCTCCACCCCTTTCTTGTTCTTGAGAGAGAAATTCAATGCTTGTAGGGTTTCCACCCACTTCATGTGCCTGTGGTTGAGTTTTTCTTAGATATTAATGAAGCTTAGGGCCTGATTATTAGTGAATACAATGAAATCCCTTGGAATTATATAGTGTCTCCATTTCTTTAAATACCAAACCATAGCATACATCTCTAGATCATAGGAAGAGTATCTCCTCTTTACATCATTTAACTTTTTACTAAAAAAATCTATTCGCGTATTGTCTTGACTAAGTATTTCCCCTATAGACATGCATCTTACATCACACTCCACTTGGAAAATATTGTTAAATTCTAGCAAAGAAAGGGCAGGTTGTTGAGAAACCTTCTTCTTCAAGGTTTTAAAAGAGTAATCAATCTCTTTATTCCACAAAAACTTACATTTTTGACCCCCCTTTATAGTTTCAAGCATTGGAGCACAAACATGACTAAACCCTTTTATAAAACTCCTATAAAAAAAATTCCAATCCATGAAAACTTTTGACATCACTCATTGTTCTAGGGGTAGGCCAAGAAAGAATAGCACTCACCTTTTCCTAATCCATTTTCAAATCACCATGAGATATAACACTTTGCCAAATTTATCATTAAATTTTCCTCGTGAAGCCACCTCAGGACCATGTTTATATGCTTTATGTGTTCTTCCTTGAATCTGCTATAGATTAGTATGTCATCTAAATAGACAATCATAAACTTCCCTATAAAATCCTTTAGGACTTCATTCATAAGTATCGTAAATGTACCAGGGGTATTGGATAAGACAAAGGGCATATCCTTCTATTCATACAACCCCTCATTTCTTTTAAAAGAAGCCTTCCATTCATCTCTTGGCCTTATCCTAATATGGTGATATCCACTTTTTAAATCAATTTTTGAAAATTATTTAGCACCCCCCAAACAATCAAGTAAATCTTCAATCCTAGGTATGGAAAATATATACCTTATGGTGATCTCATTGATGGCCCTTGAGTTTGTACATATCATCCAAGTGCCTTCCTTTTTGGGTTCCAAGACTTTTGGTAATGCACAAGGGCTTAAACTCTTACTAATTATTCCTAATTCCAAAAGCCCATGAATCTTCCTGGACATCTCTGCATTTTGTTGAGGTTTGAGCTTATATGTTTCTTTTTATGGTAAAGTAGATCCAGGAGAAAAATCTAGACAATGGCTTATATCTTTGACAAGGGGAAGAGATGTGGGCATTCCTTCTAATATTATGCTTTTATATTGATCCAACAACTATTGAATTGTAGGGACAACTAATCTTTCTTTTCTTGGTGTGTTGTCTCCTTCTCTAGCCACTCCTATGGTCTATGGGATAGGGATCAATGCATATAAGACTTCTTCTTCAATCACTCCCTTCATAAACTTCTTTCCTTCCACCACCAATACTTTAGCCTCTTCTTCTTCAATTTCCATCAAAGGAAGTAATTGTATGAATTTATGATCTTTACTGAATTTCCTTGTATGATCCTATTTGAAACTCCACCCAAGCCTTCTCTTCTATAATGGCTTGTTAACCTTGGATGATCCATGAGACTTTATATGGAAAATGGTGAGGTATCTTTTTTATTTTAAGTCTCTCTATCATTTCTAGAGACAAAAAATTCTTTGTAGAACTTGAATCAATTAGAACTTTACATACCTTACCTCCTGACTTGCAAGTTGTTTTGAAGAGGGATTTCCTTTGTAGTGGTTCCTTGGTAGGCATCTTCATGGTAGTCACTTCTCTACTGATCATTAGGGCCTCTCCTCTTTCAGGGTAGCCATATGCATCTAGATCATTCACACTTTGATAAGAAATAGTTATTTGATAGTCTGATTCTTGGACCATATTTGTCCTCCTCTCTCCCATGGAACGTGTGTTTTCTTACTCTAGACACATGTTAGCCATTTACCCTTCTTGATTGCAGTTGTAACATCGAATAGATCCTCTTCCCTGTGACCTTCCTTTGAATTTAGGCCTTCTACCCATGAAGTTACCTCTATTTTTATTCCCTTCACTTTTGTTTTGAACCTAATTAGAATCACCTTGAGAACCAAAACCAGTCCCTCTTCATCTAAAAGGGCTTCTTCATCTTTGTTTTCTACCTCTTCCTCTACCATTCTGATCTTGTCTCCTCTTGAAATTTTCCTCCACCTTGGATGCCAATTGGTAACACTTTTACACTATTATAGGGGTGTGTAAATTCAACTCCTCTTGAATAGAAAACTTTATCCCATTCATGTATCTAGCTAATCTCTCTCCTTTTGTATCATTTGTCTTTGATTTCATACACAATTTCATGAATTCCCTAGTGTATGTGTTCACATCCATATCCTTTTGCCTAAGTTTTTGTATTCTCCTATGGAGTTGTACCTCATAAACTTCTAGTACATATGGTTCCTTCACCAAATTCACCATTCTCTTCCAAGTAGATACTCTATTCTTGCCTCCTTCTCTCTTTCTTCTTGGATAAAATTCTACCATGTCAAAGAAAAACCTTTCAACTTTGACTTTTCTATCTTCACCTTCTAGTGCCCAAGAATGTCTTCACATTCAAAGAAGCTTGTGAGGGATTCAATCCAATCCATGACTAAGTCTGGTTGCATCCTCCCACTAAATATTGACAGTTCTAACTTCCCATCCATAGTCCTTCTCTCCATGGACTTGAGGGCATTTAGGAGGGGTCTCTGGTTTGTAGGAACTTCCTCTTCTTCCTACCTTGGGATCTCCTCATCATCCCATTCTCCATCATCTCCAGAGCCTTCACCACCCCTTCCTCTCATCTAGCCCCTCATCTCTTCCATCTCTTCTCTTATTTTTATATTCTCTTCCATCTTCTCTCTTACAAGCTTTGCAAGCTCCACATTTGTCGTTCTTGCGGGTAGTTCTTCTTCGACCATTCCTTTTTCCATTTCTTCTCTAAGTTATATACCCAAGGGTTCATTTCCCTTTCTATGATACAAATTGATGTAAATCCCTTCACACCCCAAGTTATCTTATTCCCTCACACACACTAGTGTCCCTTAAGGATGGGATTTATATGAAAGACTCTACACCATAAAAAAAAGTTCTCCAAAAAACCCATAATATTTATCAAAACTCCCTATAAAACATAAGAAATGGATCTTTTACTCCTACTAAATGTCTCTTCTCGATGGCACCTTTCACTGAGTGGCTTTGTTGTGTCTTGTTCTACTTGGTGGTGTTCTTCACCCAGTGGGCTTGGTGTGTTTTGTATTTATTGATGGCCTAGTTCACCGATAGGTGGGGTTATTAGGCCTTGGTTTACAAAGGAACCACCCTTACTAACCATTATTTCACCAAACCAATTATCTACACACCAATGGGACACCAAAACTCCAACTTTTATAGTCAAACAATCGTTGGCCACATCCAAATGTCCACCTGGGGAATCATATTTATTGGATTTGATGAGTAAAAAACCCCCAGCTCTCAAGAACACCTACACACAAATACCTATCAAAAAAAGAGAGAGAAGCAAGAAGCTAGAGAGGCCTAAATGCATTGATCCATGAGAGAGGAGTAATCATTGATGTGCAAAAACAAAAGCTGCAATTCAATAATGAATCATCCATTGTTATCTATTGTCAAAGTTATCAAAATTTATGAAAACAAGAGGAGATAAATCCTTATAAAAGGAGATCAAAACCCTAAAAGGGTGAACAAACCTAGGTTGCATGATAAAAATTAATAAAGTAATTAATTATTATATGCCTAAAGTTTAGCTTAAGTAGAAAGAGATAATAAGTGACTTAGTAATTAAATCAATATGATTTAATTAATAAGTAAACACTTTATTACTCTAATACCCCCCCCCCCTTAAGATGAACTTTGGGAGATGCTAAAAAAACTATAAAGAACTACTGAAAGCAAATGGGTCCCGACAAAAAAAGGCCTGATCGTACAAAAAAGAGTCTCTGTAAAAGAGGAGAAATAGAGAAAACCACATGGGAAAAACTCTACTCCAAAAAGAGGTGAAGACTAGTCTGAAGGACTGAAGAAGCCTCCAAAACTATGAGTGCTCCAAAAAATAAGAACAAGAATGAACATGTACAACATCACTAAAGCAAGAAGCTACAAACTCTATCAAGAAGTAACTATTGATCTGAAGATCCTCCACTAAAATATGACCAGGTAGGGAAGATTGTAATATGCATGAGTGCCCTCAAATGATACTACTCAAATCAGGAGGCAAACAAGGCAAACAACTAAAGTTGAAGATACAAAATACTATAATTTGCACGAGTGCTCTCAAATGACACTACTCAAATCAGGAGACAAACAAAGGAAAACACATGAACTCAAAGATACATATGGCATAAAAATACCAAAGGTTGAAGAGATAATCAATCAAAGATGGAAGAGTACATCCAAAAATAGGAAAGAGAAGAGTGTCCATATGGTAAATGATCCATCTCACTGGAATGCACAGGTACCCAGCCACTGCATCCACCTAGTACATAGAATCAAATACTAAATACATAACTCACACTATCAAACCAAGGAAGTAGTAGAACAAATAGTAGAAACCCCCTGATAATGCTGACAAGGGAGTAATGAAAGGTAGACTAAAACGATCATCCAATATAAACTGCATGATGAAAAAATAACTAGGAACATCGAAGGTGCAGAGAGAGTACAAACACAAATAGAGATACTTGAGGCTAATGTCATTAGAGGAATGCTCACATGAAAAAAGTAGATGGAAAACAAAGGCAAACATCAAACCCCCCTGACACTTTATAATGGAGTGCGAGAACAAAGAGCATGAACATGTGCAAGATCCCATACATGCAATAGAATGACACTTTATCTAAGTGCATGCACATAAAATAATGCTACAAAAGTGAAGTATACAATGCTCAAAGAAGAGACAAGGCTTCTGAAACAAGAAGAACAACCAAAGATGAGCCATCCCTCAAAGGGAAGAGATCCAAGGACCTAAAACATCCAAGATATCCACTAGAGTGAAAAAATGCAAGAAATTAAATAAAATATACATAGAGAAGAATCTAGAAAAATGACTCATAGTATTGGAAAGGTCTTAGAACAAGCCTTCCAAAGGTATATCATTTTCCAAAAATGGAGTCCGAATGCACAAGATAGAGCTCCTAGAGTGAAAAATTTTACATCGAGCATTGACAATAAAAAACACCATTAAAAAATAAAAAATAGAAATTCAAACCTCCATATCTGGATATATCTCATAACCAACTTTCTAATGATATCTCATTTGCCCAATTTCGACACCGTATGCTCAAGTTATGAGCAAAATACCAACTGTTGCACTAGAGAGAAGGCAAAAAAAGGAGCTCTTCCTTTGAACACTTGGTGTGAAAAATGAAGGAAAAAAAATGAAAATCCAAAAGACCAAAAAGATCTGCCTCTGAACAAGTTTCCAATGGTATCTCATTTTCCAAAAAATGATACCGTATGCTCAAGATATGAGCAAAAAACCATAGGTAGCTCTAGAGGGCCCAAAAAAGGTGTTTGGAAGGGGTTGATGCAATACTGATGTCAACACTTTATGGGCCTAAATTTGATAGTCGTCTATTTTTCATTGCAAATGTCCAACCTAGGACTAAAAAAATTTATCCCCTGGTCACGACATGACCAAGGGCTGGTAGAGGGGGCTTCATGGCTAGGGGCTGGTACCCCATGTGACCACACACTCTACTAGCACGAGGGGCTTAAATGGGTGATTTCCTCCTTGACCACTAGCACTTGTTGACAGTCACGCTAATCACCACAGCGATGACTAAACTATCACTTATGACTGCAGTAGTCACCGTCTGGTTACTCTGGCAGTGACACCGCTGCAGGCCACTGGTGGTGACCATGGGCTGTTGAGCAATGACTGCGAGCCACTAGCAGTGACCATGAGGAGGAAACAGACTACCCTAACTGGCACCTATGTGGCTGCCCAACCAAAAAAAAATTTAAATCTTTTTTTGAATCGTCGTATGTTGCCTCAGGTTGCATGTTAGGGTCGTATGACCCTAGTACACAATTTTTTTTGCCACAAACTGTAACATCACTCAAATTGGATGTACTTTATATGGAAATGGGGGTTCTTTTCCATTGCGAGCTCAACGATGAGGTCCGTTTGAGCCAAAAATGATCTAGAAAACTAGTGACTACCTCAGGATCCATGTTGGGGTCGAAACTAGCGACTACCTTGGGATCCATGTTGGGGTCGGTTGCAAACTATTTTTGCCATAGATTCCAACTTTGTCCAAATTGGAAAAACTTTATATGGATCTAGGGGTTCTTGGATGCTCTGAATGCAACCGTGAAGGTCATTTGAAGCCAAGATGATCAGAAAGAGAGGTCCCCCCAGATTCAATAGAAAACCCCTTGAAATGCAGATCTCACAAACACAATTGAATCTATCAGAAAGAGGATAGGGGAAAACAAATATGAAGCCCTAATACCATATTGGAGTTGATGAGTAAATAACTCATAGCTCCCAAGAACATCTGCATGCAAATACCTGTCACAGAAAGAGAGAGAGGCAAGAAGCTAGAGAGGCTCGAACGCATTGATCCATGAGAGAGGAGAAATCATTGATGTACAAAAAAAAAGTTTCCATTCAATAATGAATCATCTGTTATTCTTTGTTCTCAAAGTTATCAAAAGTTATGAAAACAAAAGGAGATCAATCCTTATAAAAGGAGATCAAAACCCTAAAAGGGTGAACAAACCTAGGTTGCATGATAATAATTAATAAAGCAATTAATTATTATATGCCTAAAGTTTAGCTTAAGTAGAAAGAGATAATAAGTTACTTAATAATTAAATCAATACTCGATTTAATTAATAAGTAAACACTTTATTACTCTAACAATATTTCCCCTCGATCCCTGTATCTCCAAAACAAAAACCTTTGGAAACTTAAAATACATGGTCCCAACTTATATTCCATAGAGGATCATTAAATTCCAATGGTGGATATACAAGTTATGTCCATTTGAATCAGAAAACCCTAGAATTGAGGGTTTCTCGGGCCAAAGGACAAGAAAATTCAATAAATTTTGTTGTAAACCATTTCAAACTGCCAAATCACTTAAAAATGAAAAATACAAATATGAAAAAAATGATTCAATCTGTCAGAGACCCCAATCAATTCGTACATGTCTATACCATGAGCAAAGCACACATTTTGTAGGAAATCTAAACAATTATATTTATTTGAAAACTTCCTAAACTCTATACAATCACCTTGCTATTCAAGCATGAGGTGTTGGGATATAAATATCCTTCCTCAATGATTCCTAACTTCCATTTGGAAGTTGGAAGCAGTTGAGAAAAAACTTCCTCATTTGACAAGAAATGTTGTCAAAAAGAAAAGTTGCATTATTGACAACTTTTACAATGTTGCTCACAAAGTTGCATTCTTCTAGAAACTAGACTCCTCAAGACATAGGTCTCCACCAATTTATTAAAAACATCAAAATAATCCTCAAAGGACTCTAAATCCCTAAGAAAGATCAATTTTTCCCCTTGGCTCATATGTCCATGGTGGCTTATAAGATACCATTCTAGGACATTGAATTAGATATTGGGGACACATATGGAAATAGAAGTGATCAAGGCTACTGAGAGCATATTGATCAAGGAGACTAAGGCTGATAGAAAATGTATGCATCAGAAAATGTTTTACCAAAGGGCCTATTGATGGAGAAGGATTTGAGGATGTACATTAGAAAAAGTTAAACCGATCATAAAAAAAAGGTGTAAGAAGTGTGACAGGTCACTATAACATATACCAATAAGGCCCATCAATGAAACATACACTAGCAACAGAGGATGAATCATGTCTTGCCGATAGCTAATGAGGCTATCGGAAAGACATACCCCGATAAAGACAAAAAAAGGGTAGCTTATCAATAAAGGTTATACCGATGGTGGTCATTAGTATAGATAAGATAATCAGATTTAGCAATTTTGATTTTTTATTGACACTCGATGAACTTATTAGGGACACATATGGTGATAGAAGTGATTGAGGCTACTGAGAGCATATTGATTAGGGAGGCTAAGGTTGATATAAAATGTATGCATCAGGAAAGGTTATACCAAAGGGCCTACCAGTGGAGAAGGCATTAAGGATGTACATTGGAAAAAGTTAAACCAATCATAGAAAAAAGGTGTAACAAGTGTGACAAGTCAGTATATCATATACTGATAAGGCCCATTGGTGAAACATACACTAGTGGCAGAGGAGAAATATTGTCTTGCTAATAGCCGATGAGGCTATTGGAAAGACCTACCCCAATAGAGACAAACATAAGGGTAGCTTATTGGTAAAGGTTGTGCCTATGGTGGTCATTAGGATAGCTAAGCAAATTAGAATGAGCAATTTTGAGTTTTTTTGACATCTGATGAACTCATTGAAGATATATATGGCGATAGAAGTGATCGGGGCTACTGAGAGCATATTGATTGAGGAGACTAAGGATGATAGAAAATGTTCACGTCATAATTTTGATGAACACCAGAAGACAACTGAAAAGGTTACCATACCTATGGTGACACAAATGTCATAGGCATGGAATCAGAGTCATCGTCATTCTCCTCAAAATTTTGATGAACACTAGAAGACAACTGATGAGGTTTCCATACCTAAAATGATACGAACGTTGTAGCTATTGCAACATAGTTGTCATCATTCTCCTCAAAATTCCAATGAATAGTAGAAGAGAACTGACGAGATGGTAGGCAAAATTATGATGAGCCTTCATCAAAAAACTACCCTGTATTACGAATATATTTCTGACGTGGTTTTGGTGGAACTCTGATGTGTACTTCATCATTGGAAGTTATGATGAAAAAATTATGACAAGGATCTTCCTTGATGTTTGTTAGAATTATTATGTATTATTGTTTGAATTCTAACGAAGAGTCGTCAGAAATATGACCTTGTACTAGCGAATAGTTTTAATTTTTTTGGTGATGCAAGATTTCTCTTACACCTTGGGTGCTCCTGCATCAGACACCCAGGGTAATTTGAGAAGTGACCTTGTCACATCTTAGGTATTCTAAGGAAAAATAAGTCAATTAACCTCTACTTTTGATATCCATGATGAATCTTCAATAGGTTTCCCTTTCCATTTAACCAGGAACTCTTCATATTACTTGTTTCTTGTGCTTTTGCCCATATGAATATCCAAGATATCTTCTCTCTTCTATAGATAAACTAGGTGTTGGAATATTACACTATGCTTCTATTCTTTCATTTTCTATTCTTCCTTCATGATACTCTACCAAATCTAAAATATTAAACACAAGTGAGTTGTTAAGTCCATCTAGCAACTCTACTTCATAAGAAGTTCCATAAGCATTTTTCTTCAAGATTTTGCAGGGTCCAAGTTTCTTCATCTTTAACTTATTATATGTTGCTATTAGAGACCTCTCTTTTTGTAAATGAGCCATTATTTCATCACCAATATAAAATTCCTTATATCTCCTCTTTTCATCTTCCTTAACCTTGCATTGAATATTTATTTTAGTAATATGTTTTTTTACCTCTTCATGCAAATTCTTTTGTTCTACAAAGTCTTCAGCTTTGACACTACTCTTTTCTCCTTTGTTTAATTTCCTTAATGTTAAATCATTCCCAAGATTACTTTCATATACTATTTGGAATGGTGATTTACTAGTGCTCCTATCAATAGAATTATTATATGAAAATTGATTTTGATTTAAAATCATTCCCACCCCTTTGGATTTAACTCCTACTAAGAATCTCATCACCTATCCCAAACTCCTATTCACCACTTATGTCTCTCCATTAGTCTACGAATGGTGTGTTGACCTAAACTTTAAATCTATCATCAATATTTTCCATAATGTCCTCTAAAATTACCCAACAAACCTTGTGTCTCGATCTGAAACCATTCTCTTTTGTAGACCATGTAGTCTCACAACTTCTTTGAAAACTAATTCTGCCACATGAATATCATCATTATTCTTCTTACAGGGAATATAATGTGTCATCTTTGAGAAGATGTATACCACCAAAAAAATGGAGTCATGTCCTCTTTGTGTCCTTGGTAAACCAAGAACAAAGTCCATACCCATATCCTCCCATGACCTCTTTGGTATAGGTAATGGTTGATATAACCATGTATGTTGTTTGGTTCCTTTTTCCATCTGACATATTCTAAAACTCTACATAAACTTCTTAACATCTTGTTGTAATTGTGGCCAATAATAATTCTCACTAACTAGATCAATGGTTGATAACCTACAACTGATTGAATATCTTGATGGAAAGAATAGACAAGTGAAAGATAGTGATTAATGATCACCGAGCTAATAAAGTGATATGTAAGATAATTAAATCAGTCAATGTATTGTCATTGATGTCAACTAGTTTTGACTGTACTTATCATGATGGTTACAAACATCTGAAGAAGGAAAATGATAAAGGAATGAGATATCTACATGAAGATGAGATGGATATCAAAGATATGGCTATGGTATACATTGGATAACTTATTGATGAGTCTATGGCATCATGTTGTTGACTTGATTGTATTACATGGTTTTGTTATGTATTGAAGATCAGAACTAAACAAGTTTATGTGGTCGGTAAATGAAGATTTTTATATACACTGAGCTAGTGTAGTGTATACCGAGTATAGTATTAATTGAGTAGGTAATCACCGACACATTCTGGTATTGATGGAGTGAAAGAAGCGATTAAATTTTATAACAACCAACTAAATTGATGAGCTGGATAATTGCTTATGATTTCAAGGTTGAAGATAATTTTTTTATGATGATCTAATGGCTAACAAAATTCAAGATTGTTCAAATGAAGGAGAATGAAACGTGTTAATGACACAACTTCTGAGGAAGGTTAAAGTGGAAAAATTAATGATGAAGATTAAGAGGCAAAATTAACAGATGAAAAGAACACGGTTAAAGAATTCACATGAAAAGGATTACTTTCATGCACCACTGATCAAACTGGTTGAAGACATAACTGAGTTGAACTACAGACATTACTGAGCATCAGAGAAGCATACACCGAGTGGAACAAATTTGGAGTATATGACGGATTGAATTGATTATTGATGAGAGGAGGTATTTTGAGCTTAGCATAGATCTAAAAATCTAAAAATCATAGTTGTATTTGAATCAGGTCATTACTGTATTAGTTTCACCATTGTTACAAATAAATCTCTTAACCAGGTGGGACATAACAGTCTTTTTGTATTTCAATATGACATTTAATGAATGTTGATTTTTTTTTGTTGACCACATAGTGAATGCTAGTCAAAGGAGAACTGTTAGTGATAAATCCTCTAACTAGGTCACACCTTATAGTGTGTTTTGTAACCTTTAACAGGGTTTGGCTCCTAACCAACCTCACTTCAAAAGAGTGAATTATTTTGGGTTACCGATCCCAGGTGGTTTTTCGCTTAACGGGGTTTCCACGTTAAAAATCTGTGTTATGTGTGTATGATGTGTTGAATTGTTATTTTTCTTTACACATTTCATAACTGGACAGATTGATGAACACAGTATTTAATTTACTGGTAATTGGTAGATAAAGAGAAAGATACAGTTGATAACTTACCGAGTTTATTATTTGATTGAAAAGTTCTAATATATACATCTGGGAGATTTGGGACTATAGGGTAACTGGAATTAATAGATTCACCCCCCCCCCCCCCCCAGTTATCTAACAATTAGTACTAGAGCATAGAGTTCTTGGAAAGAATAGTTTGAAGGACTTAAGCTAAAGATCACAAGATGTATAAGAGAGAGGTGTCAAAGCTAAACAAAGATAACTTCTCGACATGGAAAAGAAGAATGATATTGCATCTATTTGGAATTGGAGAATCTTATATATACTACTTAGATAATGAATTCATCCAACTGACTGGACCCTTGACTATTGATTAGATGAGAGATAGACATGAACATAATGTCTCCATAATAGAGATTTTTGCTACCTTATCAAATGTTGAATTTGAAGATATCAAGACATGCACTTCAGCCAAATGAATGTGGGACAAACTTGCACTAGTTCACGAAGGAGATGTAAATGTACTAAGGGAAAAAGATGAGTCTTAGAGGAAAGTTTGATGACATGAAAATGAAAGAAGGAGAAAACATTTCACAATGCAACAACCAAATTAAGGAGATTATCAATGTTATCTAAGGAGCAAGAGGTATTATTGAATAAGACACTGTTGTGAGTAAAATTATTAGAATCTTGCTGCCTATTTATGCTATTAGAATCTCTACAATCCATGAAATGAGATCATCTTTGGGTAATCATCTTACACTTGACAGTCTAAACGGTAAAATGACTACTTTTGAGTTGAATAACTTTGATAACAATATTGTTCCAAATGTTGAGTCTGCATTTATGTCATCCTTGAAAATTGGTAAATCAAGAAGTAAACACATGATAAGAAATGAGAGTGACAATGACAGTGATGAGGATGAACTTGAATCATTAATGGATAGAAGATTTCAAAAAGGTAAAGGAAGATACAAAGGGAAATTACCTTTGGTATGTTTTAACTGTAAAGAAATTGGTCACATTGCAGCTAGATGTCCTAACTAGAAAGAAGATGACAAAGACAATGAACTATCCTGTGAAAGAAAGTTTGACATAAGAGATAATCGAGAACACATAGGAAATCGACAGTATGACATAAGAAGCAACTGAGACTACAAAGACAAAGGAAAGAAAGCATGTTACCTTATTGAAGATGATGATGATGACACCAAAACTGATGAAGACATTGAAGTGGTATTCATAGCCTTGAAAGAAGATTCAAAAGAAAAATAAAGGTATGTTGAAACAAGACTAATTTCTAAACTTATCAAGAATGATACTTGGATTATTGATAGTGGTTGTACACATCATATGATTGGTGACGAAGACAAATTTGAATACCTTGAACATTATAATGGTGGATCTGTTAAAATGGAAAATGATACACCTTGTCTAGTAAAAGGTAAAGGATCTATCTTGTTGAACAATAAGATCAAATGTGAGAATACACATTGGGTGAAGGGACTTAACTATAATCTTTTGAGTGTAGCACAACTGAATAACTTAGGTCATTGAGTTGCATTTGAAAATAGAAAGGTGAAAATATATGATGAGACTGGAAATTTGGTCAGTACTGGTGAACAATCTAAAGGTAATCTATTCTATCTTGACAATGCTGAAACTTCTTGTTTATTAGCTAGAACTGAAGATGTGTGGTTATGGCACAAAAGGCTATGTTATGTGAATTTTGACAACATGGTTAAAACTAGTAAGAAAAGGAGAGTTAGAGGCTTACTAAGCTTATCTAAACCTGACCATGTCATGTGTAAACAATGTCAAATGGAAAAAATATCAAAATCTAGTTTCAAGAGCAAGAACTATTCATCTAATGCTATTTTGGAGTTGGTTTATAATGAATTGTGTGGTCCTATGAGAACTCAGAGTTATTATGGTGACACATATTTCATCTTATTTGTTGATGACTACTCTAGGATGATGACTATTATGTTTTTGAAAGAAAAATATGAAGCCTTCAAGATGTTTAAATGGTATAAAGATAAAGTGGAAAGAGAAAGTGGAAAAGAGTTAAAATGCTTGAGATCGGATAGAGGTGGTGAGTTTATTTCTGATGAATTAACTATCTTTTGTAATGAGCATGGTATTAAAAGACATGTTTATGCACCGAGAACACCACAACATAATGGAATTGTTGAAAGGAGGAATAGATCTATTGTTGATTATGCTAGAACACTGATGATTGAAAAAGATGTTGCACAAATACACTGGAGAGAAGTTGTTAGTATTATTGTATACACATTGAACTGAGTACAACTGAAGAAAGATTCAAACAAGACACCCTATGAGTTATGGTATGGTTACACACCGAATGTAAGTTATTTCAAAATATTTGGAAGTATATGTTACATTCTGAAAGAAGATAGAAATAGGAAATTTGGTTCAAAAGGTGATGAACCTGAATATTCTTAGGATATTCTACTAAAATCAAATCTTACAAATGTTTGAATAAAGCTACTAAAAAAATGATTAAAAGCACAAATGTGAAGGTTTATGAGTTTTCTAATTAAAATGATGAAGAAAGAAAAATATAACCAGAAGATTATGGTAGATTCACATGCATTGATAAAGCTAACACTCTACTCGAGAAACAACCTAAAATTATCGAGAAACATGATAATTATATCGAGCATCAGCCTATAGAAGCCAAGAATCAGGAAATAGTTACCGACGAAGATCTTGATCCTACACCGAATGATGAGAAAAGAAGAGAAGAAGTTCTAGCAAAATTTGTGAGAAGACACCATTCATAGAATCAGATTATTGGTGATAAGAAAGCTGGCATGATGACACACAGTAAGTTGAGAAACAACACATGTCTAGTTTGTGAATTCAAACCTAAAAATTTTAGGGATGCACTTGAAAATGATGAATGGATCAAAGCCATGAATGAGGAAATAGAGAAAATACTGAAAAATAAAACATGGACATTGGTACCAAGACCGAATGATAAGAATGTAATTGGAACCAAATGGATATTCAGAAAAAAGTTGAATGAAAATGCTGAAGTCACTAGGAATAAGGCAAGACTTGTATGCAAAGGGTGAAGTCACTAGGAATAAGTGCTATAAACATTTCTAAGAATACAGTGATACATGCAAAGAAAAAGCATATATCTATAAAGTATCACTACTTGAGGGAACAAGTACAAGAAAAGAAAGTGAAACTGGAGTTTGTGAAATCAAAAGAACAACTGCAGATATATTTACTAAACCCTTACCTAAGGATACATTTAAGTACTTGAGGACTAGACTAGGGTCCATACCCTGTCTATCGGTCACTAAGGTGATCAGGAGGTTGCATCAACCTATACTTTATTAGAATATCAAATGATGTTGATTCATATTATTTTCACTTTAGATCTCCTAAGGTTGTGAAAGCCAAAAATTGAAGAACAAAATGACACTGCATATCAGTACATGAAAGCTACTTAATCTAAACCGAACACCAGAGATAATATTTTGGCTACTGCAGAGCTATTTATTCTTTGTGGCATTGTTTTCAAAGGGAGAGAAGAATCAATGAAATATTATAAGGAAGAGAAAAAGAAACATAGGGAGAGAAGACAATAAAGAGAAGAAGATCAAATCCACAGGGAGAGTCTGCATGGAATGTTGCGTAGCTATTAAACATATTAAACATACAAGCTAGGGAGAGCTTACCGAGTTAAAGCATTTATTTATAGAGTTGTAGAATAGATGTTTGGTATTCTATTGCATATTTCATATTGTGTTTCCATCAATGCCAAAGTGGGAGATTGATAACTTACAACTAATTGAATATCTTGATGGAAAGAATGGACAAGTGAAAGACTGATTAATGATCACCGAGCTACTAAAGTGATATGTAAGACAATTAAATCATTCAATGTATTGTCATTGATGTCAACTAGTTTTGACTGTACTTATTATGATGGTTACAAACATCTGAAGAAGGAAAATGATAAAGGAATGAGATATCTACATGAAGATGAGATGGATATCAAAGATATGGCTATGGTATACATTGCATAACTTATTGATGAGTCTATGGCATCATGTTGTTGACTTGATTGTATTACATGATTTTGTTATTTATTGAAGATCAGAACTGAACAAGTTTATGTGGTCGATAAATGAAGATTTATGTATACATTGAGCTAGTGTAGTGTATACCGAGTATAGTATTAACCGAGTAGGTAATCACTAACACATTCTAGTATTGACAGAGTGAAAGAAACAATTAAAGTTTATAACAATTAACTGAATTGATGAGATGGAAATTGCTTATGATTTCTAGGTTGAAGATAATATTTGTTATGATGATCTAACAGTTGACAAAATTCAAGTTTGATTGGATGAAGGAGAATAAAACATGTTAATGACACAACTATCGAGGAAGGTTAAAGAGAAAAAATAAACAATGAATATTAAGAGGCAAAATCAACGAATGAAAAGAAAATGGTTTATGTTGTCTATTTAAGGAGACACAAGATTCATTATTGAGTGTAGGATTTTGTATACTGCAGGAGAATTCATGTGAAAAGGATTAATTTCATGCACCACTGATTAAACTAGTTTTAAACACAAAACCAAGTTGAACTGCAAACATTACCAAGCATTAGAGAAGCATACACTGAGTGGAAAAAAGTTGGAGGATATGAAGGATTGAACTTATTATTGATCAGAGGAGGTATTTGAGCTTAGCATAGATCTGAAAATCTGCAAATCATAGTTTTTTATGAATCAGATCATTACTATATTAGTTTAACCATTGTTACAGATAAATCTCTTAACTAAGTGGGACTTAGCAATCTTTTTGTATTTCAATATGACATTGAATGAATGTTGATTGTTTTCTTGTTGAACCCATAGTGAATGTTGGTCAAAGGAGAACTGTTAGTGATAAATCCTCTAACCAGGTCACACCTTACAGTGTGTTTTGTAACCTTTAATAGGGTTGGCTCCTAATTGAGCTCACTTCAGAAGAGTGAATTATTTTGGGTTACCGGTCCCAGGTGGTTTTTCCCTTAACAAGGTTTCCACATTAAAAATCTATGTGTTATGTGTGTATGATGTGTTGAATTGTTATTTTTCTTTACACATTTCATATCTGGACAGATCGGTGAATAGAGTATTTAATTTATTGGCAATGGGTAGATAAAGAGCAAGACACAACTGATAACTTGCCGAGTTGATTATTTGATTGATAAGTTTTAATATATAAATCTTGGAGATTTGGGACTATAGGGTAACTAGAATTAACATATTCACCCCCCCTTCTTAGTTATCTAACAATGGTCTTATCTTAACCAAAGTGTCCAACCAATCCTCCATGATGCTTCTCTTTGATTAGGTTCTCTCTCATGGAGCTATTAGGAATACATAGCTGGCTTCCTTTGAATAACATCCCATCTTAAATTATAAAATCTAGTCACTTGGTCTTATCTAACATATCATGATCCATGCAAGCTCTCCAAACCTCACCAAAATCAGGATCCTCTGGATACAAACTCTTGAGTTAATAAAACCCAACAACATTGAATTACATCCCTATCAAAAAAAATTGCCTCCTACTCAAGGAATCTACAACTCTATTAGACTTTCTACTCATGTGCTTTAAAAAAAAGTGTAACTCTACAAAAACTCAACATATTTTAAATGCCTTTGATTTAGCTTTCCCTGAATATTCAAATACTTTAAAGCTTGATGATTACTAAATAAGACAAAATCCTTAGGAAAAAGATAATATCTCCATTTCCTCAGTGCTTGAACTATAACATAAAACTCTTATTCATAAAAAAAATATATTCTTTTTGCATCATCCAACCTCTCACTAAAATAATCAATGAGTTTACCTTCTTGACTCAAAACAACTCCAATAGCATTGCCACTAGCATCACAATCTACTTGAATACCTTATTAAAATATGGAAGTGCCAAAATCAGTTCTTCTGTAACTTTTATTTTCAACAAATCAAAACTCTTTGTTGATTTTGCATTCCACTTAATCTCTTTCCTATCCCCTCTCATTTTTTATATTAGGGGGCCACAAATACTAATAATTTTTTTGATTAATTTTATGTAAAAAATAGCTAAACCATGAAAAGATCTCACCTCAATATCACTCTTTTGAGTAGACCATCCAAGGATAGCCTTCACTTTATCTGGGTCCATCATAAAACCATTTATTTTTTGGATATTGCTAATGCATTGGGGAGATTGTTGATACATTTAATATGTTTAATCACTACGTTGAGTGATGTTGGAATTGTTGTTGTTGTCATTTGTGTTTTGTCACTGATGTCAACATATGTTTATATGAAGAGAACAAGCTGGTTACTACAGTGTACAGATATTGTATGGATGTTTCAAATAATGTGAAGTCAACTGTGTGTATTGGAAGGTGTTGTGATCTTATATCTAAGATCACATGATGCAATATTGCATATTGGCTGAGTTACATAAGAATTGGTGAAGACTAGTTACTGGACAGTGACAGTTGAAGTTGATAGAGTTAATCTCTGAGTTTTGGGAATATCTTTCAGGAGATGAGGATTCATTCTATACAAGCCTAAGGGATGATAGATAGGGTACTAAAGAATGTTTAATGGTTAGCGCAAGGTACAGAAAGTAGGATGATGTCAACTATGGCGTGTGTTTTGGAGAAGACCTATTTGGAAGTTGACTTCAAAGATATAGTGTGTATTATGGATGGTAAACTTGAATTAAGGATGTCGGTCCTTAATTGTTGTATACTTGTTTTAGATACTATGTGTATCTTAGAAAAGATTTATGTAATTGTTTGTATATTAGGAAAGCCTAATTGGTCGACCTAATCATGTAGAATGTAATAGGGTATATATGTAAGATCTTTTCTTTTGGAAACATGTGGAGAGAATGTATATGATGTAAAAAGAGAATTGTGGAAGCTGCGAGCTTGTGTCTATTGGATGTAGAGCAAAGGATAATTATATACTTCATTGGAACTGATCAAGAAAAGATAGTTACTATCAAACAGTTCAAAATATTGTGTATTTCTTCATATACACTTATGTTGCAAACAATGAGTTTTGAAGGTGGACATAACCTTCTTTGGGCAATGAGCCTACCCTTCTTTTCTTGACTCCTAATAGGGTCTATCCTCTAACAAGGACTATGTACTATAATGTTTTAATCAACTCCTAACATGGCTAGATCTTCCAACAAGGATACCATACTTTCAGTACATCATTAATGGGAGGTAATTCCCATTAGGGTTTTACATTTAACAGGGTTTACTTGACAAAAAAGTATTGTGTTATTGTGTTGGCATTCATTTTTTTCATTGGATTTGATATTGCTACTATTCAAAGCTTAAAGTTTAATGATCTTTCATACAACTGATTCACCCCCCCCTCTCAGTTGTATTGTGGACTGTTATTCCTAACAATTGGTATTAGAGCTACTGGTCCTTATTGAGAAAGATTAATAGCTTGAGGTGATCTTGGAGATGGAATTCTATAGGAAGGATAGCTAGAAATTTGATCCTGAAAACTTTGACAGTTGGAAGAAAAAGATGTGAACTCATTTGCTATGTTTAGTCATTGACAACTAGATGATTACAAAGAATCGGGTGGCTATGAAGATTGAAGATGAAATGGAAAAAGCTACTGATGATGAAAAGAATATATTTTCATATAACATGGTTGCAAGGGAAGCACTGATCAACGCACCCTCTAAAGGAGAATTCACTGAGGTAAAAGATTTGAATTCAGCACACAATATCTCGACAAGATTAGAAGCATTGTATGAAGGAGACAAGTTTACAAAGAGAGCGAAGTTACAAAATTGGAAAACAAGGATGGAGAAGCTACAAATGAAGGACAATGAAAGTGTTAGGGATTATGTACAAAGAGTTACAGAGGCTATGATTGGAATCAAAAATTGTGGTGGCACTTTTGAAGAGTAATAAGTCATTTAGAAGATTCTTAGATCATTGACACCTATTTACAAGACCAAAATTCAGGCTATAGAAGAGATTATACCTTTGGCTCCAAACTTTAGCAGAGAAATGTTGATTGCAAACCTCACTACCTTTGAAGCTACATAAATGGGAGATTTTGTACCTAAAGTTGAAACTGCATTTCAAGCATCTACACATAAGAAGATAATGTCTACACTTCCGAGCACCACTAGTGAGAGCATAAAAGAAGAGCTTGGTGAATATTCTGAAGAGTGGGAATAGATACAAGAAGAGGAAAGCAAGATGGATGAACTTGTTGCACTGATTTCTAGAAGAGACAAGAGAGGTAAGGGTAAATTTGAAGGAAATTTACCTTTGAAATGTTTTTCATGCAATAAGATAGGTCACTTTGCATCTAGATGTCCTACAAGAGTTCCTAAGAACAAACCTAAGTTTTTCAAGTCTAAATTTTCAAAGGATAAGGAATGTTATTATTCTAGTGAAGGTATTTTTGATGATGATGATTTGGATTATGAGGAAATTGGACTTATTGCTATTAAAGATGAAAAACTAGTGCATGAGGAAAAACCTTTAGTATCACATGTTGATAAGAAATATGAATGGATTATAGATAGTGGTTGCTCACATTATATGACTGGAGACAAAAACAAGTTTGTTAAATTAGTGAAGTATGATGGTGGTGTTGTAAGATTCAGAGACAATGTTCCTAAACCTATCATAGGAGTAGGATCTATTACTTTGGATGGAAAGACTAATACTGATAATGTATTACTTGTTGATGGACTTAAGCATAACTTATTGAGTGTTGGAAAGCTAATGGATAAGGGATTTCAATTAAAGTTCTTTGATGGGAAATGTTTTATCAGAGGTGAGATAGGAAACTTGATTGCAACTAGTACTATATCTAGATGTAATGTATTTGAGTTAAATACATCTGGAGCTTCTTGTTTTGTTGTGAAGGTAGATGACAATTGGTTATGGCACAAAATATTTTCTTATGTTAATTTTGATAATATCGTGAAGACAAGTTTGACTAATGCAGTGAGAGACCTACCAAAGATTGTGAAACCATATAACACTGTATGCAGAGAATGTGTTATGGGAAAATAGACTAGAAGCAGTTGAATAGAGGTAAAGTTGAATCACCTCTATTTATATGTAAAGATGGATAGATGTGTGGGGGAAATATGAGATCCACTCCTAAATCCAAATTCCCAAAGGAGAGATCCAATTTGATCAACCCAAAAGGTTAATGCACAATTGAATCAATCTATGGAGAATATAAAAGGGAGAGAAAAACCCTATATTTCCCTATGGTAGAATTGAAGTGTTTATAATTTGAAACAATTGAAATGCAAGTACTAACCTCAAATTAGGGTAGATCTAGAAAATGCTAATTTCTGATGTCTGTGTGTACTTTCAAGTAAATCTGCAACTTGTTTCAAACTAGAAATGTCGAGACGGAGAAAACCCAAAAATATTTTTCCAAGATGACATCAGGTCGACTTTGACCCTCATAAAAGGTCAAAGGCTAGATTCTTTATTTGAAGGTCAATTCTGACTTTGTTTGTAGATCTCGGAAGTTCACCGAAAAGGGTATCCAAATCCACTCTCAGATCCAAAATCTCGCACCTGCACCTGCAAGAAAAATAGGATTTTTGTTGTTTGTTTGAGGGGTTTGCCTTGGTCAAACCCCGGTTTGGAATCAACCTTAATATTAAAATTGAAATAGGAATGCTAGCAAGTAGTATAAATGGATCTAACAATGAAGCTATGCAATTCGATAGATATGTAATTGTATTTTGAATGTAAACAAGTATATTGATATGAAAGCTTGAACACAACAATGGAAAATCAAACCTCCATGATTGTATGCTTGGAACCCACCTTGAGGGAAGAATGAATGGATCTTGAAAATGAACAAAAGAATCTTGAAGGAGGATCACACCATCATGATTGCTAGATCTAGGGTTTTGAATGATGAATCTTGAATGCTTGAACCAAATCCCTTCAAAGGCTTGAATGCTTGAATCCTTGATCTTCAATGGAGAACTTGGATGAAGAAGAGGACTTGAATGCTTGAATAGATGCTTGCTTGATCACCTTGAGAGCTTGAGAGAGGAGATTGCAAACTTGATGCCTTGATCATGAGATTGCTTGGAAACTTTATGATGAAAATGAGAGAGGAAGGCCTCCTTTTATAGTGAACTAGGGCACAATCCTCTAGAGGGACCACCTTGGAGAATTAAATCCCAATTAGGTTCTAACCTTTAGAAAATATACCTAGATTAAATGAAATTAGAGAATTTACCATTCTGAAACTTGAAATGGCCAACTCGAAGGCGGGAAAACAAATATCCCCGAAACTCGATACCCGAAATCAAGGAATTTTAAAATTTGAAAGAGGGGGGAAAAATTGAGGTTGGGACTAACCTAGTTAGGTTTGAGCTCTATCCTGAACTAGTCAAGATCAACCTCAAATTTGACCTTGTGGACCCAGATCCAGTCAGAATCAGGACAGGAGGTCCTGGGGATGCCCGGAGTCCTAGAAATGATACCAGAATGGGATAGAATGCCAGGGATAGGCATAAAATCCTATGATGACTATGATGGAGGCCAGGAGGACCTATTTCTAAGTCCTACCTAGAAAATAGAGCCATGGAAGAGGGAAATTAAGGAGAATCCTCAGGATCCTAACCCTAATTTCACCTAGAATGAAGCAGAAAAGAAGTGGAAAGCGGAGAGAAAGCCAAATCAAAGAAAAGATCAATTCAAGGTGTCCAATATGACCCCAAACCACTTACTTAGAGGGATAAATGCTCTTAACATGGAAGTGCTTCCATTTTATGACAATACATTAAGCCCTCACTTTAGCAAGAGTATGGACTCGATGCAAACTCTTGGTAAAGGAGAAGGAAGAAGAGATCCCAGTGGATTAAAAAATGAGATAGAATGATACTTAGTTAGGGACACCAAGCCCCTAGGCTAAGGATTCTAACTCAACATACATGCACGAGGGTGTGAAATGAAAAGAACAAGGGTTATCACTAAACAACCCAAATCAATTAGCATAAGAAACCTCGCTAAGAAATGTTTCTCATACTAATATCATATTTGGAAAGCTATCATAAAAGCATACATGTTTACATAAGAAAGATAAGAACAACACTATAAATAACATAGCTTCATGATCCAGTCCTACTAGCATGAAAGTGAAAAGAGAGAAAGGGAAAAGAGTGATTACCTCACCTAGTAAGATGCCCACCTTACCATGAATCACCCTAGAGGGAGAGCCCAATAGGTTCACCCATAAAATGTGCTTGCAATTGTAATGCATCTTCTACGACTTCTAGAATATCCATAGATTCACCTTCTTGTATCACTATGAATATGAAATGCGTGTCTCCTCAAGATTTAGCAACTTATGTGCATTACCTTTGGAAGATTTAGCGTATTGGTGCATGTCTTTTCAGGATTTAACAACGTATGTACGTTACCTTCCAAGATTTAGCATATTTGAAATTGGAAATGCATGTCCCTTCAAGATTTAGCAACTTATGTGCGTTACCTTCAAAGGATTTAGCATATTGAAAATTTTGAAAAATGTGTGTCTCCTTAGGATTTAGAAACTTATGTGCATTACCATCAGAAGATTTAGCATATAAATGTTTGTCTTTTCAGGATTTAGCAACTTATGTGTGTTACCTTCCAAGATTTAGCATGTAAAAATAAAAAACTATAGTACAAGGGAGGCCCTATATATGCCCCCCTCCTTAATATGGCAAAAACATACTATTTTGACATGTTAAGGAAAGAAAAGAACAAGGATAATGCATTCTTCAGCAACACATAGTCCAAGCCAAGAAGGTCATAGCTCCTATGAGGCCATGGAAGGGATGAATGTAAAGATATATCATGCAAGAAGTGAAAAGAAAGTAACCCTTATGAGGAATAGCACACTATTCAGTTTCCAAGGTGAGAGATATATCAACCATGGAAACCCAATGTCAAACAACAAAAGAGGTTGTTATCAAGGACATAGATCCTCAATGCAAACCAAAATTTTCATGTATGATTGGATATCACATAATAGATAAATATTGCTTACCCAAGGAAAGAGGTGAATCCTAGAAAGATAGAAGGAGATAGCATCCTTGCCCCCCAAGTGTAGGAACAAAGATGTAAGAGGATACCTACTTCACAATGCAAGGAGATATCCTGTTTAGCAACAATGTACACCATATCCTGAGCGAGGCATATTGACCCCTACATCCAAGAATATAGATAATTGTGAAAAGTATATGTCACTAATGGAAAATGATCCTCAAAGAAAGAGATCTTATCAACAAGAGCCCCACCAAAGAGGAGTGCTTTAAATAAAATATCATCTTTCAACAATGGGAACAAAGATTCAATCATCAAGCCCCCTACAAAGAAGAGGAAGAGGAATCTTTGGAATGAGGGAAACAACTCTAACACCAAAGCAAGGGTGAGAGTTTATAAAGAACATAATTTGCAAAATAGAGAAGTGATGACCTAGGACAACAACTTCTCACATAAGAAGGTTATCCATAGTCAGAATAGCTATCAATATGTTGAAATAATATTGCAATATAAACAAATACCACTAAGCTAAGGAAAGCAGTTCCCTAGACAAAGAGAAAGAAAGAGGTACCTTTCCCCCTACAGATAAAGACAAGGGATACCTTTGCAAAACAAATGTCTTAGAAAAGATATCTTGAAAGATTCTATGGATGATTAAAAACATAATGCAAAACCATAGGAAAAAAAAAAAGGAGAGAAAGAATACCAATTAAGCCCCAATAAAAATATCTAATGGATCCTAGGAGACTGGATGAGATACACCTCTTGCCCCCCAGTCATCAGACAAGAGGGGAAGAGCATATACATTATATCTAAAGGAGCAGAATCCCCTATATAAAAATTATGAAGGAATTGTAAAAATGCACGAGAGTGAGATATAATTCCTAAAGCAGCTCTTTCTCTAACATATAACTTGAAATGTTTACAATCAACAAGTAAATGTTTGTTACTATAATAAAAAGGACATTTGTATTTGTATAAAGCATCGATCGGCATAGGTCTAAATATTTCTTTCTTGGAATTCATTAGCTCAACATATACCTTCTTATCCACTTCTTGATGAGCATTAGGGTTATCTAAGATAGGTGTGGGGAGAAGAATGTGAAGAGGAGGATGATGTTTATCATCACCTACCTTAACTTGAGATTTTGAACACCCAACACCATACATATCTAGTTTAGGGGGTATATGAACTGGAAACCTAATACCATGCTCATTAACCCCAAGCCCTAAACCTTTATAACCTTGTTTAGTCACCATATTATATCTAGTAGTGTACATATTATGTAAAGCTTCTATAGAAGGTGATTGTTTATCATGTTCATGAGTAAAGGTTGCATAAAGTGGGATAATAGGTTTTGAAGAAGTTTTGTTACCCTTTCCTTAAATATCATCATGACTTGGAGGAGAAGGTAAATCAAAGAAATCTTGCACATTCACATCCTGAACTATAGCTTGAATCCCATCATAAGTATGGGAAGAGCAAGGATTAATAGATGGAGAATTAGTTATCGAAATAGGAAGATTAGAATTAGGATTGATAGGATTAGGATTAGGATTAGGATTAATAGGATTAGGATTAGGAAGATTAGGATTAGGATTAGGATTGATAGGATTAGGATTAATAGGAGATGGTGTATCATCTACCAAATTTTTCACATAATCCAAAAGATTAATAAGGGTACCACATAAATCTTTAATTAAGGTTTTAAATGTAGGCAGACTAGTGTCGGTCAACTTTACAAAAGCATAATCAAGAGAAAAGTGAAGAGTCATCAACATAATGAAGTGAATGATACTCTCATAAAAATCATAGGTATTATAAAGAGATGCTAAAAGAAGACTAATAAAGAACATAACTACACACCAAAGCATCTTAACAATTTCCATAGAAAATGAAATGCAAGAAATATTTTTGGATTTTATTGATTATATAGATTTTTTATATTTTTTAATTTTAAAATGCAAGAGCATAAACTAGATCTAATCTAAAAGGCAATCTAACACCAAAAAGAAAGAGAGTAAGCTAGTCAGGTTCACCAAAATGAATAGAGAAGGTGAACACACAAGGGAATACAAAGGAAGATCTAACACAATAGAGCATCTAAACCCACAAAAGAAAGAGAGTAAGCTAGTCGGGTTCACCAAAAATGAATAGAGGTAAAGTTGAATCACCTCTATTTATATGTAAAGATGGATAGATGTGTGGGGGAAATATGAGATCCACTCCTAAATCCAAATTCCCAAAGGAGAGATCCAATTTGATCAACCCAAAAGGTTAATGCACAATTGAATCAATCTATGGAGAATATAAAAGGGAGAGAAAAACCCTATATTTCCCTATGGTAGAATTGAAGTGTTTAGAATTTGAAACAATTGAAATGCAAGTACTAACCTCAAATTAGGGAAGATCTCGAAAATACCAATTTATGATGTTTGTGTGTACTTTCGGGTAAATCTACAACTTGTTTCAGACTAGAAATGTCGAGATGGAGAAAACCTAGAAATCTTTTTCCAAGATGGGATCAGGTCGACTTTGACCCTCATAAAAGGTCAAAGGCTAGATTCTTTATTTGAAGGTCGATTATGACTTTGTTTGTTGATCTCAAAAGTTCACCGAAAAGGGTATCCAAATCCGCTCTCAGATCCAAAATCCCGCACTTGCACCTGCAAGAAAAAGAGGATTTTTGTTGTTTGTTTGAGGGGTTTACCTTGGTACAACCCCGGTTTGGAATCAACCTTAATATTGATATTGAAATAGGAATGCTAGAAAGTAGTAGAAATGGATCTAATAATGAAGCTATGCAATTCGATAGATATGTAATTGTATTTCGAATGTAAACAAGTATATTGATATGAAAGCTTGAACACAACAATGGAAAATCAAACCTCCATGATTGTATGCTTGGAACCCACCTTGAGGGAAGAATGAATGGATCTTGAAGATGAACAAAAGAATCTTGGAGGATCACACCATCATGATTGCTAGATCTAGGGTTTTGAATGATGATCTTGAATGCTTGAACCAAATCCCTTCAAAGGCTTGAATGCTTGAATCCTTGATCTTCAATGGAGAACTTGGATGAAGAAGAGGACTTGAATTCTTGAATGGATGCTTGCTTGATCACCTTGAGAGCTTGAGAGAGGATATTGCAAACTTGATGCCTTGATCATGAGATTGCTTGGAAACTTTATGATGAAAATGAGAGAGGAAGGCCTCCTTTTATAGTGAACTAGGGCACAATCCTCTAGAGGGGCCACCTTGGAGAATTAAATCCCAATTAGGTCCTAAATTTTATAAAATATACCCAGATTAAATGCAATTAGAGGATTTACCATTCCAAAACCCAAAATGGCCAACCCCGAGGCGGGAAAACAAATATCCCCGAAACCTAATACCTAGAAATCAAGGAATTTGGAAATTTGAAAGAGGGGGGAAAAATTGAGGTTGGGATTGACCTATTCAGGTTCAAGCTTGATCCTGACCTAGTGAGGATCAACCTTGAATTTGACCCTGTGGGCCCAAATCCAGTCAGAATCAGGATAGGAGGTCCCAGGGATGCCCGGAGTCCTAGAAATGATACTAGAATGGGATAGAATGCCAAGGATAGGCATAAAATCCTATGATGACAATGATGAAGGCCAAGAGGACCTATTTCTAAGTCCTACCTAGAAAATAGAGCCATGGAAGAGGGAAATTAAGGAGAATCCTCAGGATCCTAACCCTAATTTCACCTAGAATGAAGCAGAAAAGAAGTGGAAAGTAGGGACAAAGCCATATCAAAGCAAAGATCAATTCAAGGCATCCAATATGACCCCAAACCACTTACTCAAAGGGCTAAATGCTCTTAACATGGAAGTGCTTCCATTTTAAGACGATATGATAGTTACAAAAGTAAAGCATATACATCAAAAGGAAAGTTGGATCTGGAACATACAGACCTATGTAGGCCTACAAGGACAAGATCATACTATGGTGAAAGGTATTTTATACTGTTTGTTGATGACTTTTCTAGAATGATGTGGGCTACTTACTTGAAAGAGAAATCAGAAGTATTTGATAAATTCAAGATATTCAAAGAAAAAGTAGAGAATGAATTAGGCTTAAAGATAAAATATTTGAGGTCATATAGAGGTGGAGAGTTTACTTCAAACCTATTCAATTCATACTATAAAGATCATGGAATACAATGAAAAACATCTACTCCTAGGACTCCACAACAGAATGGGATAGTAGAGCGAAGAAATAGAACAAGACTAGATGCTGCTAGAACAATATTGCTTGAAGGAAATATATCTCATGTGCATTGGAGAGAAGTTGTTGGGACAATGGTGTACATATTAAACATAATATAAATCAGAGAAGGTACAAGTAAGACTCCTTATTAATTATGGTTTGATCATACTCGTACTGTAAAAGATTTTAGAATATTTGGTAGTAAATGCTATATCAAGAGAGATGATGAGATAGGGAAATTTGATGCTAGAAGTGATGAAGGAATTTTCCTTAGTTATTCTACTAAGAGCAAGGCTTACAAATGCTTTAATATGAGATTAAGAAAGATGATTGAAAGTAAAAATGTGAAGATAGCTGAAATATTTTAGATACAAGAGAGAATGTATGATTGTAATCAAAATACAGAGATCAAGTAGGCTGCTTCTACAAAAGAAGAAGAACTTGTTGAGGTTGAATGCAAAATTGAGACTTGTGATGATGACACAAATGAGGCTACTGAGATTCCTAAGACTCTGAGGTATGTAAAGATGAATCATCTTGAAAAAAATATTATTGGTAACACAAATCAAGGAGTAATGACTAGATCAAAGGCTAGAGAAAAATTTGTTTGATTTCTCAATTTGAACCAAAGACTACAGATGAATCTTGTAGAGATGAATCTTGGATAAATGCTATAAAGGAAGAGTTAGATCAGATAGAGAAAAATAACACTTGGGAATTGGTTCCTAGACCTAAAAATAGAAATGTAATAGGAACTAAATGGGTTTTTAGAAACAAAATGAATAAAGGAGTTGTAGTAAGAAACAAAGCAAGATTGGTGTGTAAAGGCTATTCACAACAAGAAGGCATAGATTTTGAAGAGAAATTTTCTCTTATTTCTAGAATAGAAGCTCTGAGATTATTCTTGGGTTATGTTGCACATAAGAACTTCAAGGTATATTAGATGGATGTGAAATATACATTCTTGAATGGGGATCTTGAAGAAGAAGTGTATATAGAACAACCTAATGGATTTCCTCTATGTGAAGATGGAGACATGGTATGCAAGTTGACGAAGACACTATATGGACTGAAGAAAGCTCCAAGGGCTTGGTATGAAAGGTTAGACAAATACTTACTTCACCTTGGGTTTAGAAAAGGCAATGTTGACAGTAATTTGTATTTAAGAACTAGTGAAGATGGAGTTTTGATAATAGAAGTTTTTGTTGATGATATTATCTTTGGAGGAAAAGATGAATTGTGTGAGAAGTTATCTAAATAGATGGAAAATGAATTTGAGATTTCCATGATAGGTGAAATTAAATTCTTTCTTGGACTGCAAATAAATCAGAGCGAGAATGACATTTTTATTTCTTAGACTAAGTATCTTAAAGAAATGCTGAAAAAGTTTGGAATGGAAGACTGTAAACTAGTTGGTACACCCATGGTGACTGGTAATAAGATGACAAATGATGATGAGACAAAGTGTATTTTTTAGACCAAGCACAGATCAATGGTTGGAGGATTACAATATCTGACTCACACCAAACCAGATATTGCTAATATTGTTGGAATTGTAGCTAGATATCAGGTAGAACCTAAAGAGACACACCTAGCTACTGTGAAAAGGATATTTAGATATCTGAAAGGGACAATTGAGTATGGATTATGGTATGATAGGAATGATAACTTTGAACTTCATTCTTATACTGATGCTGATTGGGAAGGGAATATTGATGACAAGAAGAGTACTAGTGGAGGTGCATTTTTCTCTGGGAAAAAATTGGTTTCATGGCTAAATAAGAAACAAGATTGTATAGCTCAATCTACTGTAAAATTAGAGTATGTTTGTTGCTGCTATTAACTACACTCAAATTTTTTGGATGAAACAAATGTTGAAAGATATTGGAATAACTTTTGATGAACCAGTGGTTATCCATTGTGATAACACTAGTACAGTAAACATCTCAAGGAATCATGTGATGCATTAAAAAACTAAGCATATTTCTATTAAGTATCACTTCTTGAGAGATAAGGTGGAAAAGAAGGAAATAATATTGGAATACATTATCACAAAGGAATAGATAGTAGACATCTTTGAAAAGCTTACAAAAGATACCTTTGAATATCTCAGAGGTATGCTTGGGGTTCAGGCCCCTCCTAGTTAGAATTAAATGATGCAGGGATGCATCAGTCCAGAGGTTTTCAGAGCCTTATCATATTCTGGACTTGATGTAGAGATCTACTCCTTAGGGGGAGTGATCGTAGAAGACAACTATGAAAGATAGTTGATGACTTATGGCACCCTTTGCCATTGTTGTCAAAGGGGGAAAGAGACTATGTGAAAATCCTACAGGAAAGAGACTATGTATTGAGGAAAGAGATTATGTGGTAAAGATATTGAGAGAACACTTTTGGTTTGATGGATTTTCCCATATGTTGCCATCAATGCCAAAGGGGGAGATTGTTGGATATTGCTAATGCATTGGGGAGATTTTTGATGCATTTAATATGTTTAATCACTATGTTGAGTGATGTTGGAATTGTTGTTGTTGTCATTCGTGTTTTGTCACTGAGGTCAACATATGTTTATGTGAAGAGAACATGCTGGTTTCTATAGTGTATAGATACTTTACAGATGTTTCAGATCATACAAAGTCAGTTGTGTGTACTGTAAGGTGTTGTGATCTTATATCTAAGATCGCATGATGCAATATTTCATATTGGTTGAGTTATAGAAGAATTGGTGAAGACTAGTTACTGGACACAATAACACAATATTTTGTTGTCGAGGAAACTCTATTAAAGGTAAAACCCCAGTGGGAATTAAAATCCACTAATTATGTACTAAGAGTATAGTATCCTTGTTAGAAGATCTAGCCCTATTAGGAGCTAATTAAAACATTACAGTACACAGTCCTTGTTAGAGGACAGACCCTGTTAGGAGTCAAGAAAAGAAGGGTAGGCTCACTGCCCAAAGAAGGTTATGTCCACCTTCAGAACTCACTGTTCACAAAATAAGTGTATATGAAGAAATACACAATCTTTTGAAATGTTTGATAGCAACTATCTTTTCTTGATCAGTTCCAATGAAGTATACAATTATCCTCTACTCTACATCTAGCAAACACAAGCTCGCAGCTTACACAATTCTTCTTTTACATCATATACATTCTCTCCACGTGTTTCCAAAAAAAAGATCTTACATATATACCCTATTACATTCTACATGATTGGGTTGGCCAATTAGGCTTTCCTAATATACAAACAATTACATAACTCTTTGCTAAGATACACGCGGTATCTAAAAAATGTACACAACAATTACGTTACAATAATTAAAGACCGACATCCTTAATTAAAGTTCACCATCCATAATACTTGCTGCATCTCTGAAGTTGTCTTCCAAATTTGTCTTCTCTAGAACACATGCCACAATTGACGTCATCCCGCTTTCTGTACCTTGAGCTGACCATCGAACATTCTTGATATTCATCTTCAATGGTATATATTATTACTGTTACAAGCTCTTCTTGAATGCATGGCTTCAACCCATGTATGTAATGGGAAACCTTTTCCTTGTTAGATTAAAAGTGAACATTCTAATAAGGACTCAATAGAACTCTTCTATCCATTCTTGGACATATTTTCCCACCTGCTTCAACCCTTGTATTTTCTTCAACAAATAAATCTCATAGTCAAGAGGAATGAATTGTCTCTTAAATTTTTCCACCATTTGATCCCATGTTGTGATTTTCTTCTTCCCTCTTCCATTCCTCTCTAATTGAACTTCTTTCCACTAGATTGTAGCATGACCTTTCATCTTGGCCTTTGCAAATCTAACGCTCTCAAGTTCTTCTACTTTTTCATACTCAAAATAATCTTCCATATCATTGAACCAATCAATCAAATCCTCTGTATTAATATTAATTGAAAATGTGGAAACATTAATCTTCGACCTCTTTCCAATATTGGAAATGGCCTTAAAAAACCTAGCCTAATCAAGATTTTTGACTGCTTCTTTCTCATCCTCAAACTATCCTTCTTTAGATTAATCCACATTTTCATGGGTGTTTATATCCCTCGTCCTCCCATTTATTTCCCTTGCATTCTTGCAAGAATAAAAATCATGATAGAAATAAGGTAACACGCAACCGAGAGAGGGGGGGTGAATTATTTGTGTCCAATACTTCAAACTTTAGCAAAACTATAACCTTAAACCACATATATAAAAATTAAATATGCAACCAATGATCTACAACACAATATGAACACATAACACCAATATTTTTGCATGGAAACCCTGTTAGGGGAAAAACTACAGTGGGGATGGAACCCACAAGATAATGTACTCTATTAAAAACACTATACCATGTTAAAGGTATTACAATGGAATGTACATGCATTCAACCACACTACCTGTAATACCCCAAAAATGGGCTATAAGTTCATTAACCTCCTATATTGACAAATCAAACAAAATCGACATCAAAGTCCTAACCTAAGGCACATCTGAACATCATCAAATCCTAATTGATTATCCTAAATTTTGCATCGGGGAATATTCCTAGTAATATTCCTAATTATCCTAATTATCTTTGATTTAATAATTATTTGGCGATAAATCTTATTTATCCTAAAGTTTGATTAATTGAATATTCTCAATAATTAATTAATTAGATTTAATTCTGCCACTTAATTGTTTAATTGAAGTTAATTCTATTTATTCCTAAATTGTATTATTTAATTTTGACAATAAATCCAAAATCCTATGAATAATTGATTAAATTCTTATTTAATTAATTAAAGCAAGTTGTCAATTTTTAATAATATTGTTTTTGAATAAAAGTTTGAAAAATAATTGATTAACCCATAAATCAATTATTTTATTTTTCAAAATCAGTTAAGTTGGAAATAAATCACTTTATTATTAAATTAATTCATATTAAAACATGCACAATCACAAAAGCAGACAACTATCAATTATCAATTAAAGCTAAACTCTATTTTGATTTAAAGCTTTGCTTTTGCATGTTTTTGTGAGTTAATTATTCTTTATAATCAGATAACTCAAAAATCAACCTGAGTTATTTGAGTGATTTATGGCTTTTTCCCATGCATCCTCAAAGCCCTGGATTTCTATAAAATCAAGGCTTCAGCTCTTCTAAATCATCTCATAATTGTGCAAACTTATGCTGGCGAATTGGTGTCTGAAGAATCAAAGCTTCTTTTGCAAATCAAACAACTTTGTGAGATCATTCATAGCATTGCATATCATATTAGAATTTCATTTCTAGATTAGCATATCATATCAAGTTTTCATATAGAATAGTTTCATATCATTTTTTCATCATAATTAAATAGAAAATTAAAAAAAAATAGATTAATTGCATACATTCCATATCCATCAATTGCATTCAAATCTTTCATTTAGGTTTCGTCAAGGTCACTGATCTCGATACAATCTGAGAACATCATAGTTGCACCTATTAGAAGGCAGTAAATCGCCTGGTTAGTTTAGCTTTCAATTCATTGCACAATTTTGATTTTTGCTAACCTCTAATGTTTTACTGAAGTGTTGTGTCTATAGATAGGTACAAAATTCACACACACACTACCTAGAGATCAATGCTCAAATACAATAAGGGATACAAACTAGAGTAAGTCTCACTTCCTTAGAACAATTACATGGACCACAATCCATAGTGGACAACAATGGACACAAATCATGAACTAAAAAATAGCATCTTCAATATACATGATTAGTTCCAATGAAGTACATAATACATAAGATCTTTGCCTCAATTGAAAATTCCACGCATTCCTCTTTTCATCCACTCATTTGCATGCACACACACATGATCCACAAAGGGATGCAATTACATTTATATAATTCATCAACCTATCCTTTCAAGGTCAGACAAGGACCCAAATATAACCTCTCAATTACAAAATTACAATCATACATGATAGAATATTTAATGTGAACCAATGAATGTCAAAAAATACATACTGCAACCCCAAATCTTCATCCTCGAGCATGATAAGCACCCATTAATCATTCCTCAAACATTCACAATACACTACACCACCAAGTCAGCCAAGAACATGAAGAAATAAACTCACCAACCAAAAATTACCAAATACAATCACACCAATCAATGTGATCCAACAACACAATGGGAGAATGATCTAGAAACACCCACAAGCATCATGAATATCCTAAGGAACATCCACATATGCTCAACCTTTTGAAATCATCAACATCTCATAACTTAACCTCAAGAATACAATTGTAATGACTGTCAATCAAGAAAAATTGCTTGCAGGCCTCCAAATCACAAACCATTCAAGTTGAGAACACACACATCAATGTCCCAAATACACCGCAAAGGTCAACATACCAAGATATTGCAATACTAAACCCCACTATACCAAAAAATAAAACACTATTACCTCTAAACATCCAAAAAATACCAGTCACAACACATAAACCATTATCTCACTAAAATCACTATGTGAACCTATGTAAATTGACATGAATCAACTTACAAATATCCCTCAACACAATTGTACGTCTGTTAAATTTGATCTTCAACACATGAGCTACACTGAACCAAACATCTTACTGAACATCTCAAGAAAACTACCTCAAATAGTAGAAATCAATGACAAAACATTAATTCCAACAAATATATGCATGATAGCCCAACAATCTCCAACAAATCATCCCCCCCTCTCACCTTGCATATGTTTAAATAATATAAAAAATGGTAATGAAGGTTAATTAGTCTAAATTAATTAATAAAACATGTATTAATTAATTAATATAGTTGGATGGTATTTGGGATAAAATTTATACTTAAATAAATAAATGTGAATCTATTTAATAAAAGGTAAATAGGAAAATGATAAATTAAATAAATAATAATATTTATTTGTTTGACTAGAATGGGATTAAGTCAAATTTAGCCATGTATGAATAGATTTAGGTGTCTACAACACATTTTATCTCTTTTGTCTATAGCTATTTATTATCTAATTTTCAAATTAAAATTTAAATAATTTTAATGCTTATTTGTATGAATAAAAGATTAAAAAATAAAAAAATATTATTGTATAATACTATAACAACTATCAAAACATACCCATCTACTAAATATTCTCCCCCAATGATTCCCATACTAAGAAAATATATTATCAAGTCAAGAATTTACAATTTTGTTGAAGGATCTATGCATAGGTGATGTAGTTATATTGAAGATCATAACATATGCATCAAAGCATGCATTATCCATTATTGTATATGACCATAAGACTGGTTATTTTTTAATACAACTGATAGAAATGAATACTATTAATCTAAAATTTAAATACAAATATAACTTTCTAATATTCAATTTTACAAATAATAGATAAAATGCATTATTATATAACACTATAACAAGTATTAAAACATACCTATCTACTAGATCCCCTCCAATGATTAAATCATGTGTATCCACCAAAATATTTTTGTCCAAGAAAATGCAATACTAAGTTAAGAGCTTCCAATTTTCATTGAAGAGTGATGTAGTTATAGTAAAGATCAAAACACATGCAACAAAGCATGGATCATCCATTATCTTATATTTCACCATAGGAGTAATTGTTTTTTAATGTAACTTGAAAAATGGATACTAGTAATCTAATTTTCAAATACAAATATAATAATTTTTTATACTCAATGTTATAATAATAAATTAAGTGATACTATAACAACTCTTAAAACACACTCATCTACTAAATCCTCTCTAATGATTCCCATATGCATCCACCAAAATATTTTTGTCTAAGAGCTTACATTGTTTGTTGAAGGATCTAAGCATCAATGTAGTTATAGTAAAGATCAAAGCATGGATTATCCATTATCTTATAGTTCACTATAGGGTTAGTTATTTTTTATGGAACTAGTAAAAATAGATTCTATTAATCTTTTTTTGTGTTAGATTCTATTAATTAAATTATACACACATATCCACAGGAAAATAGACACAAAGTAGCTTCTCAAACTCACATGGGTAGTGTCTGAAAAACTAAATAACAAAAACGATGACAAGTAGTGTCTGAAAAACTAAATAACAAAAACAATGATAAAATTGTTAAGCGACAACAAAACCAATAAAAGACGATAGAAGGTCTCGATAATCTGACTAATTTTCAAATACAAATATAACAAATTCTATACACAATTTACAAATAATAGATTATTATTTTTTTAAAAAAATATTATTATATAAGACTAAAACACACCCATGATTCCCATATATATCCACCAAACTTTTTAGACTGAGAAAATGCATTACCATTTCTCTTATAATGGCCGGCTACATTGTCATTATCAAATCAAAAGCTCAATTGCAATAAAGTTGACATTTTCTTTCGTATTTGTCTAGGACATCACATTGCCATAGTTTATGGGATTAATATCTTTGATTTCACATCATATCTTTAATGGAGAGAGCATGTATTTTTTTCCAATGTATTTAAAATTCATGAATCTAATAAACTATAAAACTATTGAGAGTTGGTGTTTGTATAGATTTAATTTGTTTTATTATTGAGGAACTATAAAAACATTATCATGGTTGGTAAGGCTCCATGAATAATGATAAAATAATACAGTGATTGATATAATATGAGAATATAGTGTTGATAAGAACAAAATAGTTATAATGTGCAGGCCATGAGTCCCCATCAAAATCTTGATGATGTCATTGAAAGGTGGTTTTTCTTATCCCTTGTGATTGTTGAGTGTTGTTTGGTTTGCTTGAAATTAATGTCAAACCGTCCATGGATATATTTTATTCAATGTCCACATTATTCTTTTATTTGTACTATTGAAGATGACCTTTGGAGAAAGTGTACATTGATTGCAAAAATGTAGGAGTTTTGAGATTTGACAGCTAGGTTATTATGATAATTCATTTTTTGATTTTTGGAGTTTTTAATTGAAAGTAAGTAATTAAAATTAGATTAAATCATGAAAATGGTGTTGATAGATTGAGGTAAAATGAAAAAAAAGAATTGTGTCATTATCAAGGAATAGATCCTTCCATCAATCGAGAGATAAAAAGATAGGAGTTGATAATTACAATAAAAATGATTATGTATATATGAGACAAGAATAGTATTGACATAGTAAAGAATTTAATATTTTGTGTACAAAATTAATATATTTATTTTGAGATTTGACAGCTAGGTTATTATGATAATTCATTTTTTTAATTTTTAGAGTTTTTAATTGGAAGTAAGTAATTAAAATTAGATTAAATCATAAAAATGGTGTTATTAGATTGAGGTAAATTAGAAATTAAACAAAAAAGAAAAGAAATTGTGTCATTATCAAGGAATATATCCTTCTATTAATCGAGAGATAAAAGATAGGAGTTGATAATTTCAATAAAATGATTATGTATACATTTAATGAGACAAGAATAGTATTGACGTGGTAAAGAATTTGATATTTTGCGTACAAAATTAATACATTTATTTTGATTTCAACATTAGGTCTTGATTTAAACATAAGGTTTTGATTTCAACATGTAGTTTTATATTATCACATAATTTATTATGGGTCAATTATGTGTCCCTCAACATCAAACTTGAGCATTCTAAATTACCTAATGCACGAACTCCTATTATAGCACATGTAGTCAAACTAGTTGATTGTGAAGTTATATAATTTGCTTTGATATAATATCATATATCTAAATTTGCACAAATAAAGGTGCCATTTAAAAATTCTTCCGAAGAAATTATTAGATTTTTAAAGTCAAGTTTTCCTTGGTTAGCCCCTTTACTACACTAAATTTACACTATTGGATAACTGTTTAAAGACAATATTTTTTTAATATATAGATGTCATTTTATATTGATATTTATAATAAAATAATTATTTATATAGATGTCATTTTATATTGATATTTATAATAAAATAATTATTTATATATTAAATGAGACAAGATAGAGTATTTATTTTTAGAGCCTATGATAAAAAGTTTATGTTTTAAAGAATTTAGTATTTTTATATAGAAAATTAATTCTTCTAGTTTGATTTCAACATGAGGCTTTGATTCAAATAAGTGGTTTTGTTTAGTCACATAATTTATTGTGGATCAATTATTTGTCCTTCAACATCAAACTTGAGCATCTCAATAATGACATAATGTTGTATTATTAAGCAACTAATTATTAAGTTATTTAACTTGTTTTGATATATAATTTAGATATCTAAATTTGCACAATCACAAGTGATATTTAGTAGAAATCCCTTAAGCGAGATTACTAGTTTTTTAAGGTAAAGTTCTTCTTGGTCAACCCACTTATTAGATTGTTGCATTGGATAAATATGTATAGACAACATTCTTAAACTTGTAGATGGCATATATATAGTTATCAATGTGATTGGTTCATTATAGTATTCTAAATTAAAATGTTTCTAAAATGGTTTGTTCTTATAATTGTTTAGAAGTAAATGATTCTTTGCTATCAATTTTTTGCATGAAAAGAATGGATGACATGCTAAAGGAAGTTGATTGCCATAGGTAAGTAGAATTATTATGTTAAAAGCTATGATATATCAACCATAGAAATATATGTATTGTCTTACCTATTACCTAAACGTATTCTAAAAAAATAATGGAAATTAGAATAAAATATAAGGATTTTTTCTAACAAGATACTTCAGAGGAGAGAAAAATCTCACTAATATCATGCAAAACCATTTGTAAACCAAGAGAACTAGAGGGAGTTAAATATTACAAAGCTCAATAAAAATACATAATACAATTGAGAAAAACAACAATTATAGAACTCACCGAAGTGGGGGGAATTGGCCCTTAAAATTAAAATATTCAAAACAAATCCTAAGGGGAAAACTAATCTAGAACATATATTCTAAGGTTGGGGTCTCATGAAGGGGGCATCCAAAAAAATTCTTAAGATTATTCTAAAGCACGTGGTCCTAAGAATTTTGTAGTGTAGTTTAGGCTTAAAAGTTTAAATTATAAAATTTATGGAAGCGAATTATCTCATGAATTTTTTATTTAACATATTCAATTCATTCTCTTTTCTCATGCTTTCATTCTTAATTATGGATAGTAGAGTGTGATCTTGGACAAAAAATCCACACAATCACATCTAGAAAAACATTTGTCGTAACTTTATGGACCGTGGAAATTTTAATTTTATGTTTCTAATGTCCAATTTACTTGAGTAATAATTATGTAGAGAACTTTCAGTTTTGGCTTCATGAGACCTCCACCCTCTCAAAAATAGATCCCAAAGACTGCTAACCTAAACCTAATCTAAAGCAGGCTAGAATTCTATAGTATAAATATGTGGATTTTCTAAATCCAATTGTAATCCTAGCTATATGTAGATTTTTCCTTGTGCTCTTTTATGCTATTTCTCAATCCGATGATGGATCACAGAATGTGATTCAAAATGTTGATACAAAAATTTCAACACAATCAAATCCAAAAATTTCTCTAAGAAATGATCATGCACAATTTTTAGATACTTCCATTGTAAAACTATTAGATCATCTATCAAGATTCAAACCATTTGTTACATACATAGACTCATACTTTCATATGGAATAAATACCTAAAATTCTCCAAAAAAAAAAAAAATACTTACAAATAACATTCTACATAATAATATAATAACTATAATAATAATATTTTCTCTCAAAAACTGTTCATAAAATCCAAAGCTGTATTTCGTCCCATGCAAAGCACGATCATGAAGCTCATCATAAATCCCGTACACATTTATGATAAGCCCTGCAATCAGCGATGGAAGGTCGATAGTTCGAATCTCGAGAAGCATCTCTTACAAACCTTAAAAAACGTTTTTATAAGTATGTTAAAGCACATGCGAGCCCCCACATTGGGAACTGCGCCGGCGCAGTTAATTGGACTTGCTTTTAATAATCCAGCTTTTTTAAACAGCTACTTATTTTAAGTGCATTCAATTAAATTTATGGGGAAGTGTGGGGTTGCCCTTTCAATTTATAATATATATTTTTGTAGGTATACTCAAAACAAAACAAGTAAATTGTATTTCCCATCTAATTTTAGATCTCTTTTTATAAAAAAATTTTAAAAGAGTGTTATAGTATTTAGATATTTTAACAAAGTATAATGTGTAGGTTGGACTTCTTGTTTTATGTCATGTATTTATTCATTATACAAATTATCATACGTCTTCTACTTTTCTTTTTGTGTGATAATTATTTTAATTGTTATATTAATTTAAAAGTAAAGATCATATAAAATTAAGTTCATGCTTTCAGCTTGCCAACCTCCTACAAACACCACCTTCAAACCCTAGTTTAAACTATCTTCTTAATCTAATTGCAGCCTCTTACAGGCATAAATACAAAAATTGAATTCCAAATACAAACTATATCATACCCTGAGTTGGGTGTCCCTTACAATGGCATAATCCATACTATACAAACAACCCATACTACACATAAGAAAAAGAAAAATATCAAAAATTGGAAGCCACTAGTATAGTCATCGAACATAAATTCTTCCGGATCATTCTTGCATTGCATCTAGCCCTACAATGTGCCTTGGTACCAGCAACCCACGTCCTCACCCTCATCCTCAACCTCTTCCTTGAGCTCCAACATTTCTTACTTCTCGACCTCATCCTCATCAATGCCCTCAACCCCTCCTCTCACTGTCCTCCACTCCATTTTCCTCTACCACAGCCTCAATTCCTCAGCCTCTTCCCTGTTCGCAACCTCGAGCTTTCCTTACCCCAACCACTGCTACATTCTCCTCTACAAGTTCCTCCACAGACATCCTCTAATAGTTTGCCAACTAGAAGGTAAGTTTGGAATTGTCAAACATACTTTTAGCCAAACCAGACTGTAGGGCCAATTCCCAGTCAGAAGTATAATCACATAGTTTTCCAAATTTGCCTTCCCTCGGCCTTCCTCCCTTTGTGGTTCTCCATTGCTTTCCACAACAAAAATGGGTGAATGTGCCTCGGAATTCTTGGCACATGAACCCAATCCCCTATATGTTGGTTTGTGGTGACTGATCAGGAAAGTACTGTACACTTTTCATTTATTGTGGGGTTAACTCATCAAGCATTTTTTAGTTGACTCGTCAAGCTTTTCCCTAGGTTGACTCGTCAAGTACTTTTTAGGGTTAACTTGTTAACCGACATAAGTCTTGTTATAATAGCCTAGGATTAAGTTTTTTTCTATATGAGAATTTCATAGCTTCTTACAATGGTATTGAGTTACAAGGGGTTGCAGATTGTAACAGGCCAAAATTACTAGATAATAAGATTAGACTCTCTGTTTGGTGGACATAGCCCAAAATTGGGTGAGCCACATTAAATCTTTGTGTCTTCTTGTTCTACTTATGTGTGTTTTATTCATTTACATTATTGATTAAATTTGCATGTAACTGTTAATTTTTTGTCTACTAATCCTAACAAGTGGTATCAGAGCAGGTTGTTTTTCATTTATGCTCTGTAGGAAGGTCTCACGGTTGGGTGGTAGTAATGGCAGACGAGGGTAAGTTGAAGGTTGAGAAGTTTAATGGGCAGAACTTTCAATTATGGAAAATGCAAATGGAGGACTATCTCTATCAGAAAGATTTATTGTGGCCATTGGGAGGAAAATCCAAGAAACTGACAACAATGTTTGATGAGGTTGGGATATTTTGTATAGAAAGGCACTTGGTAGTATTCATTTATGTCAGGCACAATCAGTGGCATTTAATATTACATAAGAAAAGACAACTGAAAATTTGATGGAAACCCTAGCAAAGTTATATGAAAAGCTTTCCACTTCAAATAAGGTATTTCTTATGAAGTGTTTATTTAATATGAAAATGGTAGAAGGTGGGTCAATTGATGATCATTTAAATGAGTTTAATACAGTTACTAGTCAATTATCTTATGTTAATGTTAATTTTGATGAAGAAATTAGGGCTCTTTTGATTTTGTGCTCTTTGCCTGAAAGTTGGAATGGCTTGGTAATGGTTGTTAGTAACTCTGTTTCTGGTTCAAATACCCTAAAATTTGATAATGTTGTTGGTGTTATTTTAAGTGAGGAAATTCCTAGGAAAATCTCAAGTGGATCCACATCAGGTAGTGTTTTCAATGCAAAAAGCAAAGGCAAATCAAGGAATAGAGGAAATACTTTTGGAAGTCATGGGAAATAATGAGGAAAATCAATGGGAAAGAGGTCTCAATCTAGACAACCAAATTATTAGTGGTACTATGGGAAACCAGGTCATAAGAAGAAAGATTCATGGTCTCAGAAGAATAAAGAAGGAGACAAACAAGAAGGTAATAAGGAAGAAAATGTGGTAAGTAAAAAAACTAAAGAGGATGTTTTTCTTCTTTCCCTTGACAATGTTGATGATTCATGGGTTCTAGATTCAAGGGCATCATTTCATGCTACACCCCATAGAAGTTATTTTCTTGCTTATTTCCAAGTGGATTTTGGGCTAGTGTATTTGGGAGATAATGAACCTTATCAGATTGTTGGAAAGAGAAGAGTTAAGATTAAGTTGCAAAATGGGGATCATTGGCTACTACATGAGGTAAGGAACATTCCAAGGCTAAGTAGGGATTTAATTTCAACAGGGAAGCTAGGTGATGAATGTTGCATAATTACTTTTAATGACAAAAATTGGAAGGTTTCAAAAGGTTCCTTAGTAGTAGAAAAGGGTGTGAAAGTAGGCACCTTATATCTTTGTACGGGTCATACTATTCCTTCTACTTTAATTGTTACATAAAAAAGTCAATGTTCAGGAACAGTTGTTGCAGTTGAGTAGGTAGAACCTAAAACAGTAGTTGTGGATTCTGAAACAAAACTATGGCACAACAAACTTGGGCACATGAGTGAAAAAGGTATGAAATTAATTCATTCAAGGAAAGTTTTACATTGTCTAAAATGTGTCAATATTGATTTTTATGAAAGTTGTGTGTATGGAAAATGAAAGAAAGTTAGTTTTCTAAAGAGTGGGAAGGAAAAGAAAGATGATAAATTAGAGCTTTTTCATATATATGTATGGGGACCATCTTAGGTATCTTCCCCTGGTGGCTCTTTGTATTATGTTACATGCATTAATGATGCAACTAGGAAAGTATGGATTTATTTCCTTAGGCAGAAATCTGATGTATTTGAAACTTTTAAAAAATGGAAAAGCTTGGTTGAGAATGAGACTGGTAAAAGATTAAAATGTCTCAAATCTGATAATGATGGTGAGTATTGCAGAAAAGAGTTTGAAGATTATTGTTCCTCTAATTGTATACGTAGGCAAAAAATGGTTCCAAGGACTCCACAAGAAAATGGAGTGGTTCAACGTATGAATAATGGAGCATCCAAGGAGTATGAGGTTGCATGATGGGTTGACCTTAAACATGTCAGCAAAGGCTGTAAACACTGTTGTTTATTTAATCAATAGAGGTCACTCTACTCCTTTGAGTTGTGGTATTCCATAGGAAGCATGGACATGTAAGAAGGTGAGTTATTCATTTCTCAGAACCTTTGGTTGTGAAGCATTTTCACATATAGATTATGAAAATAAACCAAGTTGGAAGCTAAGTCAAATAAATGTATATTTTTTGGATATGGCATTGATGAATTTGGCTATAGACTTTGGGATGTTGACACTCATAAAATTGTAATCTAAGTAGGTATTCCATAAATTCAATGAGAAAGTGTTGTACAAATATCATTTGCAGTAGCATGAGAAGAAATAAATGATTATGTAGTGTTGTATGATATTCCAAAAGATGATGTTCCAGTGGTTCCTCATGCTTTGCAACAATAGCAACAACAAATACCACAAACTCCAGTGAATGTTAGATGGTCAACAAGGCTAAGTAGACCTCCTGAAAGGTTCTCTCCCTCTTCGTATTCTATTTTATTAATAGATTCTAGTGAACTAGAAGGATATGATGAAGCTGTGCATGTGGATACAAAGGTTCAATGGGAGCTTGCCATGGAAGAAGAAATGGACTCCTTGCTGAAAAATCGGACTTGGGAATTAAGCAAGTTGCTTGCAAGTAAAAAGGATTTACCAAATAAATGGGTTTATAGGCTGAAAGAGGAGGGTGGAGGTAAGAAAAGATTTAAATCCAGGTTAGTTGTAAGAAGATTTGCATAGAAAAAAGGCATTGATTTTGATGAGATTTTTTCTCCAATTGTAAAAATGATTTATATATGCATTTTTTAAAGTATTGTGTCCACTAAAGATTTGCATTTGGAACAACTTGATGTTAAAACCACTTTTCTCCATGGTGATTTGGAAGAAGAAATATATATGCAACAACCACAAGGTTTTGAGATCAAAGGTAAGGAGAACTTAGTGTACAGATTGAAGAAAAGTTTATATGGCTTGAAGAAAGCACCTCGACAATGGTATATTAAATTTGATAGCTTTATGGATGAGCATGGCTACATTCGGTGTAATTCAGACCATTGTGTTTATTTTAAGATTTTGGATGATGACAACTACATTATTGTACATTTATATGTTGATGATATGCTTATGGAAAGTTCTAACATGGATCACATTAAGGAGTTGAAACAAAAAATAGTACATTATTTTTCTATGAAGGATTTGGGGACAACAAAACAAATCCTTGGTATGAAAATTTGTAGAGATAGGAAGAATAATAAATTGACTCTATCTCAGGCTAATTATGTTGAAAAGGAAATGCAAAGATTTCATATGGAGAATACAAAAGCTGTTAGCACACCTTTGCCTAGTCATTTGAAATTGACTAAGGAGATGTGTCCAAAGACACAAAAGGAGGAAGACAAAATGTCCAATGTACCATATGCCTCAGTTGTATGTAGTTTGATGTATGCCATGTGTTAATGTTTGTAGCCTCACTCGGATAATTACTATCAGAGTGATAGATCATTATTGTAGATACACACACACACACACAAACACACACACATAGTGTTGTTAATAAACATACTAATCATTATACATGCCGACTGATTAAATCAAACCAAGTCGATGAGTATTGACTAAACTGAACTTGTTATTGAAGGAGAAAATACATCGTGGAGTCATGTCCATGATGGACCATGAATCTATGAAGAGTCATTCTCCATCATGGGCATGGCTCCCCACGATAGTCTTTGGTATATATAAATAGAGATTGGTGGTTGTTCTATTCATAACAACACATACAAAACAATTTCAAAGTGATAACAACAATCTTCATCAAAACAGTAAAGTTCGATATCGTACTCAGAGATATATAAAGAATGATATATATATATATATATATATATATATATATATATATATATATATATATATATATATATATATATATATATATATATATATATATATATATATATATATATATATCATTGTAAATAAATATATATGTGTGTGTGTGATAAATTGAGAATCCATATTTAAATATAATAAGAATTTTTAGAAGAATCAAAAGTCTACAATCTAATCTAAAATTTAACATGGTATCAGAGCCATGTTGAGAAATGATCAAGATCAGATTTTATATATATATATATATAATTAGAAATAGGAAATATTGAGAGGGGGGGAATCAATATTTCACAAAATTTTGTTTTTGCCCAAGTATGGATATATTTAATTAACTTGTAACTTGCATAAGAAATTAAACTAAATAAACTAAATAGAAAACACAACCATAAAACAATAGAGCTCATAACACTGTGTTTGTTCTCGAGGAAACCTTGGCCAAGGGAAAACCCTGGTGGGGATGGTACCCACTAATGATCCACTAATCAAAAGTATCTTGTTAAAGATATTGATCCTGTTAGGAGTCTATTACATCTGTATAGTGTCTCAATCCTTGTTAGAGGACTTAGGCCTTGTTAGAAGCCTCAACCCTATTAGGAGTTGATATTACAAAACATGAATGTATACAAGATGAGCCCACTGCCCAAACATGCAATATACAATTTTAATCTTCAATACAAAAGATAAAATACAAAAACCTTTTACTTTCGCTGAATATCTTCAATATTATGATCTAGCTTTTAGGCTCTTCAGAAAACTTGTTATCAACTCACACTTTTTTGATCATACATCAGATTTTGCATCAATACCATAACATTACGTAAGTATTTCATAAGTCTTACTACTTCCCATTAAAAAATACTTTCCTTTATATAAGCTATCACAAATATAGATTTCCAGTCGTCTTGCACATTTCTAAAATATAACATTAATTCTTGTTTCCTTAGGGTTAACATGTAGGATGTCATCCCTAATTAGTTAAGGCATTATTTTGATAAACAAAGTAATGCCTTAACACAAAACATTCATTTACTAGTCGTTGCTTTGTTCTATCAACTCAATATTGTTTTTATAAAACATTAATAACTCTGTCCATACATGTCATATAGTGTTGTGCTCTTACCTGTAGCTTCATCATACCTCATATAATATGTGCTCAAGTTCCCTTGTGCTAGAAATACTTTTGTGAACTTCACTGATCAAAATAGTCTCTGTGCTGACAAATAAACAATGTTATACTTAGACAATTTCCATAAGTTCTCATCCAAAACTTTATCTTTGAATCATGTTGACTTAATGTTGAATATATGTTTCCATAATGAAAACATCATGATATCCTACTTAGCCAAATTGACTATATATATATATATATATATATATATATATATATATATATATATATATATATATATATATATATATATATATATATATATATATATATATATATATATATATATATATATATATATATATATATATATATATATATATATATATATATATATATATATATATATATATATATATATTCTATTAAAATTATTGTACCTACAAAATGGTGAATGGAATCCAACTTGAAGGTGCTTAAAATTTTAAATCTTTGAAACTACGAATGATGCTAATTCTAAGAAAGCATGAGTTAAGAAAAATCATAGAAAATCCTCCTAAATCTAATGAGTATGGCGAGAAGAGTCAATGGGAAAAGGACAATACCAGAGCAATGGAATTATTAGTAGACGGAGTAAAAGATCATCTACTACCCATTATCACTAAATTAGACTTTGTATATGATATGTTCAAAGCCCTAGAAAACATGTTTGAGATCAACAAAACTAGCAGGATTCTTACTCTTAAAAATCAACTCTCTAACATTAAACTAAATAAAGGAGAGACCATCACCTCATACTTTACAGATAGCCAAAGTATCATCCATCTTGCAAATAATTATTCCTTGCATTCAAATAGCTAACACATACAGTTGAGGTATCACCTCATCCTATCAGTATTGGATAATGGACAATTAAAGCTAGAAAATATACATACAGATGAAAATCCAATGGATATGTTTACAAAGGTAGTGAAAAGGGAGAAATTGATCTCCTTTTCAGCTTTAATTGGTCTTCAAGACTAAAAATATTAAAAAGAACAACAAAGTCCAGGGTAGGTCAATCTAGTGGGAGCTTTACAGGTAGCATTATTGCTATCAAATCAATCTCCAAGTGGGAGGTTATTTAGTGTGGAGCCTAATCAGTCTCCAAGTGGGAGATTGTTGGTTTGTGGTGGCTGATCAGGAAAGTATTGTACATAAAAATATTTGGGGTTAACTCATCAAGCATTTTTTAGTTGACTCATCAAGATTTTCCCTAGGTTGACTCCTCAAGTATTTTTTAGGGTTAACTTGTTAACTGACATAAGTCTTGTTATAATGGCTTAGGGTTAGGGTTTTCTCTATATGAGAATCTTATAGCTTCTTGCAGTGGTATTGAGTTACAAGGGATTGCAGATTTTAACAGGAAAAAATTACTGGATAATAAGATTGGACTCTCTATTTGGTGGATGCAGCCCAAGATTGGGTGAACCACATTAAATCTTTGTATCTTATTATTATACTTATGTGTTCTTTATTCCTTTGCATTATTGATTATATTTGCATGTAACTATCAAATTTATGTTTGCTAATCCTAATACTATCTTAGTAATAAATCTATGTTCAAGTTATGCAATACGGAGATAGGCTTCTAGCCCCCCCCCCCCATTCTAGTCTCACACATCTCCTCACGACCCTCCTTGTATCCTCAACACTTCCCACCTCTAATCCCCACACTCTAAACATGGACACAATGTCTATATTTATGGGATATTTGAATTCAAAAAGTAGGTATTTTATGCCATGAATCCCTCTCGCCAACACTAGGAAGGACAAGTCATTTGTCAAGAAAAAAATATTCAAACTTTCAATAGAAATTCACCCCAAAAATGACATATGTTGTTTTGATGCCCTCAAAATAAAATTGGCTTCCATTTTGGAGAATTCTTCTTGAAATACAATCATTTCCTGCTCAATGAATGTGAAGAGACCAAAGATAAAAATTCCTTTTGAAGGCATGATGTAGTTAGAGTATACCATAAATACATGTACATTACATCAAAATCAATCTTTGCACACCAAAGATCATAAAAACCAAGTTATGTAGCCTTCAAATGCTACCACCCTGAGTTGTGAAATGATGCTTGCCACTTTGGATGTGACATCACTCCTTACCACATCATCCCATAACTTCCACCATACTCTATGAGTCTTCTCCCACCAATTCTACCTCTTTATTATGTTGTCCTTATCACCTCTAGCTTAGAGAAAGTGTCCACCAAAGAATTTTGTTCCTTGTAAACATGCATGATATTTTAAAATTCCCAAAATTCATCAATTTCTTTTGAATAATAGATATAATTTTATCTATTTTCCACATGTGTGATTGCCTTTTGATAATAGCATTCACAATTATTTGAGAATCTCCTTCCAAATACACCTGGTTCACTTTAAGTTGGGTTTCCATCTCCACTGCTAGCAAGGCCGCTACAACCTTAGCTTCTTTATTGGTTCCCTCCACTAACCTCTTTGATTCAACTTCCATTATATCACCTAAGGCATCCCTAGCTACACATCTTTCTCTTGATGGTCCATGGTTTGCTTGTTTATCCCTGTCAAATTTTATCTTAATCTAACCCTCACTAAGTTTCTCACATTCTACCCCTTCCTTTGGGTTTATAGTAGGATGAACTACAAAAGGCCCATTAGGAGGCCCCATACATTTTTTACTTACTTCTACTCATGTGTATACATATACTTATACATTTATCATATCTAGTTATTTATTAAATATATTACATATATATTTCCATACATACATTATATAGTTTGATTTGGTGTCTTTCCTATTCATGGACAAGTGTTTATTCCTAAATAAGTCATCATGGTTATTGGAATGCCCTTATGATTTTTTACTTATCCTTCCCAAATTCAACTTTTTAATTTTGAAGTTTGTCAACTCCCTTGAAAAATTATCCCTCCAAGAACCAACAAGATAAACAAATAAATTATTTGTAGTTTTGTCCTTGTATTTAAGGGCATTCATTTAATCATCTAATATCCCCAAGCATCCTAAGACATATCATTTTCATTACATGCTTGAATTAGAGCACTAAAAATAATACATGTCTATAAAACATATTTTCATTACAAATATGTTGTGTCCTTTGTCCATGATGTCAAAGGGGTAACGAGTTACAAAGAGAGTTACAATTTCTAATTGATGGTACAAGTGTTTCCATCAATGAAAAAGGAGGAGGTTGTTGACAGTTTGCAATATGTTGTCATAATTGATATCAAACTTGTTGGCATTAAGAATATGTTGTCAAATGTTTTTGTTGTCATCTATGAGAAAGGGGATATTGTTAGCAATATGGATTCAATATTGTCATTCATGTCAACCTATTGTGTGCATTGATGTCGACTTTACGGAGTGAAGTTTTTCCTGATGTGTGAAAGATGATAGAGATTTAAAATGAGTGTTTAGATGTTTTTGTGATGTTTGGTGATGATATTGAGTTAGTATGTGATGTTTCGAGAGGGTGATAGTATACAAAGCTTGAATATGTAAGAAAGAGTATTTGAAATCCCTAAGGGAGAATTCTTTTTATTCTTTGCATAAGAAGTTGATGGTTTGTAGTTCTAGTTATAATGTCTATGGTATGTGAATATCACACTGTTATTTTTTTAGGTCCCCAACAATTCAGATAATGAATTTGTGTTTTGTAGTTTGTTGATAGTAATACTGGATGCCAAGAATAGTTTGGAGAATTCTTTTCCATATTTTTTTATGGGTGTGCAACTTTTTGGATGTGCTTAGAATGTTTTTGTAGTCTTCTAATTCAGATTTCATGTTTTGGTTGCTCCACAAGTGAACTTATTTTGTTCAACATTGTTGTCTATGTTGGTCTTTGGTCAACTGAGTGGATAATCTTATTTGAATTGTGATATTTTGGTCCATAAATGCATTAGAGGATGAATTTAGGGGTTTTTATGAGTCTTCCCATAGCATGTTAGGATCTACATCAAGTAATTTGCATTAGAGGATATTTTTAGTCAAACTGGTTAAAATGCTTTAATATTTTTCATGTAACACTTGATGTCAACTTTGGAGAATGTTGCATAGCATGGAGTTCCTTGGAATACACTTGGTAATATGTGTTATGATGTGTTTAGGTCTCCTTTATCTCCTTAGGTGGACTGCATTGAACATAGTTTTTTATGGTGGCCGACTTTGTGTAAATAATGTTTATGCCTGTTGTAATTGACCTAGTAGAGGGTTTTGGTGATCAAGTTGATATAAATAGATGTGTAGATGTTTGATTTGTAGTGTGGATTAATTATCAATGATGTAAAAGAGAAAGTAAAAAATAAGAAGTGCGCATATTAGTTTATGATGTGCTTTGATGATCATATATTTTTTATTAATAGAGTTTGAAGCAACAAATCTGCAAGTTGTGTTTGGAGTGATATTGGTCACTTGAAAAAGTGATTGAAGATATTTTCATGATCAAGAGATCTTATTGGTTTCAATTCATCATATTTCTATGCCTGCTAGAAGATTTTCCTTTTAATAGCTTGTGCAGATTTGTATCTTGTCTTGGAGTTTCACACTTTATTTTGCAAGTCCCTTTGTATGTGCAAGCATACTTCACCTTCTTAGCATCATCAATGCCTTCATAATCAAATCATTTCTCCATCTTCATGACCAATCAAGTAATTTATTGGAATTCAACTTTCCATCATAATTAGGTGGGTTGAAATGTGGTCTAGCATTAACCCTAGTTAGGGCTCTCAATAATCTATCATCTCCTTGATCAATTTTGGGTTTCTCTTCACCTTCTTCAGTGGCTTCTTCAACTCTTTCTTCTTCATCACTTACATCTTCAATATGTCAACCTCTTCTCTATGTCATTTCCAAAACTTCCAACCTAGTTGGAAATGGTCTCAACATTTCCAATACTATTGGATCTGCATCTCTCCTTACTCCACCTCTAGTATGTCCTCTTCAAGGCATATCAAATGAATCCTCTACAATTGTGGGTCAAATCCTCACTCTTCCACTTGACAAAAAATTGATTCAGGACTTTATGAGATTATGAATAAAGATCTAATTGTTAGAAGGAAAAAAACCTTGCTCTAATACCCAATAATATAGCCAAGAATAGGAGGCACCTCAAGGAAGTCAGTCCAATCCTTATAGAATGAGTCAACAATGAAACTCACAAGAAAAAGAGAGTAATATGCAAGATCAACCTTCAATTATTATGTAATCAAGTACAATGAATTTGTAACATGCAGTCTTACATTCTAGGCATACAAGCCTATTTTGGTACCAATAAGAGGTTATCCTTTTATACTATCTATTGCTAGCTTCCACTGAAACTATTCTTCTTCCTCAAAAATACCACTAAGGATCAACTGCAACAGCCTATAAAGCCTTCTCAAGCATCAAGTTATCCTGGGAAAGATTACATTCTCTATGAATAGGAAAACATATTACATTATAGGTCAAGACCTAAATCATAAAAATCCCTCACAACTAGATGTTACATAACATGTGAACCAACAAGAAGGTTAGACACAGGTAAGGAAACATCAAGATATGAGCCATGAAGATTCACTAATTGGTAAAATCATTCTTGTTATCTTGTAGTGATTGATCAGGGAAGTACTATACACTTTTCCCCCCATCCTCATTGGGGTTCGGGGAGCTATTTTTTGGCTATTTTTGGGCTAACATGTTGTAACTGATTCTAATCCTAAAGAGGAAAAATAAGCTTGTATAAAATGGCTTAGGATTAGGGATTTCATGATGATGCATGTTTTTAGTAGCTTCTTGTGACGGTATTGAGATGTAAGGGATTGCAGATTGTAATCAAGTTGTAATCACTGGATAATAAGAATATTGGACTCGATGTTGGTGGACGTAGCCTAGGGATTGGGTGCACCTTGTTAAATCTTTGTGTCTTGTGTTTTTTTTGTGTAGTTTATTATTTTTTGATATTGGATATATTTGCATGTAACTATTATTTTTTTCTTTTTAATTCTAACAAGTGGTATCAAAGCTAGGTTTCTTTTAGTTATCCTCTACAAGAAGGTCTCACGATTTAGTGGGAGCCTCATGGTTGAGTGGGAGAAATGGTAGATGAGGGTAAGCTGAAGGTTGAGAAGTTTAATGGGAAAAACTTTCAATTATGCAAAATGCAAATGGAGGACTATCTCTATCAGAAGGATCTATGGCGGTCATTGGAAGGACAATCCAAGAAATCATCAACAATGACTGATAAGGATTGGGATATTCTTGACAAAAAGTAACTTTGAACTATTTGATTGTGCCTAGCACAATTCGTGGCATTTAATATTACAAAAGAGAAGACAACTGATGTGTTGTTGGAAACCCTAAAAAAGTTGTATGAAAATCCATTTGCTTCAAACAAGGTATTTTTCATGAAGCCTCTATTTAATATGAAGATGGTAGGTGGATCTGTTACTAATCATTTGAATGAGTTTAATACAGTTACTAATCAATTATCTTCTGTAAATGTTACTTTTGATGCAGAAATTAGGGCTCTCTTGATTTTGTGTTCTTTGCCTAAAACCTGGAATGGCTTGGTAATGGATATTAGTAACTCTATTTTTGGTTCTAATACCCTAAATTTGAATGATGTTATCGGTGTGATTATGAGTGAGGAAACTTGTAGGAAAATCTCAGGTGGATCTACATCTGGAAGTGTCTTGAACGCACAAAGTAGAGGCAAAATGAATGAGAGAGGAAACAATTCTGAAAATCGTGGGAAAGCAAGAGGAAAATAAAAGGGAAATAGGTCTAAATCCAAAGGACCAAATGATTGTTGGTACTATATAAAACTAGGTCATAAGAAGAAAGATGGTTGGTCTCGAAAGAATAAAGGAGACAAACAAGAAGGTAAGAAGGAGGAAAACGTGGTAAGTAATAAATCTGAAGAGGATGCTTTGCTTCTTTCTTTAGAAAGTGTTGATGATTCATGGGTTTTAGATTCTGGGGCTTCATTTCATGCTACACCCCATAGAGGTTATTTTCTTGATTATGTCTAAGGAAATTTTGGGCTAGTTTATTTGGGAGATAATGAACCCTGTCAGATTGTTGGAAAGGAAAAAATTTTAGATCAAGTTGCAGAATGGGAGTCATTGTCTACTACAAGAGGTAAGACATGTTCCAAGGCTGAGTAGGAATTTAATTTCAGCAGGGCAATTGGGTGACGAGGGTTTCCAAGTTACTTTTAATGATAGAAATTGGAAGGTTTCAAAAGGTTCCTTAGTAGTAGAAAAAGGCGTGAAAGTAGGAACCTTATATCTTTGTATAGGTCATATTGTTCCTTATACTTTAATTGTTTCAAAGGAAAATGAATGTTCAGGAACAGTTGCTGCAGTTGAGCAGGAAGAACATCAAACAATTGTTGTAGATTCTGACACAACACTTTGGCACAACAGACTTGGGCACATGACTGAAAAAGGTATGAAATTAATTCATTCAAAAAAAGTTTTACCTGGTCTGAAATGTGTCAATATGGATTTATGTGAAAGTTGTGTGTATGGAAAACAAAAAGAAGTTAGTTTTGTGAAGAGTGGGAAGGAAAATAAAAATGAGAAGTTAGAGCTTGTGCATATAGATGTATGGGGACCAACTCAGGTATCTTCCCTTGGTGGCTCTCTATATTATGTTACATTTATATATGATGCAACAAGAAAAGTATGGATTTATTTCCTTAGAAATATGATTTATTTCAAACTTTTAAGAAATGGAAATGCTTGGTTGAGAATGAGACTAGTAAATTGCTTTAAAATGTCTCATATCTGATAATGGTGGTGAGTATTGCAGTACACAATTTGAAGATTATTTTTCCTCTAATGGTATTCGTAGGCAAAAAACTGTACCAAAGACTCCATAAGAAAATGGAGTGGATGAACGCATGAACAAGACAATAATGGAGCATGCAAGGAGTATGAGGTTGTATGCTGGGCTTCCCTTAAATATGTGGGTGGAGGCTATTAATACAGCTATATATTTAATCAATAGAGGTACCTCTACTCCTTTGGGTTGTGGTATTCTAGAGGAAATTTTGGGCTAGTTTATTTGGGAGATAATGAACCCTGTCAGATTGTTGGAAAGGAAAAAATTTTAGATCAAGTTGCAGAATGGGAGTCATTGTCTACTACAAGAGGTAAGACATGCTCCAAGGCTAAGTAGGAATTTAATTTCAGCAGGGCAATTGGGTGATGAAGGTTTCCAAGTTACTTTTAATGATAGAAATTGGAAGGTTTCAAAAGGTTCCTTAGTAGTAGAAAAAGGTGTGAAAGTAGGAACCTTATATCTTTGTATAGGTCATATTGTTCCTTATACTTTAATTGTTTCAGAGGAAAATGAATGTTCAGGAACAGTTGCTGCAGTTGAGCAGGAAGAACATCAAACAATTGTTGTAGATTTTGACACAACACTTTGACACTGTTAGATTAGGTGAAATACTAATCTCCCAAGAACACCTGCATGCATAACCCTGTCACATGGAAGAAGCAAAGAACAGAAGCAAGAAAAAATCTATGGAGGCCAAAAAGCCAGAGACATCTTATGGACATGCAAAGAGAAATTGTATTCCAAGATTATCTAAAAAGAATATACAAAGGGTTCAACCATATAGGTGAACAATAAAACCCTAAAGCTATAAAGCAAAAAATAAAGCTAGGTTGCACATTATAATTAATAAATATATTAATTATAATGCACCTAAAAGATAGCTTAAGTAAATAGAGTAATAAATGACTTAATTAATTAAACCAAAGTGATTTAATTAATAAGCATAAAGTATGATTACTCTAACAGGCACAACAGACTTGGGCACATGACTGAAAAAGGTATGAAATTAATTCATTAAAAAAAAGTTTCACCTGGTCTAAAATGTGTCAATATGGATTCCTGTGAAAGTTATGTGTATGGAAAAGAAAAGAGAGTTAGTTTTGTGAAGAGTGGGAAGGAAAATAAAAATGAGAAGTTAGAGCTTGTGCATATAGATGTATGGGGACCAACTCAGGTATCTTCCCTTGGTGGCTCTCTGTATTATGTTACATTTATATATGATGCAACAAGAAAAGTATGGATTTATTTCCTTAGAAATATGATTTATTTCAAACTTTTAAGAAATGGAAATGCTTGGTTGAGAATGAGACTGGTAAACTGCTTTAAAATGTCTCATATCTGATAATGGTGGTAAGTATTGCAGTACACAATTTGAAGATTATTTTTCCTCTAATGGTATTCGTAGGCAAAAAATTGTACCAAGGACTCCACAAGAAAATGGAGTGGATGAACGCATGAACAAGACAATAATGGAGCATGCAAGGAGTATGAGGTTGTATGCTGGGCTTCCCTTAAATATGTGGGTGGAGGCTATTAATACAACTATATATTTAATCAATAGAGGTACCTCTACTCCTTTGGGTTGTGGTATTCCAGAGGAAGCATGGACTAGTAAGAAGGTGAGTTATTATTTTCTCAAAACCTTTGGTTGTGAAGCATTTGCACATATAGATTATGAAAATAGAATCAAGCTGGAAACTAAGTCAAAGAAATGTGTATTTTTTGGATATGGAATTGATGAATTCGGTTATAGGCTTTGGGATTTTGAAAATCATAAAATTGTAAGAAGCAAGGATGCCATATTCAATGAGAAAGTGTTGTACAAAGATTTGTTGCAACAACATGAGAAGAAAGAAAATGATCATACAGTATTGGATGATACTCCAAAAGATGATGTTGTAGTAGTTCCTTATGCTCCACAACAAAAAATACCACAAACCCTAGATAATGTTAGATGGTCAACAAGGTTGATTAGACCTCTAGAAAGATTTTCTCCCTCTTTGTAATCTATTCTATTAACAAATGTTGGTGAACTAGAATGTTATGATGAAGTTGTGCATGTGGGTACAAAGCTTCAGTGGGAGTATGCAATGAAAGATGAAATGGACTCCTTGATGAAAAATCAAACTTGGGATTTATGTAAGTTACCTGCAAGTAAAAGGGCTTTATAAAATAAATGGGTTTACAGGTCGAAAGAAGAGGATGGAGGTAAGAAAATATTTAAAGCCAAATAAGTCGTAAAAGGGTATTGATTTTGATGAGATATTTTCTCCAGTTCTTAAAATGACTTATATTCGTATTGTTTTAAGTATTGTGGCTATTGAATATTTTCATTTAGAGCATATTTATGTTAAAACAACTTTTCTTCATATATATATATATATATATATATATATATATATATATATATGGTACAACCATAAGGATTTGAGGTCAAGGGTAAGGAGAATTTAGTGTGCAGATTGTAGAAAATTTTATATGGCTTGAAGCAAGCACCTTGGTAATGGCATATTAAATTTGACACTTTATGAATGAGCATGGATACACTCAATGTCATTTTGACCATTGTGTTTGTTTTAAGAGGTTGGATGATGATAACTACATTATTTTATGTTTATATGTTGATGATATGATTTTAGGCGGGTCAAACATGGATCACATTAAGGGGTTGAAACAACAATTAGCACATTCATTTGCTATGAAGTATTTGGGGGCAGAAAAAAAATCCTTGGTATGAAAATTTGTAGAGATAGGAAAAATAGGAAATTGACTTTATCTCAGGCTGATTATATTGAAAAGGTGTTGCAATGTTTCTCTATGGAGAATACCAAAGTTTTCAGCACACCTTTGCCTGGTCATTTGAAATTGACTAAGGTGATGTGTCCAAAGATAATAGAAGAGGAGGCTAAAATATCCAAGGTACCTTATGCTTCAGTTGTAGGGAGCTTAATGTATGCTATGGTATGTACTAGGCCAGATATTGCACATGTAGTGGGAGTCATTAGCAGGCATATGAGTCACTCTGGGATTGAGCATTGGAATGTAGTCAAATGGATTCTCAGATATTTGAGAGGTACAAGGCTATGTTGACTCATATTTGGAAGGAGATATAGATAGCAAGTGGAGTACTATAGGCTATGTATTTACTATTGGTGGGATAGCAGCGAGTTGGATTTCTCGGTTACAAAAGGTGAATGCTTTATCCACTATAGAGGCAGAGTATGTTGCTGCTACAGAGGCAACCAAGAAGGTTATATGTCTTCAATTCTTCATGGAAGAATTGGGATATTCATAGATGGAAAATTATCTATATACAAATAGCCAGAGTGCCATTCATCTTGCAAATAATTCTGCTTTGCACTCAAAGATAAAATATATACAATTGTGGTATCATTTCATTCGGTGAGTTTTGGATGATGGAAAGTTAAAGTTGGAAAATATACATATAGATGATAATCCAATAGATATGTTTACAAAGGTATTAACAAGGGAGAAGTTTAACTCTTGTTTAACTTTGGTTGGTATACTAGACTGAATAGAATAAAGGAACAATAGAGTCCAGGGTGGTTGGATCCAGTGGGAGCTTCATAGGGTAGCGGTTTTAGCTACAGGACCAGTCTCCAAGTGGGAGATTGTTGCTTTTTGTGGAGCCTGATCAATCCCCAAGTGGGATATTTTTATCTTGCGGTGATTGATCAGGGAAGTACTGTACAGTTTTTCCCCATTCTTGTTGGGGCTTAGGGGGCTATTTTTTGGCTATTTTTGGGCCGATATGTTGTAACCAATTCTAACCCTAAAGCGGAAAAATAAGCTTGTATAAAATGGCTTAGGGTTAGGGAATTCATGATGATGCATTTTTTTAGTATCTTCTTGTGGTGGTATTGAGTTGTAAGGGATTGCAGATTGTAATCAGGTTGTAATCACTGGATAATAAGAATATTAGTCTCGTTGTTGGTGGACGTATCCCAGGGCTTGGGTGAACCACATTAAATCTTTGTGTCTTGTGTTATTTTCTATGTAATATATTATTTTTTTATATTGGTTATATTTTCATGTAACTGTTATTTTTTGTCTTGTTAATCCCAACACTTTGCAAGATCGAAAAACACAAACTAGTTGTGAAATGTGAAGAACAATGAGTTCCCACCAAGAATCCAAGATAGATCAAATGAAAAGTAATCAATTGAAGTGCTAACCTAGGTGAAGGTAAAACATGATGCCACAAACACTCCATGAGGTGCACAACAAAAACTGATCCAAACTGAAGGAACATTGAATGAAACTCAACAACTCACAAACTGAAGAACATGAAGATAGAATATTTTTGGTTGATGCAAGATTGCCAAGAACTCAAGATGCTCCTATATTAATTCTTTCTTCTTCAGTTCTCTTTTATTGTTTATTTTCAACCTTTTCATCTTTTTCCTCAATTGTCATTGATTGTCCTACCAAAACATCAATTTTTACCGAAGAGATAGAATGCTCTACTTCTGAAGGATTCTGGTCTAGGTTATATACTTCTTCATCCTTATATTTTAGAATGGGGACTTCATTTGTTTAATTTTCCAACCATGCTAGTCAACTCACTGATTAGGTCTTCCTTCAACTACATTGCTTCATATTTCCTTTCCTTAAGTAAAGGGTGAACCCACAATAGTGGGTTACAATTTTTTGGAGGAAGGAATTCATCCTGAAAAATCATGAAAGCTTGGATTTACTCACATACTTTCGATAAAAATTACTTTCTATTGAAACTAGATACTTTTGATCAAAAGTACTTTTAATTTATATGAAAAGTTCATGTTTAAGGGAAATTTGTATAGTTTTATGTAAATTAATTTCGATAGAAAGTACTTTTTATCAAAACTAGGTACTTGCGATTGAAAGTACTTTCTATCAAAATTACATTCTATCGAAAGTCCCTGAGTAAGGGCAATTTGCAGAGTTTGATAAAATACTGCATATTTCATGCCTTCGGGGCTCAAGCGTGTGGGTAAAATGGAACAATTAGGAGATGTCTTTTTGCATAGTATAAGTACTCAGAATGAGATTTCTAACGATTATAGATTTGGCAATTTTTGAGTTTATTATGTATATGCTTTTTGACATTAATCGAATGTTGGTTTTTTATCAAATATAAACCTCTGAGTTTGACGTTCAATGAAAAATAGTAGAAAAGAGAAAAAATAATTGAAAAATAATAGTGCCCTCTATCTTCAAGTTTACTTTTTATATTAAAAAAAAATTGAAATTTAATAAATACACAAGTTATAAGCTATGTAGTCAAGGTATGTCAAAATTATGGTTTAGTCAACTTCAAACATTAATAAAATATGCAATAATCATGATAATGTCACGAAACCAATTGCATTCCCTTCATATGGATGTTACAAAACTAAATTTGAAATAATCACAATGATATCTATTTTAGAAAAAAAGTTATGCTCTATGAAAACAATGTAACTCTTTGAAAATGACATTTTCAACAACATACCAGTTTTCGTGGGAGAAAGAAAAAACCATTCAAAACAATTCAAAAATAAAAATAAAAAATATATTTAGGATCTAGATAGAAAATCCTAAAAGACTCTAATTTACTTTGTCTTCTGATTTCAAACATTTTAATGACAATATGCATCTGAATATGAAAGTTTTTTTCAAAATGTAGAGTTCAGTGTCTGTTCAAGCAAAAAAGTGTAACCCACTATTGCAGGTTCACCCTACATGAACTCTCTTCCTAATTAGATCTCAGTACTAATGTACATGTATTGTGTTTTTTAATTTCTCAATCTATTTATTCATTTCCTTAATCCATTCATCATTTCCCAATGCATCTCTAACAATTTTAGGCTCAAATTCACAAATTAAACATGTGTTGTTTCTTAACTTTCTTCGAGTCATCATTCCTTCTCTTTTATCTCCAATTATTTGATCTTGTGGATGGTGTCTTCCAACATATTTTGCAAGTACAGGTTCAGATCTTTGTTCTTCAATGTGTTCTCCACTCATTGCATGATCATCATTCTCATCAATAACTATTTGTTGATGCTCGGTCTGTAAAGACTATTGCTCGGTAGCATTATTTTGTTGCTCGGTAATGTTAGACTGTTTCTCAGGTAGAGTTTTAGGTTCTTCAATATAAAAAAATCTACCATAGTCTTCCAGTTCCTTTTTTCTTTCTTCATCATTATTTTATGCAAACTTGTCAACTCTCACATTTGCACTTTCAATAATTTTGTTAGTAGCCTTGTTCAAACATTTATAAGCCCTTCTTTTAGTAGAATATCATAGAAATATTCCTTCATCACCTTTTGAATCAAATTTCCCATTTTCATCATCTTTCAAAATGTATCATCTACTTCCAAATGTTTTGAAATAACTCACATTAGGTGTGTAACCATACCATAATTCATAAGGTGTCTTGTTTTATTCTTTCTTCAGTTGAACTCGATTAAGGGTATAAATAGTAGTACTAACAAATTCTCTCTAGTACATTTGTCCAACATCTTTTTCAATCATCATTATTCTAGCACAATCAATAATTGATCTATTCCTCCTTTTCATAATACCATTCTGCTGGGGTGTCCTCGATGCAGATACATTCTCCCATGTAAACATTTTGAAAGCTTCAGATTTTTTCTTTTAAGAACATGAAAATCATCATCCTAGAGAAATCATCAACAAATAAGATAAAATATTTGTCTCCATAATAATTTTGAGTTCTCATAGGACCACACAAGTCAGTATGAACTAACTCCAAAATTGCATTAGATGAGTAATGTTTTCTCTTGAAACTAGATTTTGACGTCTTACCCATTTGACATTGTTTGCACATTACATGGTTAGGTTTAGATATGCTCGGTAAACCTCTAACTCTCCTTTTATTAATGATATTTAACATGTTGTCAAAGTTCACATGACATAACCTCTTGTTCCATAACCATACATCTTCATTTTTAGCCAATAAATAATAAGTTTCAACATTGTCCAAATAGAATAAGTTACATTTTGATTGTTCACCAGTACCAATCATATTTCCAGTCTAATCATAGGTTTTCACATTTCTATTCTCAAATGCAACTTGTGACCTATATTATTTAGTTGTGCTACACTCAATAGATTATAGTTAAGTGCTTTCACCCAATATGCATTCTCACATCCGATCTTATTATTTAGTAATATAGATCCTTTTCCTTCTACTTAATAAGGTGTATCATTTCCCATTTTCATAGATCCACCATTATAATGTTCAAGATGTTCAAAATTTTCTTCATCACCAGTCATATGATGTGTGCAGCCACTATCAATAATCCAAGTATCATTCTTGCTAACTTTAGAAATAAGTGTTTTTTTAACATACCTTTCTTCTTCTTTGGAGTCTTCTTTCAAATCCACAAATACCACTTCTATGTCTTCATCAGCTTTAGACTCGGTGTCATCATCTTCATCTTCAACTAGGTAACATGTATTCTTTCCTTTATCTCTGTAGTCTTGGTTATCTCTATTACCTCTCGGTCAGTTGCCTATGTGATCTTGGTAATCTCTTATGTCATTCTTCTTTTCACTTGATCTTTCACTTGTTTTCTCATCTTATTTCATGTTAGGACATCTTGCAATAATTTGACCAATCTCTTTGCATTTAAAACATACCAAGGGTAGTTTACCTTTATATCTTCCTTTTCCATTTTGTAGTCTTCTTGCCATTAATGTTTCAAGTTCATCAAGTTCATCTTCTTCACTTTCACTTTCACTTTCATTTCTTATCTTATGTCTGCTACTTGATCTTCTAATTTTTAGAGATGACATAAATGAAGATTCTACCTTAGGTAACATACAGTTGTCATAGTTATTAAGCTCAAATCGAGTCAATCTTCCAATTAGACTATCAAGTGAAATATTATGACTAGGAGCTTCTCTCATTTCATGTATTACAAAGACTCTAATTGCATATGAAGGTAACAATGTTTTGATAATTTTACTTACCATAGTGTCTTCATCAATAGTTCCACCTACTCCTTGGATAGCATTCACAACTACCTTGATTCATTTGTTGTATTGAGTGATGTTTTCACCTTCTTTCATTTTCATGTCATCAAACTTTCCTCTTAGACTTTCATCTTTTTCCTTGAGCACATTCACATCTCCTCCATGAACTAGTGTATTTTTTCCCACATCTATTTTGCAGTTGTACATGTCTTAATATCATTAAATTTAGCATATGATAAAGAAGAAGCAATATCAATCATCATAGCATTGTGCTCTTGTCTTTCTTTCATATGTGTGACATTCAAAGGACCAGTGGGAGTGATAAACTCATTTTCCAATTAGTAGGTTACAGAATCACCAATCCCTGATATATATAACTTCATCCTTCTTTTCCATGTTGAGAAGTTATATTTTTTCAGCTTTAGAACCTCTGTCTTATACATCTTGTGATCTTTTACTTAAGTCCTTCAAACTTGTTTCTTCAAATAATCTAGCTCTGATACCAATTGTTAGATAACTGAGAAGGGGGGGGGGGTGAACCAGTTAAGTCTAGTTATCCTACAGTCCCAAATAATCTTAGATGTATAAAACTATTCATTCAATTCAATTAAACAACTCAGTAAAACTTTAACTATGCCTTTTTGTTCATTAACCAAATACCAGTAAATTATCTAGTGTATATACCAATCAAACCAAAATTTATAATGTGTAAAACATAATAACAAATTATCACATCCATACACATATAACACTTAATTTTTAACATGGAAACCCTATTAGGGGAAAAACCACATGGGACCAGTACCTAAGATAATTTCACTCTTCTAAAGTGAGCTTGGTTAAGAGCCAACCTTGTTAAAGGTTACAAAACACATTGTAAGGTGTGACCTTGTTAGAAGACTTATCACTAATAGTTCTCCATGACCAAACAATCACTATGGGGTCAACATGAAAACAATCAACATTCATTGAATTTCATAATGAAATATAAAGAATGTTAAGTCCCACTCGGTTAAGAGATTTATTTGTAGCAATGGTTAGAATGCAATAGTAAATAATATGATTCAAATATAACTTTCTTTGCAGATTTTCAGACCTATGCTAAGCTCAAAATACCTCTGGCCATCATAATCATTTCAATTTCCTTGTATACTCCGACTCTGTTCTGCTGGGTAATTCCTTTTTCTGACGCTTAGTGTTGTTTGTAGATTTTCTCGGTTTTGTCTTTAACCTGTCTAACCAGCTTCACATGAATGCAATCTCCTCATCTGCATCCTTATTCATAATGAATCTATTGTCTCCTTTGTTAATATGATTTAGAACAATAGAGAGGAGGGGTCAATCGATTGTTCTTAGGTCTATATGTATAAAACAATCTTTCAAAATCTTCAACAAATCAGATCTAATAACCAACACCTACTCGGTCATTACTGATTACATAATAGAAACATATAACATTGCAGTCCACTTATCCAATAGCATCTAACTTATAAAACATAGAAATGTTCAAACCAAAACATTCACACAAGTATCAACACCAGGATTTATAGTGGAAACCCAATTTGGGAAAAACCACTTTATAACATGTTACTATTATGTTCACTCTTCTGAAGTGAGCTCGGTGAAAAGCCAACCCTATCAAAGGTTACAGACACACTGTCAGGTGTGACCCAGTTAAAGGATTTTAACCACTCTATTAAAAGTGTGCCTTGTTATAGGACTTACATACACTCCATTAGAATGCAACCTTGTTCAAAGGATTTATACCTATGACTATTATGACTATTAGGTCAACCTCTATTAAATTGATTTTGACTATTAAAATGGTTAGAAAGTAGCAGTAATATTGATCTGAGAAACATACAACTCACTTTGCAAATATCAGATCCAATTCCATACACATATGCTAGCTTATTGACTGTGAACCTTTTCGATATCCATCACTAATCTACGCGGAACCCTTCAAGTGATCACAACACTTCTCCTTCAGCCTTTTCTGCTTAAACAGTTAATAACAATACTTCCAACATTCACTTCTTTTCATCTCTCTATTCAACCTCTTGCTTAGGTTTCCTTAATACTACCTCTATTAGGTCAATACATCTTTTGCCGCTTAACCTCCTTTGTAGATCTTAGGGTTAGGTCAGATTCATTGAATCCATCCTACATTATGTTCTTTGGCTTATGTTTTGAATATCTCAAATCTCTTAAAGATTTACAATAAAATGTTTAAATGCTTTCATACAATCAATAAATAAAGTCAACATGTTTTACATAATTCAAGAATTCAACGATGTCGGCTAGAAATCTGAATTCTTCAACAAATGCAAAATACTGATGCTTGATCAATATTGTGTCCAACTTCTTGGTCTTCTCTAGAAAGCTCGGTCACCACATAAACTGTTCCTTTGGCTAACACTATCTTCCTCAGCAATTAACTGGTGTTCGGTCAACACTATTTTTACTCGGCATTCACTAGCTCGGTTGACACAAACAACACTGAGCTTAAACTATATTTCTTCACTTATGCTCAGTCAAGCCTACCAGTTTAGTCTTCATTCTTACTAAGATAAACAATACATTGTCTTATCATTGTGCCACATAATCAAGTACTCATTGAAGCATCAAGATAACTCAACCTTTCCTTAGGTGCTGTTGTTACCAACCTTTCCTATCCCCTTAGCAACACTCAAATAGATATAGTACTTTCTTAAATAGCAATAGTCTTACCAGTTAAGGTTTGACATCAATGATAATACAATAATTTCTTTAATTGCAGTTTCCAACAATCTCCCTCTTTGGCATTGATGGCAACACCATATGAATATCACATGAATTACCAACCAATCCAAAACTTATCTGTCATCAGAGAAATGTGTAATATCCTTAGCTTCATTTTGATACATAATTTATTAGCCATGCATGACCGTCCACTGAATTTCTCTCACTGTCTAGATCTTCTCATTCTGTGTATTCATCTGTATTCAACTGTCATTATCTCCTTCTTTGAAAAAAATGCCAAAGCAGCAACAAAAACATACATCCTGTAGATGTGGATATCATCTTTTTAGTTCAGTAGAATATTTCTCCCTCTATCATCTTTCTTATGACTTATTTTGACTTGTTGTGCTCTTCACAACTCTAGGCTACTCCTAAAGTGTGACCTTTCTCTGCATCAATATGTTAGATGTTCTTTGCAGCACACTTGATGCAGTGATCCTAGCTTGACTAGGCAGCCTCAGTTAGGGGAAGGACCCCTAATTGACTTCTCAGGTATTCATGAGCTTCTTTAGGTAAAGCTTTAGTGAATATAGCTGCTATTTGTTCCTTGGTATTCACATATTCCATGCGGACCTCTTTATCTTGTACCAGTTCTCTCAAGTAGTGATACTTGATGGCAATGTGTTTGGTTTTAGTATGCATCACTGGGTTTTTAGAGATGTTGATAGCACTTGTGTTGTCACAGAAGATGACAACTGGTTCAGTGATTTCTTCTTTCATGCCTACCAACAATTTCTTTATCCATATCAAATTTGAACAATTGACAGTTGCAGCCACATACTCAGCTTCAGCATTAGATTGGGAAATGCAATTCTATTTCTTGCTTGTCCAGGAAACTAATCTCTGTCCAAGAAAGAAAACTCTGCCACTAGTACTCTTTCTGTCATCTACATTTCCTAACCCAATCAGCATCTGTATACACTCTCAGTTCAAATTTGTCATGCTTCTTGTAGTACAATCCATAGTTAGTAGTTCCTTTCAAGTATCTCATGATTCTTTTAACCGCCATCATGTGAGTTTCCTTAGGATTGGTAGAAAATCTTGCCACAATCCCAATAGCTAATGCAATATCTGGTCTGCTATGTACAACATACTGTAGCTTTCCAATCATAGATCTATACAAAGTCTGGTTAACTTCTATAGCATCATCATTCTTCGACAACTTTTGTCCAGTAGACATGGGAGTACTTATTGGCCTTGAGTCTTCCATACCAAAGGTTTTCAGTATCTCATGAACATATTTAGACTGGGTGATGAATATTCCTTTCTCCATCTGATATACTTGCAAACCAACAAAAAATTTGATCTCTCCAAACATACTCATTTCAAATTCAGATTGCATTTCATTTGAAAATTTTTTACACAAGGCATCTTGTCCACCAAATATAATATCTGTAAGACTTGAAAGGCAAATCTTAGTGCATGTAATAATTAGTTAAATTATTACAAGACTAATGCATGCAAGTTTATATTTAAAACAACTAGTGCATGAGTTTAAAACAACTCGTGCATGTGTGTTTAAATATAAACAACTAAAGTAAAAGAGTTGACATCTTAAGAAGGTAGTAAAGATTAATTAACATAATTAATACTTTACTCTAACACCCCCCCTTAAGATGAGCAACAATGCAGCTACAAACAATGCAAGAAGAAAGCAAAGGAAACTATAGTGCTAAAAGAATAAAAATGGGTCCCGACAACATGGCCTGATGAGGTACCCATGTACAAAAGAGAGTCTCTATAAAGTGGAGAAATAGAGAAAACCACATAGGAAAAACTCTACTCCAAAAGGAGACCAAAACTAATCTGAAGGACTGAAGAAGCCTCCAAAACTAGGAATGTTCCAGAAAATAGGAACAAGAATGAACATGTAGAACATCACTAAAGCAAGAAGATGCAAACTCTATCAAGAAGTAACTGTTGATCTAAAGATCCTCCCTAGAAATATGACCAGGTAGAGAAGACTGTAATCTGCATGAGTGCCCTCAAATAACACTACTCGAATTAGGAGGCAAACAAAGGCAAACACCTGAACTCAAAGATACAGATGGCATAAACACCAAAAGTTTGAAGAGCTGATCAATCAAAGATGGAAGAGTGCATCCAAAAAATAGGAAAGAAAAGAGTATCCATATGGTAAATGATCCATCTCACCGAAATGCATAGGTACCCAGCCACTGCAACCACCTAGTACATAGGATCAAATACTAAATACATTGCTCACACAATCGAACCAAGGAAGTAGTAGAACTACCAGTAGAAACCCCCCCATACTGCTGACAAGGGAGTAATGATAGGTACACTGAAAAGATCATCCAATATGAACTGCATGATGAAGAAGAATCTAAAACATCAAATGTGCAGAGAGAGTATAAACACATATAGAGATACCTGAGGCTAATGTCGTGGAAGGAACACTCACTTGAAAAAGGTAGATAGAAAACAAAGGCAAACATCAAACCCCCCCATGCAACTTTATAATAGAGTGCAAGTACATAAAGCACAAACATGTGCAAGATTCCATACATGCAATAGAATGACACTTTATCTTAGTGTGTGTGCATAAAAGAATGCTACAAAAGTGAGGTATACATTGCTCAAAGAAGAGCGAAGGCTGCTGAAACAAAAGAACAACCTAAAAAGAGTCATCCCCTAAAGGGAAGAGATCCCAAGACCTGTAACATCCAAGATATCCACTAGAGTGTAGAAATGCAAAAAATTGAATAAAATATACCCGAAGAAGATTCTAGAAAAAAGACTCATAGAACTAGAAAGCTCTTAGAACAAACTTTCCAACGATATCTCGCTTTCCCAAAATGGAGTCCAGATGCGCAATATAGAGCTTTTAGAGTGCAAAATTGAACATCTAGCTTTGATAGTAAAAAAACACCATGAAAAAAAAAATAAAAAAATTCAAACCTCCAGATCTGGATAGAGCTCAGAACTAGCTTTTTGACGATATCTTGTTTTCCCAATTTCGACATCGTATGTTCAAATTACAAGCAAAATACCAACTATTGCGCTGGAGGGCCCAAATGGTGTCTAAATGTGCTGATGTCAGCACTTCATGGGCTTAAAATTGATGGTCAAATGGTCATCACAACATGCAAGCCCCTTGGGGCTAAAATTCTTAGCCGCTAGTCGCCATATGACCAGGGGCTAAAACTGCATTCATTGGCTTAAATTTGACAGCCAAATGGCCGTCATTAGCAATTATTTTTTTTTAAAAAGATAAATTTTTATTTTTTTTTCAAATTCCCATGCGCGCCTCGAGATCTGTGTCAGACCATTTTGATTTTGCCTCGATTTGCATGCCAAAATTTATGGTCTTAATTTGCGTTCCAAACAACAAAATTTTTACCTCAATTTGCGTGCCAAAACTAGAGAATTTTGCCTGCATACAAAAATTTGTTACAAGGAAGTAGAGACAAGAAGAGGGCAAGGGTTTGACTCAAAAATATGAAGAACAAAATATCCTCAATTAATGAATGAATTAAATGTACAATGGATCATCCTTATAAATGAAATCAAAAGCCTTGAAAGGTAAATCCTAGTGCATGTAATAATTAGTTAAATTATTACAAGTCTAATGCATGCAAGTTTATATTTAAAACAACTAGTGCATGAGTTTAAAACAACTTGTGCATGTGAGTTTAAATATAAACAACTAAAGTAAAAGAGTTGACATCTTAAGAAGGGAGTAAAGTTAATTAATAAAATTAATACTTTACTCTAACAGATGGGCTTAAATTTGACGGCCAAATGGCCATCGTCACCCAAAATGAAAAAATAAAAAAATAAAATAAAATTTTTTTTTTTGGCAAAATTGCATGTGCACCTCGGGATCCGTGTCAAGCCTTTCAAATTTTTGCCTCAATTTGCATGCCAATTTTTTTGTCTTGATTTGCGTGCTAGACAACAAAATTTTGCCTCATTTTGCATGTCAATCTGTACAAATTTTGTCTCGGGAAGCATGTAGATCTGTACAATTTCCACCTCATGAAGCATGTCAAGCTTATGGTATAAAAAAAGCCCCAAAATGCAAAGTTGTCCAAATTGGACGTGCCTTATATCGAGATAGGGGTTTGGGGGCGCTGCGAGCTCAACGGTGAGGTCCATTTGAGCTCAAAGTGCACCAAAATTTAGAGACCCCCTATTTTTAATATAAAAAAAAGGGCCCTAATCTGAATCCTTCAAACGCGAACAAGTTGTAGCAGATTAGGTTATGATACCATGTAGGATTTGAGCAATACAAATCTACAAAACCCGAAGATCACCTGCATACAAAAACCTGTTACAAGGAAGTAGAGACAAGAAGAGGGCAAGGGTTTGACTCAAAAATATGAAGAACAAAATATCCTCAAATAATGAATGAATTAAATGTACAATGGATCATCCTTATAAAGGAGATCAAAAGCCTTGAAAGGCAAACCCTAGTGCATGTAATAATTAGTTAAATTATTACAAGACTAATGCATGCAAGTTTATATTTAAAATAACTAGTGCATGAGTTTAAAACAACTCGTGCATGTGTGTTTAAATATAAACAACTAAAGTAAAGAGTTGACATCTTAAGAAGGTAGTAAAGATTAATTAACATAATTAATACTTTACTCTAACAATATCATCTACAAAGATTTTGGCTAACATGATTCCTTTACCTTTTTCATCTTTCATGTACAGATTGCTTGTGTCATTTGTCCTTGAGAATCCAATATGTATTAAGTGGTTGTGCAATCTCGCATACCATGCTTTGGGAGCTTACTTTAATCCATATAGTGCTTTATTCAGTTTGCAAACCATGTGTCTTCTATGGATCAACAAATCCTTCAGGCTATTCAATATAGACTTCTTCTTCCTATATACCATTTAAAAATGCAGACTTGACATCCATTTGGTATACCTTGAAATTTTTATGGGCAGCATACGCAAGCAGAGCTCTGACTGCTTCCAATCTTGCTACAGGGGCAAATATTTCCCCATAATCTATTCCTTCTTCTTGTGCGTAGCCTTTGCATACCAGCCTAGCCTTATTTCTTGTGATTTGACCATGTTCATTTAGCTTATTACGAAATACCCACTTTGTCCTAATGACATTCTTATCTTCTGGTCTCAGCACCAGAGTCCAAGTATCATTCTTCTCTATCTGGTCAATCTCTTCATTCATTGCTTCTATATAGTCTTCATTTTCTAATGCTTCCTTTGTTGTCTTAGGCTCATATTCACACAGTAAAAATGTTGGATCTCTTACTTTGCTTCTTGTCTGAATTCCGGTATCTTTATCTCCAATAATCTGTTTAGGCTTGTGATGTCTCCGTACATATTGTGCTAGAACATGTTCTTCTCTTCTTTCATTCAGCTCATCAGGTTCTCCAACCAGATTGTCAGATTTAGCTTCTGAATGCTCAGAAACCTCTTCTTGATACTCGATAGCTTCTTCCTGTCGCTCGGCACATTCTTGTTCTCTCTCGGCATTATTATCCTGATGCTCGACATTGCTTACCCGAGACTCAGCATCAGGTGCAGGTCTGTCACTTGCCTCTCCTTCCTCTATATACATAAAAGATCTATAATCTTTTGGTACTCTGTTACTGTCAACTTCATTTTTCTCTGCATACTCATCAACTTTGACATTTACACTTTCCACAATTTTATTAGTGTTAGAATTCAGACACTTATAAGCTTTACTTTTTGTGGAATAGACTAGGAATATACCTTCATCGCCTTTAGCATCAAATTTTCCATTCCTACTATCCTTCAATATGTAGCACTTACTTCAAAAGATTCTAAAGTATTTTACATTTGGTGCATACCCATGCCATAATTCATAAGGTGTCAGATTTGTACCTTTTTTGATCTGTACTTGGTTAAGAGTATAAACAGCTGTACTTACAACTTCTTTCCAATACTTTTGTACAACATTCTTTTTAATCATTAATGTCTATGCACAGTCCAAGATAGATCTATTCCTTCTCTCTGCTATATCATTCTGTGGAGGAGTTCTAGGCGCAGACATCTATCTTTTGATCCCTCTATCATTGAAAAATAGATTGAACTCATTTGATGTGAATTCTCCACCTTGGTCAGATCTCAAACACTTCAGGTTTTTACCTGTCTCTTTTTCAACCTTGGCCACATACCACTTAAAAAATTGAAAAGCATCAGATTTTTCTTTTAGGAACATTATATACATCATTCTGGTATAATCATCAACAAATAGGATAAAATATCTAGCACCACAATAACTTTGTACACCCATCGGTCCACAAAGGTCAGTATGAACCAAATCTAAGACATTCTCTGAAGTAAAGGTTTTGCTCTTGAAACTAGACTTAGTCATCTTACCCAACTGACATTCTTTGCACATTACATTCTCAGGTTTCTTCAATCTAGGTAGACCTCTCACTTTCTTTTTCTTGCTAATTTCTACCAGATTATCAAAGTTAACATGACATAGCCACTTATGCCATAACCAAATATCATCAAGTTGTGCAATCATACATGTTTCTTCAGATAGGTCTAGATAGAACAAATTACCTCTTGTCTATTCTCCACTTCCAATCAGTTCACCTATAGCATCAAATATTTTGGCCTTCCTATGATGAAATTCCACTCGGTAGCCAGTGCTATTAAGCTATGCAACACTCAGTAGATTATAATTAAGACCCTCAACCCAATAAGTATTTTCACAAGAGATCTTATTAGTCAGCTTAATCAATCATTTTCCTCTAACAGGACATGGAGCATCATTTATAAACTTTACACTCCTACCTTTATAATGGTTTAAGGTATCAAACTTACTCTTATCTCCAGTCATATGATGTGAACAACCACTATCAATAATCCATTTATCATTTTTGTTCACATAAGATATTAATGTAGTTTTATCATCCTCATCAAATTCATCTTTCATGGAAACATAGACAACTTCAATTTCAAAATCATCATTATCAGTGTCAGTTTCTTCTTCAGCAATGTAGCAGGATTTCTTACCTTTCCCTTTGTAGTCTTTGTATCTTTGGTAACCTCTATCCTCTCTTTTGTCTTTTTGCTTGCTATCTCTTTCTTCATCCTTATTATCCCTGTTAGGACATCTAGCAGCTATATGACCAACCTTGTTACATGAAAAACATATAATAGGGAGTTTACCTTTGTACCTTCCTTTTCCACTTTTCAATCTTCTAGCCATAAGAGCTTCTAGATCCTCAAGTTCTTCATCAGATGTGCCATTCTCACTATCACTTTCACTTTCACTTTCACTGATGCATATTTCTTTTTCCTTCCTTGATTTTTTCAAAACCATATGAGACTTAAAAGTAGATTCAATACTACCAATAGTGAAGTTATCATAGTTAGAAAGTTCAAAAGCAGTAAGCTTGCCGACCAAACTTTCTAAGGTAAGGACATTAGGAGAGTTACATCTAGATTCCTAGATTGCAGAAATTTTGATTGCATATATAGGACGCAGAGTTCTCAATACTTTTCCTATTACAGTTTCATCCTCAATAGTTCCATTTGCTCCTCTAATAGCATTTACAACTTCTTTTATTCTACCATAATATTGTGCAATATTCTCACCTTCTTGCATTCTCATTTCATCAAATTTACCTCTTAGGCTCTCAGCTTTTCTCTCAGCACATTCACATCACCACCATAAATGCTTGCAAGGGTGTCCCACATTTCCTTTGCAGTACTACAGTCTTTGATGTCTTTGAATTCTGGATAACTTAGGGAAGACGCAATCTCCAACATTGCTTGGTTGTGTTCTTGTTTGGCTTTCATTTTCTCGGCAGTCAGAGGTGCAACAGGTGTGACATACTCATGTTCAATGTAATACTTAGTAGAATCACAAATACCATCCAGATGTAGCTTCATCAAACTTTTCCATGTGGGAAAGTTTTCCTTATTCAGCTTGGGTACCTCCTTCTTATACATCTTGATCATTTTCTTCAAGTACCTTCAAACTTGTTCTTTGTAAGCAACAACAACTCTGATACTAATTGTTAATATGATTTAGAACAACAGAGAGGGGGGGTGAATCAGTTGTTCTCAGGTCCAGATGTATAAAACAATCTTTAAAACTCTTCAACAAATCAGATCTAATAACCAACACCTACTCGGTCATTACTAATTGCATAAAAAAAACATATAACATTGTAGTCCACTTATCCAATAGCATCTAACTTATAAAACATAGAAATGTTCAAACCAAAACATTCACACAAGTATCAACACCAGGGTTTATAATGGAAACCCAATTTGGGAAAAACCACTTTGTAACATGTTACTATTATGTTCACTCTTCTGAAGTGAGCTCGGTGAAAAGTCAACCCTATCAAAGGTTATAAACACACTGTCAGGTGTGACCCAGTTAAAGGATTTCAACCACTTTGTTAAAAGTGCACCTTATTATAGGACTTACATACACTCCATTAGAATGCAACCTTGTTCAAAGGATTTATACCTATTATTGTTAGGTCAATCTCTATTAAAAGGATTTTGACTGTTACAATGGTTAAAAAGTAGCAGTAATATTGATTTGAGAAACATACAACTCACTTTGCAAATATTAGATCCAATTCCATACACATATGTTGGCTTACTGACTGTGAACCTTTTCCATCTCCATCACTGATCTGCTCGAAACCCTTCAAGCAATCACAACACTTCTCCTTTAGCCTTTTATGCTTAAACAGTCAATAACAATACTTCCAGCATTCACTTCTTTTTGTCTCTCTATTCAACCTCTTGCTTAGGTTTTCTTAATACTACCTCTATTATGTCAACACATCTTTTGTCGCTTAACCTCCTTCATAGATCTTAGGGTTAGGTCAGATTCATTGAATCCGTCCTACATTATGTTCTTTGGCTTATCTTTGAAATATCTTGAATCTCTTAAAGATTTACAATAAAACATTTTACAATGCATTAAATGCTTTCATACAATCAATAAATAAAGTCAACATGTTTTACATAATTCAAGAATTCAACGATGTTAGCTAGAAATCTGAATTCTTCAACAAATGCAAAATACTGACGCTCGATCGATACTGTGTCCAACTTCTCGGTCTTCTCTAGAAAGCTCGGTCACCACATAAACTATTCCCTCGGCTAATACTGTCTTCCTCGACAATTAACTGGTGTTCGATCAACACTATTTTTACTTGACATTCACTAGCTCGGTCGACACAAACAACACTCGGCTTAAACTAGATTTATTCACTTATGCTCGGTCAAGCCTACCAGTTTAGTCTTCATTCTTACTAAGATAAACAATACATTGTCTTATCATTGTGCCACATAATCAAGTACTCATTGAAGTATCAAGATAACTCAACCTTTCTTTAGGTGTTGTGGTTACCAACCTTTCCTATCCCCTTAGAAACACTCAAATAGATATAGTACTTTCTTAAATAGCAATAGTCTTACCAGTTAAGGTTTGACATCAATGACAATATAACAATTGCTTCAATTGTAGTTTCCAACATCCTTTTATATAAATAATAAACCATTTTCTTCTCATCCATATATTTTGCCTCTTAATATTCACCATCTATTTTTACACTTCAACCTTCCTCGAAACTTGTGTCTCTAACATGTTTCATTCTAGATCATCTAATCATCCTTGAATTTTATTAGCCATTTGATCATCATAAATTTTTTTAATCTTTAACCTCGAAATCATCCATATTCATCCATTTCATCATCTTTATTCGGGAGTCATATGTTCCATTTATTTATTTCACATGGTCAATACCACGATGTTTCAGTGACTTCTAACGTGGTTAATATTGTACTCGATATACACTACGCTTTCTCGGTGTACACTGTTTCAACTCAGTGTATACTAAGTTCTTCATTTACTGACCACATAAACTTGTACATTCTTGATTCTCAATTCATAACAAAATTATGTAATATAATAAAATCACTAACATAATGTCATAGACAAATCAATAAGTTACCCAATGAATACCATATCCATATCTTTCTCATACATCTCATCTTCATGTTAATATCTCATTCCTTCACCATTATTTCCTTCTTCAAATGTTTGTAACTATCATGATAAGTATAGTCAAAACTAGTTGACATCAATGACAATATAATAACTAATTTAATGTGTCACATATATCTTTGTGGCTTGGTGATCATCAATCTCTCTCTTTGAAGTATCCAATCAATTGTCAATCTCTTTCCTTAAAATATTCAATCAGTTGCAGTATAACATGAAATCGATATTGTTCTTATATTTTCAATAATAGACATAGGGATCATATCCCTATTATGCATATTAAACTGTAATACAAAGAAAAACTGAGTATATTGTACATCTCTATCAATATCATCTTTGTACCTTGTCTTTCATTGATAAATTTGGTGTGCAAGTAGTCTGTCTAGAGACTAGAAAACTTGTTCTTGACTGGGTAGAGTGTTTGAAAAATAGAATAGAAAGCATAGTGCTTGGGTTCCAAACCATAATGCAAATTTCTTATTACTTGTCTTGATTCGGTGTAAATTTTTAATGAACTACTCCTTAATGATCTCATAGAGGTCATAGTTGATATTGTTGACAGCCATATCATGTGTTGTGAATACCACCATTGAAGAAATAAAAGTTTCCCTATTTGAATAGTATAATTTGTTTTCAATTTCTTGAGCAACATACCTCAATGCAAGGTTTATAATAGTATTAATTGTTAGAGACCTTCCATCATGCACAGCTTGGGTGAGGTCTTCAACTTCCTTAGTCTTTACAACCTTTATCTTTGGTAGAATACCAATATTGTTGAGACCTATCACTTTCTTCTTTACTTCCTTAGTTATCAGGTGGTAGTTATCTAACCACGAAAAATTATCATGAAAATGGTTCATTTCCATTCTAACCCACTTATCTTCAACATTAAAGTTTGGAAAGTAATTCCAAACGTCCAACTTCTTTTCAACCAAAACCCTATATTCTACCTTGACCTTTAAGCATTTGTTAGATAACTCTTTAATCCACAAATCCATCATCTTGGAATGATCAAAATCATCTAAATTTCAATAGAGATGGGCTCACACATCTTCAATGGGGATGACATAATGATGAATTCAAGATGGACATCACGTTAAATATTTTTTGTGGAAATGTCTAAGAAAGTTTTGAAAATAGGTCGTGGTTCGATGGAGACATCAACCAGAATGAGATTAGATAGAATATCCATTGCATAATGATGTGAATGAAGAATACTAATAAAATGCCTCTAATTCAAGCCAAAAACCCTGATTCCACATTACTCTTCTTTCACCTTATCTCTTCTAAAAAATAATTTCTCTTTGTGAAGAAAATGACTTGTTTTAATTGTATTTAAAGTATAACCTCAAAATAAATGCCATTTAGTCACATTCAATGCACCATAGTCCCACTATGACCACTTTTACCAGATGTGAATATATTCATGGCCTTTTCTTTTACCAAAGACTCTTTAATGGATTAGATCTGATGTATCTATAACCATTTGCACACTAAAGGATGTGAGATGACCACTAAAATATTTCTTCCCCTAACAAATAGCCGAGAGGCTGCTAATTATCAAGACATATCTTTGTACTAGAACTAGAGAAACTGTCTTCCTTATTTCTCCAAATCTTTTTCATTTCTTCCTTGACCTCTTCTTTGTTTATCTTCTTAGCTAGTTTGGTAGGTTTGACTTCAAAATATTTGTAGAATCTTGTAATGTGTCCAAACTTGTATTTGAAGCATTGATGGGTATCCTTCTCTTGTCTTGAATTTCATCGGTTAACCTTATGTCCATATGCATAAAACGTATAAAAATAAGTATAAAATTGACTACTTCTACTAGATTTCCTACATTGACTTTCCTTATGAACATAAATATTGCAATTAAAACATCTACCAAAATGAGATCTACTATTTTGATTTGATATAATTCTACAATTTACCACTTTGTGTCCTAATTTTTTGCAATTGAAACAATGACCCTTAAATGAATGGGGTTTTATACTTACCTAGGGGTTTACCGAAGTCTTTCCTTTGTCCTTTTAATTAGATGAAAACTTATGTTCTCTTATCAAATTTAATATTTCTTTTTCTCTAGATTTTTTGTGATAACATTCACCAGTTTTGTAATTAAGTCCTTTCTTTTCTGCTAGAGACCTTTGAGTATTCAATATTTCAATGATCTTCTATGAACTTGATTTGATTTTGTCTTCGTTTTCTTGGATTCCTCTAGATTATTCTTGAGAGACTTCATTTATTTTTCCATCCTTTTTCATTCAGCAAATTTTCTCTTGATCATGTTATTTAGATACTTCTTGGTCTTATCATCTTCTTCTCTTTTGGCTCTCATATTAGTGATAGTTTAATTTTCTTGCTTGTGTTAATTACTAACTTCTTTATGTCTTGATTTTTCCAAATCTTCTCTTTTAACCTCAAGATGCATTCATTTTCAATTTGAATATTTTTTGATGGTCCTTATGCCTGATTATAATGGTCTGGACCAAAACAACCATAAGCCATGGTGGAATTAAATATTTATGTCATTAATGCTATTGTTGGTGAGAGTGTTGAAATGTTAGAGAGTTGTAGTAGAATGTCTAGAAAGATGAAATTAATGTCAATCAAAAAATGGGATAAGATAATAATTTTTTAATCATCAAAAGGCTTCTCCTACTCCTATCAAGGTTGGTCTTCTACTATTGAGGTGGAGATTGTTCTTGCGAGATAAATTGGGAATTGTTGCAAGGGAATCTTTCCCCCCCTTTTCCAATTTTTTTCTCCTTTTTATCCTATTGAGGTTGAAATTAAATATGGTGATGGGATTTTGTATCAACATTCAAAGGAAGTAATTAAAATAATTGTAATATAATAAAAGCTCTTTCTTGATGTTTTTCTTGGCTTAGGGATGCAAGTCTGAGAGGTTTTGGTTATGACTATAGTTTTGGTGTTGTAGAAATTGACTTTCATTTTTTAATCTATGTTTGAATGTTGGTTAGCTATGATTTATCTCTATGTTTCCATATATAATAGGGTTTTAGGTCCTTTCAAAACTTGTTCATTTGGACCAACTATGGTCTTTTTGTATAGGGTTTGAAGATCTAATAAAAATAATACTTCTTAACATAATATGGATAATCATTTGCACCAAAAATATATAATGTAAATAATTTATTTATTATTTTAATATATCATCATTTTTAAATATCAATAGACATTATATAATGACAATAGAGCATTTTGTCTCATTTTGTGTAGATAAAAACCAAAACATAGCTAACATACATTTGAAAAACTAAAATTATAAAAATAAGATATATCTTTCTCACATTTTTCTCTCTAGGCTTTTTCCATATGACTAATGAGGGGTGATCTTGGGTCCCCTTCCTTTTTGTGAATATGTAGTACTAGTCTAATGCAGTGCCAAGGTGGGAGAATCTCCAAAGGAGATTCCCAACCTTGTAGCTAAGAGTACATAGGAAGCAATAACACACAATAGAGAGAGAACACACAATCCAATGTATTATTTGAATATTAAACAACATAAATGTCAGGTTGTGAGGCCTTCCCGATTATGACTACATACAAAGAAATGAATCTCAAATCCTAATATCAATCTTTCAAAGTCTCAGATCTAAGTTTCATGAATCAACTACAAACCTAATAGCACCACTTCTAAACATACATCGACATATAAGCAACACCTCCAAAGTCAGCCAAGAAAGAATTACATTCCCCAAGAAAAGGAAATGTGTATAACAAGTAGGTTTGACCCAAAATGAATTAGAGATCTAGGAAAAGGAAACCACAAGGAGCACATTCATAGAAAATGTTCCACAGAAGATCCAAAAATCACATGTTATGATTGGAATGGCCTATATCCAAAGATTGACAACCACACATCGAATCTAAAAATAGGTCCAAGCAAGAAATGAACACATTACCCAAGGACATGACTTGGACCAATTCTCAAACATCTACAAAAATCAAGAAGTGTGATCATAGGAAGATGATTCTAAATAGTGTTGGTAAGTGATTTTTGGAGAGAGATATAAAGCACTTGAGGGTTGTCATTTATGGAAACACATCTGATATGATGATCGCATGAATTTAAGTATAGCTTTAGAGATACAGTCTTGAAAATAACTATGGAAACACATTTGCAGAGTACATCAGTAGTGTTTTGGACATCAAAGATAGTATATTATAGTTGATGAATTGTGAGCTCAGAAAAAGATATTTTGGGATGTGTATGACCTTCAGTTAAGGTCGCTTGTGTTTTGGTATTGTTGCCAGTAAGTTGTAGTGATATGAAGACATGCAAAGACAAAGGAATAGTGAAACATAACATATGAACAATTGCAATGATTAAGGGAATATAAGATGGAATGGTAACATGCTAAGTTAGATAAAGATTATGGATTACCGACACTTTGGTAATATAAGATCACTGACTTAGTATTTACTCTTTGCATTCTTAATTATTCTATTTTGTATTGTATTTGGGACTCGACTGAATGATAGAATACATATTTATATGAAGAACTTTTTGTAAAGAAAAGTGATGATTATGTGAGACAGTGATAGCGAGATAGATTGATGGCAGATGTGAGATTAGAGGTTGACAGATGTTATTGAGAACTACAAATGGAACTACCAAAGCATAGCATATGCTTGTTTTGTTCATCCTTGAGAACACTTTGTAACCAAAGTATTGATTGTAAGACTTGTAATCTCAGTATACCTTTAACAGGGTTGATATTCCTCTAACAAGGAAATGTACTATGTAATACTCACCTCCTAACAGGGCTAGGTCTCCTAACAAGGATATTATACTTTAGTGCATATTTGTGGGTACCATCCCCACCGGGGTTTTCCCTTGGCTAGGGTTTCCTCAAAAACAAATAATGGTGTTATGAGTTGTGTATTATTTTCTTATGTTCTTTTCATTTCTACAATCATATGGTTAATTAAGATTTGGTTTAAGTTTATAATAAAGTGTTGTAATATTGATTCACCCCCCCTCTCAGTATTACTCAATCCTAACAAATAGGTCTCAAATAAGACTATACAAACACACATGCTATCTTGAACAAATAAATGATCGGTCAACATAATATCTCCAACCGAAAAATAAGAACAAATACAAAGAACTGCTTTTTGGTTGATGCAAGATTTCGTTGAACACAAGATGCTCCCACATTGGACACTTGGGGTTGATAAAACTAATGCTCCACATTAGTGTTGTACAACCCAAGAAGAATCCAAACGATCCAACTCGGATTGGGAAATCCAAATAGCATCCTCAACCTGTTTGTTCTTCCACTTAACTAAGTACTCCATGTAATCCTTTTGTCTTGTGATCCTTCAAATTATGCTATCCAAGACCTTCTCAATTTCCTTTGTCTTCTTCTTAGGATATTCTCGCTTCATGTCTATCTCATCATCTGAATCATGGTATTCATACAAATCTACAATTTTGAATATAGGTGATGTTTCCATGTCAACCGGTAATTCAATCTCAAAAGAATTACCACTATCAAACATCTTCAGTATCTTACAAGGCCAAAAATTCTTCATCTTCAGCTTACTGGAGGTTCAAACGAGAAATATGCCTTTATTTAAATGAATCATAATTTCATCACCAACTTCAAAATTCTTATGTATCCTAGATTGGTCAGTTGTATCCTTATATTATGATTACCGTGTTCCAGATTATACTTCACCTCATCATGCAAAGTCTTCACGAGTTCAACATATCCCTCTGCTTCAACACTTATCTTCTCTTACAAAGAAAGATCTTTCAAATATGATATTCCTTTAGGATGCATGCAAGTAACAATTTCAAAAGGTTTTTTTCCTATACTACAGTTCACTGAATTGTTATATGCAAATTCTTCTTGTTTATCTCCAATAAGAAATCTTAACAAATTACCCAAAATCCTATTCACAACTTCTATTTGTCCATTGGTTTGTGGATGAAATGTAGAACTGAAATTCAAATCTATACCCATCCTCTTCCAAATTATCTTCCAAAAGTATCCCACAAACTTACTATCTCGATCAGAAACAATAGTCTTAGGCAACCCTTGCAATCTCATTACTCCTCTAAATAATATATTAGCTATATGAACAACATCTGATGTTTTATTATAAGGAATAAAATGTGACATCTTTGAAAATTGTCTACCACAACAAATATAGTCATTACCTCTTTGTTCCTTCGGTAAGCCAAGAACAAAATCCATACTAATGTCTTCCCACTGTCTACTAGGAACAGGTGAAGGTGTGTATAACCCTATATTCTGACTTACTCCCTTAGAAACTTGACAAATTCTACAACTTCTAACAAATTTTTGAACATCCTTATAAAACTGAGGCCAAAAGTATTTTTCCTTAATCAAACTCATTATTTTACCAATACCAAAATGTCATGTAAGTTCTCCACTATGTTTCTCCTTGATTAGATTTTCCCTCATAGATCCTCTTGGTATACATAACTAAATGCCTTTGAACAACATAACTTTTTGAATGAATTAATAAATCCACTTACTCTAATTATATGTGATCAGTTCATTACATGTTTTCCAAGGTTCTGCAAAATCGGGATCAGTTTCATACAAACTTCTCAAATCATCAAAACCAAGTACCTCAACTCTCATCTCAGTCAATAAACTTCTTCTTTGCAAAGCATCAACAACCCTATTTGACAATCCACTTCTATGCTTCAAGACAAAAGTAAAATTCTACAAGTAATCAACCCACTTCATATGTCTTCGATTCAACTTATTCCGACTACCCAAATATTGCAATACTTTATGATAGGTAAACAATACAAATTCCTTAGGTATCAAATAGTGTCTCCACTTCTTTAATTCTTGAACAATAGCATAGAATTCTTGATCATAGACCGAATACTTCCTCTTAGCATCATTCAATTTATCACTATAAAAAGAAACAGGTTTACCTTATTGACTCAATACTTCTCCTATTGCACTTCCACTTGCATCACAATCAACTTGAAATAGTTTAGAGAAATCAAGTAAAGACAGTATCGGTAATTTAGCTACCTTCTACTTCAAGGTCTCAAAACTTTTGTCAGCTCCATGTGACCACTTGAAATATTTCTTGTCTCCTCTCATTATCTCTATCATAGCATTAAAAATATAACTAAAATTCCTTATGAAATTTCAGAAGAAATTTGCCAATCCATGAAAAGATCTAACTTCACTAGCATTCATAGGTGTAGGCCATTTCAAAATTCATTCAAATTTCTCAGGATCCATCTTCAAACCTTCAGCTAAAATCACAAAACCCAACTACACTATCTCTTCTTTCATGAAAGAATATTTCTTCAAGTTAATAAAAAAAAATTCCTCTTTCAATCTTCACAATACTTGTCTCAGATGCAAAAAAATGATCTTGCTTATTCTTACTAAATATTAGAATGTCATCCAAATAAACAATCACAAACCTACCCAAGAATTTCTTCAAGACCTCATTCATCAACTTCATAAAAGTACTAGGTGCATTAGTCAAAACCAAAAGGCATAATTAACCATTCATACAAACCTTCTCTTGTCCTAAATTTAGTCTTCCATTTATCTCCTTCTCTAATTATGATCTAATGATAGCTACTCTTCAAATCAATCTTTGTAAAGTAATTTTATCAACTCAAACAATCCATGATATAATCCATCCTAGGAAATAGAAACTGGTATTTCACTATGATCCTATTTAAATCTCTTGAATTGGTACACATTCTCCATTCTTCTTAGGTTCCAATATAGCTGGTACTACACATGAAATCAAAATTTCTATAATCAAACCCTTCTGCAACAATTCTTGAACTTGTTTATTCAATTTTTCATTATTTGCAGGTGTCACCGGTAAGGTGCCTTATTAGGTAAGCTGGATTTTGGTATCAGATCCATGCAATGACTAATTCTTCTAACAGGAGGTAACCCATTAGGTACATTATCAAAAATGATATCTTGAAGCTCTATCGACAATTATTTAACCTCAATTGGTGAATCAATTTTTGTCTTCACAACTGGTTTATTAGGAACCAAGGAATAACACACATCATTCTTCTTCAAACCCTTTATGAATTGTTTTCCTTCAAGCAAGAAAATTCTAACAGTAGTGTAGTTTTCACTCTTAAATTCTTCTATTAGAGGTAAAAAATCTTGTTTCTTTCCATTAGCCACAATAGTATACCTATTCAATCTACCATCATGTATAACTTGTCTATCATACTTTCATGGTCTACCCAAAAAGATGTGACAATAATCCACCGGCATAATATCACAACGAACTTCATCGTGATAGTTTCCAATCTTAAATTTCACAAGACATTGTTCACTTACCAAAAGTTTATGCTCATCATTTGTCCAAGCAATCTGATATGTCTTAGGTGCTTCATCCTTGATAGCTGTAATTTTGTAACCAACTCTTCTGATGCCAGATTATTTGAACTTCCACTACCAATAATCACCTTGCAACACTTTCCAACAAATTTTCATCTGGTTTTAAATAAGCCTCTCCTCATAGGGCACTCTTTAGTTCCTTCATTCCACAAATCTCTCCTAATCATCAAATTTTCACCACCTTTCGGCTGGTTCATTGAATCAAGTAAATCTTCTGCACAAGTGCATTCCCGCTACTGCTACCAACCTTCTTACATTTAAATTTCTTATATCTTTCTTCACCACACTTGAAACAAGTTCCCTTAAACTAGGTTTTTTCTTCTCTCTTATGATCATTATCTCTAGGGTAACTACCTCTTGTATAACCTCCTCTTCCTCGGTATGAACTTTCTCCTTTCCACTCTAATTTTCCTTCATCTTGATTTTTCTTATCCTGATTAGATCTTCTACTTTCTCCATAAGATGTGCCTCTTCCTCTATAAAATATACCACCTCTACCTCTTTGCATTTGTTCATGCCTTTTGTTTAGCTTCTCCTCTGCATTCAATGCAAATTCATAGGCTTCTCCAATGCTATTCATCTTTACCAAACTATTTTCATCTTGAATAGAAGTTCTCAATCCATTTAGGTGTCTTGCAACCCATTCAAGCTCATCATCCACATGTCTAGATCTAATATCCTATCTATATAATTCCTTAGTATATTCCCTTGTAGTAGTATCCCTTTGTTTCAAATTTTTCATTCTTCTCAACAAACTAACTTGATAATCACTCGGTAAGAATTTACCTTTTAATTTGTTTATCATCTTATCCCATATCTTGATCTTTTATTATTCCCTTCTTTATCAATCAAGCTGCAAATGGTCCCACCACAAGGATGCATGTCCTTTCAATTTTTTACTAACAAGATTCACCTTCTTATCCATTGGTGTACCTTCATATTCAAAATATTTCTCCATTTTAGAGATCAAATCCAACAATTTACCCGAATCCAACTTGTCATTATACTCAAGAGGATTGAAATCTAGTTTAGCATTCACACTTGTCAAATCTCTCAAGAATCTTTCTTCGCCTTGTTAAATAATAGGGGCTTGTTCTTCTCCTTCTTCTACTTCTTCAACTTTATCTTCACTAACATCTTCAAATGTGGTTTAGCATTCACACTTGTCAAAGATCTTATCCCACTTGATGCAGTTCCAAGGTGAGAGAGTGCTCAAAGGATATGCCCAACCTCACAACTAATAGTATACATGAAGCAATAACACATAACAGAGAGAGAATACATGCTCCAATATATTATTCAAAGATCAAACAAAATACATGTCAAGCTGTCAAGCCTTCCTAATTATGATCACATACAAAGAAATGAACCTCAAATCCTAATACAAATCTATCAAAGTCTCAAATCTAGGTTTCATGAATCAACTACAAATATAACAACACCACTTCTAAAGATACATCGAGCTATTAAATATAGACAATGCCTCCAAAGTTGGCCAAGAAAGAATTACATTCCCCAAGAAAAGGAAAAGTGTACAAAAAATAGGTCTAACCCAAAAGGAATTAAAGATCCATGAAAAGGAAACCACAAGGAGTGTGGTCATAGAAAATGATCCATGGAAGATCCAAAAATCTCATGTTATGATCACAACGACCAAAATCCAAAGATCAACAACCGCACATTGAATCTCCAAATAGGTCCAAGAAAGAAATGAATGTGTTACCCAAGGATAGGACATGGAAAAAATCTCAAACATCCACGAACATCAAGAGGTGTGATCATAGGAAGATGATCCTAGATAGGTCTCAAATAAGATAGTACAACCACATACACTATCTCAAACAAATGAATGATCGGTCAGCATAATCTCTCCAACTGATAAATAAGAACAAATACAAAGAACTATTTTTTTGGTTGATGCAAGATATCGATGAACCCAAGATGCTCCTGCATCACACTCCAACCCTATCACCATAAAAAGGTAATGTGACTATGAACCTTTACATGGATACAAAACAAGGTAAGTATATTTGATGTTAAATATTAATTAATATAACTAGAAACATATGCCAGTATTTAAGTGTATTAATATGATGCTATTGGTGATTTCATAATGATTAAAGATGATTAAAAATATTAATGCCATTCATATTTATTAATGATAATGTTATTCAATATAAGGTTCAATTTCAATTCAACTCGTTCAAAAATCATAATCTTTCCAAGTGGATATCTCATTTTAGACACGTATGGATTACATAAACAAAACTATAGAAATAACATATCATTCAATTATTTTCAATCCTTCACTAGTAGTTATTTAATAGCCATGATATAATTTTATATATAAACTACAAGCTCTTAAAATATCTTTAAAAGGATCGACATCATTCAAACATCCTATCATAAACCTCAAATCTCGGCATAACTATGTAACTAGTATAACATATCAACTATAAAATGGACTATTGGAACTCAAATGTTTGTCACCATTAAACTTACTAGGAACTCCAATCCACATTAAAAACTAGAAATGAATTGAAAGGAAAATATTTGGGGAAAAGTACTCAAAGAAAAATATTTGGGGAAAAGCCTTCATTTCAATATTCTTGTTTAGCATTGCAAATCAAGGGAAAGTGTGTTGTAATCATTTATCAATCACCATTAATGGGGGAGATATATATCAATTGATCACATAGGGGCATAGTTTCTCTATAAAATTCAATATTTTAAGAGGGGATTGATTTGAAATTTCAAGTCACCAATCGAAGCAAGGGTAGATTCATTCAAGCCTCCATTGATAATGTACTCTCTATGTTTTATTGCATTCATGTAACTAATTCTCATTTTCATTGTTGAAAATATTTAAATTTGAAGATCCATTATTATAATTATTTAAATTATGGGTACATAAATGTATACATAATTATATGTAGATGTCAATAGCACTTACATACAATTACATATGTAATTTATGAAGGCCAGAATTATAAGAAGTCCAATTATAAATAGTTCACATGCCTTATCTTTGTCTTAGCAATTGCATGTAGATTTAGTTGGAAAAAGTTTCTCAATAAAAGGGATTTATAATCAAGATTTTCTTTTCTTACTAAAACCTTGGAATTTTTAGATTTATGTAGATGAATCAAAATATATGCATGGGTTGATTATGACATACAATGAAAACTTTAACTTTCTTCCATTAGAACATTGTAATTATTGATGTCTTTTACAAAGGTACCATGCAATAAGGGTGGATAATTACCTTATCAAGAATAATTTTTGAGGTATGTAGATCATAAAAAATATGTTAGATAAACTATTATGTTGAATATCAATATCCAAGCTTGTTAATGATATAACTCTTTACATAGATAAGCGTTAGCATTAGGAAATAAATTCAACCTTAAGTCTAATCCTTTGGGGTTGGTTCCTAAAATAGGAATTTTATAAATTTTTATAAATATTAAGTGAGTTTCATTATCATACCCTTATTATGAAGGTTATTCAATGAAAATTTAGATCTTGATTATAGTTATGTTTTGGGCAATAGTAATAAATAATGCAATAATTATGATAGATATTTGATTAAAAAGTACAATAATTTATGATAGATGATATCAATATTTGAATATTCTATGATGATAATCGAGCAATGATTAATTACTTAGTAAGATATAATATTGACTTATTATTAATGCAAGAGGACAAGAGTTTTATCTTAATATCAAGAAGATAAACTATAGAAAAATGGAATAGGATAGACAAATCTTTAAGTTGATGATTCTTTATTCTAAAGTTGCATAATCTTGATCTTTTTTTTATCTATAACAAGTCATTTTATTAATCATAAAATAATATTTACATAGGATTTACAGAGACCACCCAACAAGCAAAGAACCAAGAAAATGAACCCTCAAACCAGGCCCCAAAAATCTCAGCCAACCATCCCCCATCGAACCAAACCAACATTCGATTCCACTCCACAGAGCCAAAAATTGCTTCCATCTTCAAAAGAGTCACCACCAAAATAGGGCGTAGCCATTGAAACCAGAGGGTAATCCACCAAAACAACCTTGAAATGCCAACACACAAACAAGCCCATCAACAACCCAAAAAACCAAACCATCAACACCCATTACACCGGTGCATTCACCCGCCCCCTTCGGCACCCACGCTTCCGACATGGGACATCAACATAAACAACCCTATCACACTTTAAGGCCTTTTCCTCAGCATGTTTTAGGGCCACCTTCAAGCCTTCCAAATTTTGCCCAATATCATCACTGTAAGTTTTTTTAACAACCTTGCCCCACCATCTCAGAAAAGGGACCATGCCAAACTTAATCCCATCAGCTTCATCCTCAAAGCACTCAACATAATTGAAACCTATGCTAGGATAGGCCAATTCTAAAATAGATTCCAGCCAAATTAACAGGTCTTTTCCAAAAAGATGCACCACCAACCTTTCAACCTCCAATTTTGAATCACCAATCTGTAGTGCCCAGGCTATGATCATTGACACAACATCCACATTCGAATGCCATTTGCCTCTCCTTTCTTGGAACTGAGTCCCAAGCACCTACAAAGTAGCAGAAGCCACCTCCACATCTTTTAGAACCAACAAGTCCATCATCCTTTCTTTACTAACCGGGCCCTCGAAGGATTTTTGTTGTTTAACAGTCCCCATAGAAAAAGAGGCCTCCATAGTCACCCTTCTAAAGCAATTACCACTGTAGAAAACTATAAGGAGCCAAACACAACCACTGTTTACACTTAAAAAAAACCCAATTTAAAGCCCCAAGAGCCATTAAATCCTCCACACACTCCAAACCTCTCCCTCATGCCATCAATCAAACCATCGGAAGGGGAAACGCAACACCAAAAAAAAAAATTGCAAAATCATTAAAGAACACCGCCAAACAATAGGGGAAATGATGAGAAAACCAACTTAAACATCACTGATGCCACCACACCTTCGTCATCATTCACACCAGCAAGTTGCATAATCTTGATTACTTCTTGAAGGAATTATAACATACTTATCATCTTAGCCATATGGTAGTATCTTTATGAATACCATAGGATAAAACCATGACCTTAAAGATCATCTTTGATTAAATGATTAAGTAATTTACTTAAACGGTTTTAAAAAACCCTCAAAGAGTGGAGACCATTAATGAATTGTTATATACAATTCTACATATACATTGATAATATTGGAACTTTATCATCATCACCTTGTAACATCTCTTGAATGTTGTCATGTATATCTTTTAGATTAATTAGTATGAAGATGTATTCAATATTGATAGTAGATATGCAGATAGGTGTATGCTAATTCATCTATATACTCATATGTGCTTATGTATTCTCTTAATTTTTAATAATAGAACAATGATTGAAACATGTGTTATATAAGGTTGTTTTCCATACAAATATTTCTCTATACTAATATTATAGAATTTTTGGGGTTCTTATCAAGATATGATAGTTATCTGTAATGGCTTAAAATTTCACCCTTGTGTAAATTATCATTTAGCATTACCCTCAACTTATCCTAAGATTCAAAAATCTACGTCATTATCTCATACTAACTCATCATGTCCTCTCACAAAATGCTTCAAAATTTAGGCCACACGACCTATCAAGGATAGGGCATGTGCACTCCATAGAAACATCTATGAAACATGCACTTGTTTGCAAATCTATAGAGGTGTAGAGTGTCTTTGAGGCATTACAAACTTCTACCCTACAAAATTTAATTCTCAAATCCACCATCCACAAACACAGGGATTCAAATTTGGCCATTATAACCCTATTTTGAAACTTCATTTTATGTTCTTGACATTCTTAGAAATCTATCTCACCACTTTGGATCCCTATTATATTCATTTAGACTATCTACAAGATTTCCATACAATTTTTTGGATAAGCTCTTGAGCCTGGAATCTCCCATCATTGCTCACATATCCAGTTCTAACCTCATGCTATTGCGGGGAGTTAACTCTCTTTGCTAGTTTTGTGTCTAAGCATATCATACTATCTCTATGATTTTCTTGGAATTTTATCATTATATATCATTTATATCTAGTTATAGATCACTAATTTTGTGTCTACTTGCTTTTTGCAAAGGTGGAAACACCAAAGTTGGGACTTGACTAAGGTAGGTCTCCAAATAGCCCCAATATATTTTTTGTCTTCATGTATGCAGGTTTCATGGAGGCACAAGTTCGACACATCAACTCCATCAAATGTCAAATCTGGTGTTACACTCTCCTTCATTTATCATTATGCTCATAATCTAATAATAGTCTCTATTATTATATTAATATATTCCTTTCCATTCAATCTCTTTATTTACATTGAGTTAGTTTTAGTTTACTTTCTAGTTTTTTGCCACTATCTTTGTACTCTATCTGTACAGGACACTAGCACATCACGCTTTTGTTATATACCCATAGTTTTGTTAATGACCTATATTGGCATCTAGGGTAGTGAGCTTGCATAGTTTGGTGTTTTACATTTGTCATAGTTAACTCTTTCGATTTCAGTAGTCTAAATATATTTATCTTTTAGTTTTCTTAAGTTATTTACATTTTTATCTATTTGAGCATATCAGTGACTCTAAATATTTTATATTTTTATTAAACACTTTAGATTAGTTAAAAAAATCTCCAAATAATAACATATTTGATCCCTCTAGCTCTACATGCTTGTTGAAGTGAGGTCGCACAAGGTAAGGTTCATCCCTTGAGACATTAACTAGTCTCTAGGTCAGTGCAATTTTTCCTTCTCCATATTCTAGTATTAATCTCATCATGAACATGGTGACTATCACTTTGATTTACCCTTCAACCTAGAGGGTTACCGAGATAGCTATTCCATTCACCCCTTTGGATGAATTGTATAGAAGAGAAACTTCTCCCCTTTATGTCTTAAACTCAATCATTGGCATCTCTTTTTGACGTGTCTTGGTTTATCCTACTTTCCAGGTAGATCTAATAATAGAGGAGGTCCTCTTTGTTAATGACTCAAACTAGGGAAATTATAATGAGTGTCCCACAACCATTAGGATGCATGAAAATTTGTTTCTTCCCCCTTTTGGTTGTACCCCTTTGACTATCCATGTGGGACACAAAGTGGTTTTCTTGACATTTGTGGTGATTCCTAAATCAGACCTCTTCAGGTTCAAACTAGGTATCCCCTGGTTTACACCTATGGGAGTTTTCTTGTTTGTTATCCATAAATATATAAAGTTTCCTCACAATGGAACCATTCATACTATCCAAGACACTAGATACAATCCTTTGGTTTCATGTGGGGGATTCTCTCTTGACCATTTTGGCCTACTTCCCTAGGATTCTTGTGTCCTTGCTAAGATTTAAAATTTCTTACTTATCAAAAGTTTAAAGCTAGGGAATTGAATCTGAAATCTGTAGCACCTCCCCCTGCTCAATCCTCTCATGAGGCTCCACATGCTTCATCTTTTTCCCCTCCTTTTTCAAGGTCTCAATGCAAGTGTGTGCCCCATGGGAAGCCTCCTCATCTTCCTAGAGCCATGCAGCCTCCAACAATGTCTTTTGTTCCTACATCCACATCTAATGTGGATAAATGAAAGTCACCCATGTTGTCAAAGGTCATGGTGCATCAACCTTTTCCCATCCCCATCATTGTAGACATACCTTGGTCTACTATTTATGTCAAGAGTAAGAGGTCTTCTAAGACCATGTCATCTCCTCTAGAATCTTCTCTTCACCCTTTAAGGGTATCCTCTACTCCTCTCACTACCCATAGGTAAAAGAAAGTAAGAGAACTCATGATTGAGCCAGTGGTACCTTTATTAACTCCACCTCCTACTCCATTGGTAGGACAATATCCATTGTCAATAATGGCATCGATGACCACCCCTATCGATTTGGATGGTGTTTTACCATCACAAGCTTCTTAGTCAGGCTTGCATCTATGTCAAAATCAACTTGTATGTGAGTGTAAGTATCATCAAAGAGAGAGAGCTTTGGTATGTGAGGCCATCACAAGGGTAGAGAGCATGTCTTCTGAGCTTGTTTTTATTGCTACTTCATCCTTTACTTCTAGGTTCACTCCCACTTTAGTTGCAATTTCACCATCTCCTTGTCCCACAACTACCTTTGTCTCACTTCCCCTTGCACCAAGAATAACCATCGAGCCTCGCACCGAATGGGTCCAGGTGTTCATCTCCTTTTTGTAGGAGTTTCCTCTTATCATCACTCTATTGATATCCCACCATTCCTTGAGCTAGTGAATATGCTACACACCCAAGTAGTATTTAATGTAGTAATATCCACCCAATGTGTGGCTACCCCATGTTAGGACTACCATGCCAACTTCCCTAATATCCTAAATTTTTATATAATTGATTAGAGGTCTTCTCCTCCATCTTTCAATAGAAAGTTTGATCGGGGCCATGTCCCAGAGTTCAAGGGTGCTAAATATGATTTGACATATCCTCTTTCTATTTTTTCTCTCATAGTGGAGTAAGCTTTGGCTTCTCCTGAGTTTGTCTTTACCACTTTTATAGAGGTTATTGGAGAATCTTCTTTATCTGCACCTCTTCATGGGTCTTCTACAAGATATGAGGCTTATATTTTTTTACTCACTAAAGGATATTCTAGTGTTGACAATGATCTTCACATGATCCCTCTCACTCACCACAATTGATTTGTTGGATATTAATGACGAGGTTGCTTCATCCATGGTTCTTTCTTCTAGTAGGGTTCTTAGGGTTTCCATCATGGTCATCCCATTGCAATCTCAACCTCCCTCCCCATATGATCAATATTGGGAGGATGATAATCTTTTGGTGGACAATCTATGAGGGTAGTGTCTACTTCTATATCTTTATATTAGAGAGTATTTTCTTATACTACCTAGTTCTTTTCTTTTAGTGTTGTTCCCTCTTGGAGGACCCTTGTACTCCATCAGTACCTAGAAATGGCACATTTTATGTTGTGTACCTTCTTCTATTTCTCATCTTATTCTTCTATTTTTCGTGTCTTTGTTTTTCAACATTTGGGGATAATGCAAAGTGTCGGGGCATTTAAGCACTCCTTCCATGTTGACCCAAATTTTTATTTTCCTTAATCTTCATGTCATCTTCTTTAGATATGAATCATGTTTGGCAGTAATGAAAAACCCCCAGAGATAATGTATACTTAACCTTTTAGGTTATGATGCCAATCCATCATGTAGTACCCACCCATATTTTTCTTTTAGTTTTCATTTGTTGTTCTCTTTTAGGCTTGTATTTTAGTTGACTGGCTGAATTCTTTTAGGTCACTTTTGATGTGATCAGTTATTATTTTAGTGGATGATGATTATGGATTATGTTCATTATATGTTTATCATGTGTTTACATAGATTAGATGATGATATTACCATGATGTTATGTTTTAGGTTAATCTCTCTTGGGTTCCCTGGTGGGGTGTTACATTTGGTATCAAAGTAGAGTTTCTACACTGGGAACTCTGGGTATGTACACTCATTAGGTTTTGTGTAGTCTAAACTTGAAACTAAACATAGACATATAACATTATTTCTTTTAGAAAATTGCTTTGTGATTATGTTATGTTTTGTTTTTCTTTTGAGCTATGTTGTGAGACGTTGTCTGGATCTCTATGTGATGTAGGAATCGTGCTTGAGACTAGAGCTTCTAGGGGTCGTGGTAGCGGTCATTATGGTAACTTTGGAAGGGGTAGACAAGATAGCCCTTCTATGAGTGTCAGTCATGAGAGTCACCACCATCAATCTAGAGAGGAGCAGAGAGAGGATCGTTAGGGTGATTTTCATGGACCTATTATGAGATAGCTCATGTAGGTGATTTTGAATCTTCTTGGCCCTAAAAAGGTTGGGGTGGAGCAGGTTATTTCTCATCACTCTCAGAGAGAAGAGAGAGTAAAGGAGAGGTCTAAGATTCCTCCAAGGAGGAACTTCATAGTGGATCCTATGGTTGTGGTAGCTAATCACATGAGGGATCTAATGAGAGGGTGACCCATTCCCTTTGATGGGAAAGGAACTGGTTTAGAGGTAGAGACTTGGTTGATAGCTTTAGAGTGCAATTTTTCTATGCATCCCTTTAGTAGAAATACTAAAGCCAAGTATGCAGTGATGCAACTTACTAATTTTTTAGCTTCATGGTGGAAGATAGAAGAGGAGATGCTAGGGCTTCAAATGGATACTATCACTTGGGAGTTGTTCCTTGAGAACTTCTGAGAGTGATTCCTCTCAGATCAGTGGAGACAGTAGAGAGTAGATGAATTCCACAACCTGAGATAGTTGACCATGACAGTAGAAGATAATGAGCACTGATTTTTTGAGATCAAGCAATATGCTAGCTTTGGACAAGATACAACTCTTCTAGTCCAACACTTTGTGAGGGGACTTAATGCTCACATAGTTGGGGATGTTAGGCTCTTTGAGCCTAAGACCCTAAAGGAGGAGGTCATTAAGGCTACTCTCATAGAGGAAAATTTAGTGTTGGGTCATGGTGGTTAGAGGGGTACTCAGCCTAGTGGCTCCAAGGGGAATCAGTCTCAGAGGAATGGGAATTTTCATAACCCTTTTACCTTTTCGAAAGGTAATCAGAATCAACAAGACAAGAAATTCTTCCATGGTAATAGTGGTGGTTCTCAATTAGGGAACTATCACAATTGGTAGTGTAGTATGCGCAATCAGGATGATCAGCCAGCTCAGAGTTCACATCAGGATTTTGGTGGAGGTAGTTTTCCATAGTCTAGAGCGCCTTCAGTTGGGAGAGGTGGTATTAAAGGTGGTTGTTATTCTTGCGGGAAGCATGGCCACATTTCTATCAATTGTCCTAATCGATCGACACAGTATCCAGGAAAGAGGCCATTAGCTTCTGAGCCTACAGTTGGTGATGCAGGTAGATCTCATAGGTGTTGGATATTGCTAATGCATGGGTGGTTATTGAGACATGTAATATGTTTAATCACATGTAACATATGCTTTTATGAAGGAACCAGATTGGTAATCATAGTGTACGGTTAGTGTATAGATGTTTCTGATGCTACAAAGTGAGATGAGAGTTCAGGTGGATGTTATGATCTTATATCTGTGATTGCATCATCAAGTATTGCATATTAAAAGAGTTACAACTATTTTGGTAAAGATCGGTCACTCGACTGTGACAGTGAGAATTGACAGAGTTAGTCTCTGATTTTTTGATATATCTTTCAGAGGGATTGGATTCAAGGTATGTGAACTTGAAGGATAATGGAAGGAGTACTGACAGATGTTCATTGGTCAGCACAAGGTACAGAGTGATTGGTGACATCATCTGTGGCATGTGCTTTGGCAATGGCTTATTCTGAAGCTGACTAAGGGAATGAAGCATGTGTTTTGTTTGGCAAGCATAAATCAAGGATGTCAGTCCTTAATTGTTGTAATGTAATCACTGTAAAATTGTTTTAGATACCATGTGTATCTTAGCAAGAGTTTATGTAATTATTTGTAATTAGGAAAGCCTTATGGGCCGACCTGATCTTGGTAAAATGTAATAAGGTATAAATGAAAGGTCTTTTCTTTGGAAAAGATATGGATGGGATATGCGTGATATAAGGAGGTTGTGAAGGTTGAAAACTTGTGTCTAGTGTATGTAGAGCAGAGGATTATTGGTGGACTTCATTGGAACTAATCAAGCAAAGACAAGTTACTGACAAATAGCTCAAAAGATTGTGTATTTCTTCATATACACCTGTTGCGAACTAGTGAGTTCTGAAGGTGGATTTAACCTTCTTTGGGAAATGAGCCTTGGGTAGTGAGCCCTCTATTGTTCTTGACTCCTAACAAGGTCTGTCCTCTGAAAGGACTATGTACTGTACTGTTTCAATAAGCTCCTAACAGGGCTATATCTTCTAACAAGGATTATTATACTCTTAGTACATCATTAGTGGGTGCTAATTCCCACCGGGGTTTTTACCTTTAACAGGGTTTCCCCGTAACCAAAATATTGTGTTATTGTGTTGGCATTCATTGTGTTCATTAGATCTGATATTAATGAGCTTAAATTTTAAATTTTAATATTATATCATACAACTGATTCAACCCCCCTCTTAGTTGTATTGTGGATTGTTATTCCTAACAATTGGTATCAGAGCTTGTGGTCCTCAGAGAGAAAGCTTAACAACTTGAGGTGATCTTGGAATTGGCATTCTATAGGAAGGAAAGTCCTAAGTTTGATCTTGAAAAATTTGATAGTTGGAAAAACAAGATGCGAACACATCTGCTATGTATGGGCATAGACTACTGGATGATTGTGAAGAAGAAGGAATCTGTGAAGGCTGAGAATGACTTGGAAACAATTGATGATGATGAAAAGAAGTTATTTTCATACAACATGGTCACAAGAGAAGCATTGATCAATGCACTATCTGAGGGTGAGTTTACTAAAATTAAAGATCTAGATTCAGCACATGAAATTTGGAATAGACTAGAGGCAATCTATGAAGGAGACAAGTATACCAAACAAGAAAAATTGCAAAACTAGAAGACAAAGATGGAGAAGCTAAAAATGAATAAAGATGAAAGCATTAGAGCCTATGTTCAAAGGGTTACAGAATTTGTAGTTCAAATCATAAATTGTGGAGGTACTTATGATGAAGATGAAGTCATTGCAAAAATTCTCAGATCTCTAACTCCCGCTTACAAATTCAAGGCAATGTCAATTCAAGAAACTATACCCCTAACTCCAAAATTTAGCAGAGAGATGTTGATTGCAAAGTTAACTACCTTTGAAACTATGGAATTAGGAGAAGTTATACCTAAAGTTGAATCTTTGTTTAGGGAATCCACACACAAGAAAGTATCTGCACTTCTGAGAACAAGAAAAGAAGACCTGAAAGAAGAGCTTGGTGAGTATGTTGAGGAATGGGAGAAGATAATGGAAGAAGAAAAGAATATGGAAGAACTTGTTGCACTAATTTCTAGAAGAGAGAAAAGAGGTAAGGGAAAATTTGAAGGCAAATTACCTTTGAAATGTTTTTCATGCAATAAGATAGGTCATTTTGCATCTAGATGTCCTACAAGAGTTCCTAAGTACAAACCTGACTATGCAAAGATTAGAAGAGACAAATAATGTTATTATGCTAGTGACGGAATCTCTAATGATGATGATTTAGACAATGAAGAGATTTGATTTGTTGCTATTAAAGATGAACTTGTTCATGAAGAAAAAGCCTTGGTATCTCATGTTGACAAGAAAACTGAATGGATAATTGATAGTGGATGTTCTCATCATTGACAGTGGATGTTCTCATCACATGACTAGTGATAACAACAAGTTTGTTAAGTTATTAAATTATGATGGAGTTGTTGTAAGGTTTGAAGACAATCTCCCAAAATCCATCATAGGAGTAGGATCTATCACTTTGGATGGAAAGACTAATATAGACAATGCACTACTTGTTGAAGGACTAAAACATAATTTCTTGAGTGTTAGATAGTTAATGGATAAAGACTTTCAATTAAGTTTTTTTCATGGTAAATGCTTTATCAGAAGCAAGGAAGGGAATCTAATTGCTACCGATTCAAAATCTAGAGGTAATGTATTTGAACTAAACACATCTAGAGCCTCTTGTTTTTTTGTGAAGGTAGATGAAAATTGGTTATGGTATAGAAGATTTTGTCATGTTAACTTTGATAACATTATGAAGGAAAGTATGGCTAATGCGGTAAGAGATCTACCGAAGATTGTGAAACCTTCTAACACTGTATGCAGAGAATATGTTATGGGAAAGCAAACTAAAAGCAGTCATAAAAGAAAATCATTTACATCAAAAGGGAAGTTGGATCTGGTACATATAGATCTATGTGGGCCTACAAGAACAAATTCATACTATGGTGAAAGGTATTTTATACTCTTTGTTGATGACTTTTCTAGAATGATGTGGGTTACTTATTTGAGAGAAAAATCAAAAGCATTTGATAAATTCAAGTTGTTTAAAGAAAAAGTGGAGAATGAATCAGGACTAAAAATAAAGTGTTTAAGATCAGACATAGGTGGAGAGTTCACATCAGATTTATTCAATTCATACTGTGAAGACCATGGAATAAAAAGACAAACATCTGCTCCTAGGACTCCACAACAGAATGGGATAGCAGAGCAAAGAAATAGGACTATACTTGATGCTGCCAGGACAATGCTGATTGAGGGAAATGTATCTCATGTACATTGGAGAGAGGTTGTTGGAACAACAGTATACACATTAAACAAAATTCAAATCAGAGATGGCACAAGTAAGACTCCCTATGAACTATGGTTTGATCATACTCCTATTGTAAAATATTTCAGAATTTTTGGTAGAAAATGTTATATCAAGAGGGATGATGAGATAGGGAAATTTGATGGTAGAAGTGATGAAGTTATCTTCCTTGGTTACTCTGGCAAAAGCAAGGCATACAAATGTTTCAATTTGAGAGTAAGGAAGATGGTTGAAAGTAATAATGTAAGAATAGATGAGAAATTTCAAATACAAGAAAGAATGTATGATAGCAGTCAGATATCAGAAGTGAAAGAAACCACTACTGTTGTCGAAGAAGAATAAATTGTTGAGGAAGAAAGTGAAAAAGAGGCTCGTGATGTTGATACAAGCAAGACTACTGAAACTTCTAAAACTCCAAGGTATGTAAAAAATAGCCATCCTAAAAATCAAATTATTGGCAATACCAGTCAGGGAGTGCTAACTAGATCTAAAGCTAGAGAAGAAATTTGTTTGATTTCTCAAGTTGAGCCAAAAACTACAAATGAAGCCTTTAAAGATGAATCTTGGATAAATGCCATGAAAGAAGATTTGGATTAGATAAAAAAAAAAACTTTGGAATTGGTTCTAAGACCTAAAAATAAAAAAATGTTATAGGAACAAAATGGGTCTTTAGAAACAAAATGGATGATGAAGGAACAATTGTAAGGAACAAAGCAAGACTAGTGTGTAAGGGATACTCACACCAAGAAGGCATAGACTTTGAAGAAAAATTTGCTCATGTTGCTAGAATAGAGGCAGTAAGACTATTCCTATCTTATGTTGCACACAAAAACTTCAAAGTGTATCAGATGGATGATAAATCTACATTTTTGAATGGAGATCCTGAAGAAGAAGTATACATAGAAAAACCAAATGGATTTCCTCTATGCGAAGAAAAAGACATGGTGTGCAAATGGAAGAAAGCCCTGTATGGGTTGAAGCAAGCTCCTAGGGCTTGGTATGCAAGATTGTACAAGTATCTACTTGGACTTGGATTCAGAAAAGGTAATGCAGACAATAATTTGTATTTAAGAACTAATGAAGATGGAATCATGATAATAGAAGTATTTGTGGATGACATTATCTTTGGAGGTAATGATGATCTATGTAAGAAGTTTTCTAAATGAATGGAAAGTGAATTTGAGATGTCCATGATAGGTGAAATGAAATTCTTTCTTGGACTACAAATAAATTAGAATGAGAATGGTATTTTCATTTCTCAGACCAAGTATCTCAAAGAATTTCTTAAGAAGTTCAGTATGGAAGATTTTAAACCAGTAGGAACACCTATGGTGACTGGAAACAAGCTAACAATTGATGATGAATAAAAATGTGTTTTTTAGACTTTGTATAGATCAATGGTTGGAGGGCTACAATATTTGACTCATACCAGACCAGATATTGCTAATGTTGTTGGAATTGTGGCTAGATATCAGGCAGAACCTAAATAGACACATCTAGCTATTGTGAAAAGGATACTGAGGTATCTCAGAGGAACCATAGACTATGTTTTATGGTATATCAGGAATGATAGCTTTGAACTTCATTCCTATACTGATGTTGATTTGGTAGGAAACATTGATGATAGAAAAAGTACCAGTGGTGGTGTATTTTTCCTTGGGAAAAAGTTGGTTTCTTGGCTAAGTAAGAAACAAGATTGTATAGCACAATCTACTGCTGAATCAGAGTATGTTGTTGCTTCTATAAACTACACTTAGATTATTTGGATGAAACAAATGCTGACAGACACTGGAATAACTTTTGAAGAGTGTATGGTTATTCATAGTGACAACACCAGTACAGTAAACATGTCAAAGAATATGGTGATGCATTCCAAAGCTAAACATATTTCTATCAAGTATCACTTCTTGAGAGACAAGGTGGCACAAAAAGAAATCAAATTAGAATATATCAGTACAAAAGAGAAGATTGCAGACATCTTCACAAAGCCACTATCAAAAGATACCTTTGAATATCTTAGAGGTATGCTAGGGCTTCAGGCCCCTTCTAGTCAGAATTAATTTATGCAGAAATGCATCAGTCCAGAAGTATTCATAGCCTTATCATTTTCTAGACTGGATGTAGGGATCTACTCCTCAGGGGGAGTGATCATGGAAGAAAATTTATATGTGAAGACAGTTGAAGGCTCATGGAACCCTTTTCCATTTCTATCAAAGGGAGAGTATTGCTATGAGAAAATCTCTACTGTTTGGGGAGATTATTCAGTTGAAGGACTTTGGATTGATATAACTTTTAAGATTTTCCCATATGTTAACATCAATGGCAAAGGGGGAGATTGTTGGATATTGCTAATGCATGGGTGGTGATTGAGACATGTAATATGTTTAATCACTACGTTACTGAATGGGCACTCATATTGTTGTCATTTGTGTTTTGTCACCAATGTCAACATATGTTTTTATGAAGGAACCAGACTGGTAATCATAGTGTATAGTTAGTGTACATATGTTTCAGATGCTATGAAGTGAGATGAGATTTCAGGTAGATGTTGTGGTCTTATATCTATGACCCCATCATTAAGTATTGCATATTAAAAGAGTTATAGCTATTTTGGTAAAGACTAGTCACTGGACTATGACAGTGAGAATTGACAGAGTTAGTCTCTGAGTTTTTGATATATCTTTCAGAGGGATTGGATTCAAGGTATGCAAACTTGAAGGATAATGGAAGGAGTACTGATAGATGTTCATTGGTCAGCACAAGGTATGGAGCAATTGGTGACATCATTTGTGGCATGTGCTCTGGCAATGGATTCTTCTGAAGCTGACTCAGGGAATGAAGCGTGTGTTTTGTTTGGCAAGCATAAATCAAGGATGTCGGTCCTTAATTTTTGTAATGTAATCATTGCAAACTTTTTTTAGATATCCTGTGTATCTTAGCAAGGTTTTATGTAATTGTTTGTAATTAGGAAAGCCTTATGGGTTGATTTGATCTTGGTAAAATGTAATAAGGTATAAATGAAAGGTCTTTTCTTTGGAAAAGATATGGATGGGATATGTGTGATATAAGGAGATTGTGAAGGTTTTGAACTTGTGTCTGTTGTATGTAGAGCAGAGGATTACTAGTGGACTTCATTGGAACTGATCAAGCAAAGACAAGTTGCTGACAAATAGTTCAAAAGATTGTGTATTTCTTCATATGCACCTATTGCGAACTAGTGAGTTTTGAAGGTGGATTTAACCTTCTTTGGGCAGTGAGCCTTGGGCAATGAGCCCTCTATTGTTCTTGACTCCTAAAAGGGTCTGTCCTCTAACAAGGACTATGTACTGTAATGTTTCAATAAACTCCTAACAAGGCTATATCTTCTAACAAGGATTATTATACTCTTAGTACATCATTAGTGGGTGCTAATTCCCACCAGGGTTTTTACCTTTAATAGGGTTTCCCCTTAATCAAAATATTGTGTTATTGTGTTGGCATTCATTATGTTCATTGGATCTGATATTAATGAGCTTAAAGTTTAAAGTTTAATATTCTATCATACAACTGATTCACCCCCCCCTCTCAGTTGTATTGTGGACTGTTATTCCTAACAATAGGACCTTTGCAATAGGGAATAATCCTCAGTGTTCAAACCCTAAGGTAAGGAAGTGTTTGAAGGGACCTACTCAATGCTCCTTGGTTTAGTTTTCAGTTCATTGTGGCTAGGTTTATGGGACTTATATCCCTACTTGTTCCAGGCTTTCAGGAGTAAGCCTAATCCTAGGGCGGGTGGATGTAGTACCCACCCATAGTTTTCATTTAGTTTTTAGTTGTTGTACTCTTTTAGGCTTGTATTTTAGTTGACTAGCCGAATTCTTTTAGGTCACTTTTGATGTGATCAGTTATTATTTCAGTGTATGATGATTATGGATTATGTTCATTATATGTTTATCATTTGTTTACATAGACTAGATGATGATATTATCATGATGTTATGTTTTAGGTTAATCTCTCTTGGGTTCCCTAGCGGGGCGTTACACATCAAGTCCCCTTGTCTCTATTCAAACATTGTGGAAATCATGTGTCACCCATTAGGAAGTGACATTTCTTAAAAACATCTCATATGTTGACATGCCATAATGTCTCTTCTTTCCTTGGAATGTCTTGTTCTCCCCTTGAAGTAGCATAGTCCATTCCAGGGGGGGGTTATTTTATATATATGTCTGATTTTTATTTTATCTAATGATCATTCTATCTCTACACCAAAGGTTTTCATCATAAAAAATTTCAAATCTTGATCTCACTATCTACCTTTGTGGGGCTCAATCCACTATCTTAGTGTTTGGCTTTGTGAGGGCCAATCCACTATCTAAGTGTCTACCTTTGTGGGGGCCAAACCACTATCTTTGTATCTCAATCTTGCATTATTGTATGTCTATATAGCTTAATACTATACATACTGGTATAATCTAAGCCTCCCTATCACATGCCAATCTAGCATTCTATATGCATGTTAGTGCACTATCAAAATTCTCCCTATCACATGCCTATATAGAATTTGCTACGCATGTTGAAGCATTATCAAAATTTCCTTATCATATGGCTATTTGGCATAACAAACTTGCACCCATATACATGTACTATTGATGGTCTTGGGTCTACATGATGTCTTCATCATCTAGCACACTTTTCTACATCTTGTATGTTAGATGTATCCCAACAACAATTCAAGATTTCCTAGTTGTGGGAAACCCCATGTAAAATAATTCCTACAAATAAGTCAAGTAAGTTATTTCTTACTTTAGCTCAAATATCTTTCTATGATACGATATGCTTGCTAAAGTGGTGGTAAAGTGTAATGGCTTAAATTTACACCCTTGTGTAAATTAGCATTTATCATTACCCTCACCTTGGCCTAAGATTCCAAACTATAGGTCATCATCCCACACCCACTCATCATGTCATCTCACCGTACGCTTCAAAATCTTGGTCATGCGGCCTATCAGGCATAAGACCCATATACATCGTAGATATGTCTCTATAACATGCACTCATTTATGAATTTTTATACATGTAGAGTATTATTGAGTCATTAAAAACTACCACCATATAGAACGTAACGCTCGAATGTGCCACCCACTAACACAAGGATTCAAATTTGGCCATTATAACCTTATTTTGAAACTTAATTTGGTCTTTTGGGATACTTTTAGAAATCTCTCTCACCACTTTGGAGCTCTATTCTATTCATTCACACTATCTAGAAGCTTTTCATATAGTTTTTTAGATAATCTCTTGGCCCTAGAAGTTTCCATCTTTTCTCACATATCTAGTTGTCACCTCATGGTGTTGACTAGAGTTCACTCTTTTTTCTATTTTTGTGTCTTTTGAGCATATCATACTATCTCTATCATTTTCTTGGCATTTTTTCATTATATATAATTTATCTTCAATTATCTATTACCGATTTTGTGTCTACGTGGCTATTATAGAGGTGGAAACACCAAAGCAGGCACTTGACTAAAGAAGGTCTCCAAATAGTCCCAACATTTTTCTCATCTGTGTGTGTGGAGGTGCAAGTTTAACACATCCAGTCCATCAAATATTGAATCTGGTGTTACACTTTCTCTTTCCTTCATTTATCATTACTCTAATAGTATAATAATAGTCTCTATTATTTTGTTAATGTATTCCTTTCCATTCAATCTCTTTATTTAGATTCAATTAGTTTTAGTTTACTTTCTAGTTTTTTGTCACTATCTTTGTACTCTATTTGTACGAGACACTAGTGCATTGTGCTTTCATCCTATACCCGCGCTGTCACCCACAACCTACACTGGCATCCAAGGCAGTGAACTTGCAGAGTTCAATGTTTGTTCTCCATAGTTAACTCTTTCAGTTTCATTAATCTAAATATCTTTATATGTTAGTTATCTTAAGTTATTTACATTTTCATTTATTCAAGCATATCTGTTACTTTAATTATTTTTAATATACATGCATTAAACACTTTAGATTAATTAGAACTCTCTCCAAAAAATAACACGTTTGATCTCCCTAGCCCTACATGCTAGTTGAAATAAGGTGGCGCAATGGAAGGTTCATCCCTCTAGACTTTAATAGGTCTCTAGGTCGGTGCACTTTTTCCTTCTCCACATTATCTTAAGTGAATCATGGAGAAGTACCCATAAGATCTAACATTAGAGATGAATTTTGGATATCACTTATTATCACATGTTCATGTGTTCATAATGTCTCATGATCTCACCCTTAAGTATATATTTTAGAGTAATTATGGTTGAACTATGAAGTCTCTATGCATGGCATTGGAAAGGCCATCAAAGATGATCCCCTAAAACTTAAGTATGGCCCCTTAGGGTTTTTCCTTAAGTATTTACATGATATTATATCACTCCTTGATGATAACTCATCTAGATAAGATATTGATGAAGGTTATATTATGATTATGTATCTAATGTTTTTCATCTAGCTGTATAGACATGTATGTAGTTATAGGCATTGGGTCATGGAGAGTACAATGCAAAAATAAGGAAGCAAGATAGATATTACAATAGTTGTATGTCTTATTTTATTTTATGTTGAAAGGTTATCATAAGAACATTTGGTTTGGTGTTTAAAATGAACATAGTTGTAGAAGTTCTTGATGTTATGTCATGTGATACATGTTACATTAATTTTTTAGGCATTATTTCTATATTAGAAGCATTGCATAGTAGTAGGGAACCCATAGAGGACATAGCTCGTAAAGTTATGTTATCTTCCACTTATGCATAGCAATGATTACACTTATGATACATTAGATATATATTATGTTAGTAGTTATATTAGACGTTCTTGGTTTTTTTTTTCAAGGAAAAAAATGATTGATATGTTAATCCTCGTTATTTTAATTTGTTAGTTATACCTCTAAGTTCCTTGGTAGGGCGTTATAGGATAATGTTCAATATTTGATTTTAATAGAAATTAGATGTGTTATTCATAAAAAATAAGATATAAGTATACAATATTTACTACACTTTTTAGTAATAAATAAATAAAATAATTATAAAACAATATAAAGTAGAATGAAGTAAATAAAAATAAAACAATAGAGTTAACATAAAATGAATAGTTTTCAAGCAAAACAAAGTTTTATAAATAAAATAGCTTGAGAGAACTCAACATTTTAGATTGGTTTTACGTTTTTGTTTTCATAATTTTACATGAAGATACAATGTTTTACCAAAGCTATCCATATCCTCAACAATCATTTTGGACTCCTCCATGTAGATATTCCTCTATTTTTCAACATTATCATATTATCTAGCATGACAATTAAATATTTTTTCATTAGATCAAGTGGCATTTCACATACACATGCTTCTACTTAACAAGACAAATATAATGACTAAAAACATTCATCAAGAACTAGAAACCCATTATTGATGGTTCTAAATTCTCAGATATGTAGGACCCCGCCTATTTATGGTTCCCTTTTTAATATAAGATAATGTTATTAACAATTTAGCCACATAAAATATTTGAAATGTTATTCATTCCACTCATATATTATATTTAATATTAAAATACAACTCACTATTATTAAATAATAATAATATAAATACATTCACAATAAACATAAGCTAGCTTACAATATGGTCTCTTAGCTTTTAAAATTTGAAAACTCAATGAAGATTCTAGATTATTTATTTTATGCGTATGTTTGCATTGGGTGATTTAAGCAAGCAACAAAGAGAGCAAAAATTAAATCTAAAGTAATTAAAATAGACTTAAAGTCCACATCGAAATGGGTAAAACCCACATTAAAATTAAATAGTGTTTCCACTAAGAAAACGTCTATAGAAAGAAGCAAAAGAAGAGTGATAGATTGACCAAAGGCATATATGCTTTTAAGAAAATCTTCAAGTTGTACTTCCACTAACTTAGAAATTAGATAGAAATTAGATTTTGTGATTGTGACAATATTTCAAAGCACAAAGTTTTTTTTATATATATATTATTTTTGTTTATATCTTTTGAATTTATTTTGTGAGTTTTGATTTGTTGATGAAGTTTAATAGTTTACAAATTATTAATAGAGTTCAATTTTGTTCAATATATGAATTTGAAATCAAAAGTGATGAGATTGAGCTAGTGGTTTATGAAAAAATTGGTAAATAATATCTCTATTTTTTAGTATTAATTCGAAGGAGGTCAATAATTGTTCTAGGCAAATTTGACATAATGAATACCCTCATCATAACTCTCCTCTCCTTAATGATGGATCATTGAGAATGATTTGAAATATTGATACAAAATTACATATGGCTAAATCGAAGAGCATTCTTACAGTAATTTTATGGATTATGGTAAACTTATATCTACTACAGTGGTAATCATCATTTTTTGGTACCGATCCAAAGCAGGTTAATAATTTGTACTATCAATACCAATAAGACACTAACGGTGATTACTAAATTTTTAAATCATAATAAATTAAGAAAAGTAAAATATAATTATTAATTAGATGATGTTCTATTAGAGACCTCTCCCATGAAGCAACTAAAAACTAAATACAATAACAAAGACATGATTATAAATAAAAATATAAGATTACCTAAGGGTCTACCAATCCCAAGACAAAGACAAACCCCTATGGTAACTCCTTAAGAAAACCATTTGAAATGTTGACCTCCACCCAAGTTACCACTTGGTTCTTCAACCTTGTACCTTTGCCACTTCCATAATTTTCCAAGGTTTGAACTTTATCCCATAAATAATCTCTTCCCTTTTAAAAGTCCACTCCAAAAATCTAATTGCAAAAGTTGACAAAGAAAAAGCTCTCAATGTCTCTAAAACCTAATAATTATGGAACACCAAGAGGTGCTTCATCAACATTTTGAGATCCAAGTAAAAGTCCTTCAATTTTTGCAACTTCTTGTCAATAATAAACAATTCTTTATTTTTGGTACTTTGCCCTCCCCCTAGATTGTAGCTTACCTAAACCACTTGATGCAACGACACATTCCACACGAGGGAATACAAAAGGAAATACATAATTGATTTCCTAACTTCCAATAAGGGAATTATTGTTTCCATTTTCATGAGAATTTATACAAAATTGAAACTTGAGAATGCACCACACTAGTATTTCCATAGGCTTGAGGACTAAGGACTCTTAGCTAAAATAAGAAATGCATTATATAGACACATGAAGATGGTTAACAAAATCATATTTCTACAATCCATTATGATGCAATATTAGTTTCTAGATTTGATTGTGTGATTTTTTTTTAGCATCAACGTTTCGGATTACACTCCATTCCCACACTCTCTCTCCCTGATGATGGATCATGAAGTGTGATCCGAAACGTTGATGCTAAAAAAACTCACACAATCGAATCCACAAACTAATATTGCATGAAGATGGTTCTCAACTTTAATCCAAAACCTTTCATCAACTTTGAACGAATCTCTAGATTTAGTGGAGCAATGATTATAAGCTATCTCCACCACTGTGTTAATAAACAAGAAACCTTAGAAATCAAAATGCTTCCCAAAACTCACCAAAAAAATGCCCATAAATTTTTTTTTAAAAACACATAATAAATAAGAGGCTCCCACTTTAAAACATGTAGTAGTAAGGATAAACTAAATGAGTATACCAAATATAACACAATCTATCATCATTTGTTAAATAAATCAAACTTTTTTAAAGGAACCATTGATACAAGATCATTGCAAAAATGCATAAGCTCAATGACTTAATTAATAATAAAAATATATAAATGATCATTAATCTAAAATTTTAAAAATTTTAAAAATTATAATTATATAAAAAATTTATCCAAAGAAGATTTAAATTTTGAAAATCATTTATTACAACAAAAATAAAAGATTTAATCTTTAATTACATTTTAAAAATAAGAATTATAAAAAGAAATTATACAAATTTTTGAATTATTATTAATAATTACTACATTACTAAAACTTTTATGAAAATTCTCATGTTGATGAATTAACATTTTTTCCATTAATAAAAACTCACATTGTACATATACAATTATTTATTTACATGCATTTAAGTCATTTCTATTATAAAGTTGATTGTAGTGTTCATTGGAGGTGAAATAGACTATTTTCTTGAGTGAATGTGCATCCAATTAAAATTAGAAATTATTATTTTTAAAGGTTATTATATGATTTAGAGTATACAATTTCTTTTAATTATTTTAAGATGAGATCTAATGGTAAGAGAAATTATTATGGAAAGAATGATCTACTCTAGATTATTACAAACTTATTCAAACTTTAAAAATTAGAAGTTTGATTTGGAAGTCAAATATAAAGATAAAGGTAAAATATAGTTTTTCAAGTAATTAAACGATAAAGATTGTTTTAGAGATTATTAAACAACACAAAAAAAACATCTAGAGATTATTAAGCAAGATATCAAATATTCCATCTATAAAGTATAGATGTTTTTGTCTTATAAAAATGCTATTTTATTATGAGTATACTTTAAAAATTAAATTTGTATTTTCTTTTTTTTAATTTATATTTTTAATATACTTAATGGAAAAGACATTATTCATTAAAAAAATGTATTTTTTTGTGAATAACTAATATTTTTTAGTTAAAGAATTTAATTAGATCTTGTTTTTATAAGAATTATAAAATTGAATTTTAATGGAGTTTTATATGTTAATTTAAATTTATTTGAATTAGATCTATTATTTATAATTCTTTTGGGAATATTCTTAAAAGTGGTCATCTTTTTTAAGTAAGAAATCAAATAATTGAATTGAATATGAAGTGATAGAAGGCTTTCTATGACAGTTTGGAAGGTTGTAAAAAATTAATAATGGAAGGTGGTTCTATGCTAGTCATTAAAAGGCTTCTCAAAGATGTTTTACTTGAATTGGCATTTACATAGTTTTCTTGAAGGGATATCGTTATTAAAAAATTGAATGTGTTATAGGCTCTTATAACTTCACCAAATAGAAAAGTGGTATATATCATTTCTTATCAATGTGTAGATCCATCCCTCTTCACATCATTAGTTATAGTCAAGCTTTTAGATAAGGAACCTACTAAAACAAGATCCTTATAAAAGAAAAACCATCATGATTTACTTCAAATTTAATGTCTTTACTATTCATTATAGTGGATCTTTTCAAAGTTCTTAGAAGAGATTATTTAACTTCTGTGTGAGAACTCGATATAATTATACCTTGGAAGTCTTCAAAAAAATATGTGTGAGGTCACATTGTGAATGGAAATCTCTACCCATTATATCATGTATGAAACACTAAAGTGTTGGCATTTGATGAAGGTGATATGAATTTTGATCCTAGGATTGTATTGTCTTGTTGTCATTGCTTGAAACATGATCTATTCAAGGCATGAGATCAACTTTACTGATGGTTTTGAAGGATTAAATTAAAGAATCAACTAAATGTTTAGTCAACCATAAAGAAGACAATATGCAAGGTTCATGCGATTGAATTTGGAGTTGGAAATCAAGATAAGATGTGTGGTTGGTCAAATAACATCTACAGAGGCATATTTAACTATATCTATGACCACATCAGTTAAATTGAAGAATACAATGAGTTATTGAGGATTTAAGTGACACAGACAACAAGAACATGAGACAGGACGAGTGACTTTGGCTAGATCAGTCAACCGATCAATTTAAAGTGAGTCAATGTTTTTTTTATGACTTGGTTAATGTTGTGTTGACTTTTTTGAGTTGACCAATGCATTTTGGAATGATTTGTTAGGAATAATAGTCCACCAACACAACTAAGAGGGGGGGGGGGGTGAATCAGTTGTTCAAGATAGATTATTAAACTTTGAAGTATAAATAGCAGCAACGCCAAATTAAATGATAGCATAGTAAAAAAACAATTACACAATATTTTTTTGTCGAGGAAACCCTGTTAAAGGTAAAACCCCGGTGGGAATTAGCACCCAAAAATGATGCACTAAGAGTATTGTATCCATGTTAAAAGATCTAGCCCTATTAGGAGCTTATTAAAACATTATAGTACACAATCCATGTTAAAGGACAAACCTTGTTAGGAATCAAAGAAAGAGTAGGCTCACTGCCCAAAGAAGGTTATGTCCACCTCTAGAACTCATTGTTCACAATACAAGTGTATGTAAGGAAATATACAATCCTTGTGAACTATCTGATAGAAACTGTCTTTTCTTGATCAACTCCAATGAAGTATATAAACTTTCCTCTTCTCTACATCCAATAGATACAAGCTTGCATCTTTCACAAATCTCTTTTACATCTCACTTCCATACTACACATCTTTTCAAAAGAAAAGATCTTACATATATACCCTATTACAAATAAATGATCAGGTTGGCCAATTAGGCTTTCCTAATATACAAATAATTACATAACCCCTTGCTAAGATACACATGAAATCTAGAACAAGTACACAACAATTAAGTTCTAACATCCGTAATTCATTCTCGCTATTCATAATACATGCTTCAATTATGAAGTCAGCCCCAAATAGGTCTCCTCCAGAACACATGCCACAATTGATGTCATCATGCTTTCCACGACTTGCTAAGATCAATGAACATTCCTTAGTATTCTATCTGACATCCCTTAAACTCACATATACTGGATCCACATTGCTTGTAAGATATACTCAAAACATAGAGACTTACTCTATCAACTTCCTCTATTACAGTCCAGTAACTAGTCTTCACTAAATCTTTTTTAACTCATCCAATATTAATTATTACAGCATGCAATCTTGGATATAAGATCACAACACTTCCCTATACACAAATTTGTGTTCGCTCTTTCTGAATCAATAGTACAATATTCATACAATGTAATAACCGGTGTCCTTTCTTCATAGAAACAAATGTTGACATCAGTAAAAAAAATGACTTGACAATAGTATGATTCCAACAACACTCAACAAGATAATGTAGTGATTAAACATATTAAATGTATCAGCAATATCCAACAATTTCCCCCTTTAGCATTGATGGCAACATATGGGAAAATCCATCGACCCAAATCTATCAAATAAAGAATAGTCTCTCAAAACAGTGAATTCTTTTCCATAGTATTTCTCCCCATACAGTAGGGGTTTTCTCATAGTATCTCTCCCCCTTTGACAAAAATGGAAAAGTGTGCCATAAGTTATCAACTGTCTTTTTTTTAGTCTTGATTAACCAGATGCTGAATCACCCAAATGTATTTTGTAAGCCTCCAACGATCACTCCCCCTAAGGAGTAGATCCATACATCAAGTCCAGAAAATGATGGAGCTCTGAATATATCTAGCCTGATGCATCCTTGCATCATTATAATTCTCACTAGGAGGGGCTTGCACTCCAAGCATACCTCTAAGATACTCAAAGGCATCTTTTGGCAATGACTTTGTAAAGATGTATGCTATCTGTTCTTTTGTGCTAATGTATTCCAACCTTATTTCTTTCTCTGCTACCTTGTCTCTCAAAAAGTGATACTTAATAGAAATATGCTTAGTTTTAGAATGCATTACATGATTCTTTGACATATTCACTGTACTGGTGTTATCACAATGGATAACCACAGGTTCAACAAAATTTATTCCAATATCTTTTAGTATTTGTTTCATCCAGAAAATTTGAGTGCAATTAATAGTAGCAACAACATACTCAAATTCAGTAGTAGATTGAGCTATACAATCTTTCTTTTTACTTAACCATGAAACCAACCTTTTCCCAAGGAAGAATGTACCTCCACTAGTACTCTTCCTGTCATCAATGTTCCCTGCCCAATCGGCATCAATATAAGCATGTAATTCAAAGTCATCATTTTTATCATACCATAAGACATATTCCATTATTCCTTTCAGATATATAAATATCCTTTTTACAGCAACCATGTGTGTCTCTTTAGGATCTGCCTAATATTTAGCCATAATTCCAACAACATTAGCGATATCCAGTCTGGAGTGAGTTAGATATTGTAATCCTCCAATCATTGATCTATACTTAGTCTAAAAAACACTCTTGGTCTCATCAGTATTTGTCAGTTTATGGCCAGTCACTATGGGTGTACAAACAAGTTTACAATCTTCCATTCCAAACTTTTTCAACATCTCTTTAGGATATTTAGTCTAAGAAATAAAAATGTCATTCTTGCTCTGATTTATTTGTAGTCGAAGAAATAATTTCATTTCATCTATCATGGACATCTCAAATTCATTCTCCATTTCTTTAGAAAATTTCTTACACATCTCATCATTTTCTCCAAAGATAATATCATCAACAAAATCTTCTATTATCAAAATTCCACCTTGACTAGTTCTTAAATACAAGTTACTATTAGCATTACCTTTTTTGAATCCAAGATGAAGTAAGTACTTGTCTAACCTTGCATACCAAGCCCTTGGTGCTTTCTTCATTCTATATAGTACCTTCTTCAATTTACAAACCATGTCTTCATCTTCTATTAGAGTAAATCCATTAGGTTGTTCTATGTATACCTCCTCTTCAAGATCCCCATTCAGAAATGCAGATTTTACATCCATCTGATATACCTTGAAGTCTTTATGTGCAACATAGGCCAAAAATAGTCTCACAGCTTCTAACCTAGCAACAGGAGAAAATGTCTCTTCAAAATCTATGCCTTCTTGTTGTGAATAGCCTTTACATACCAATCTTCCTTTGTTTCTTACAACAATTCCTTCTTCATTCATTTTGTTTCTAAAAACCCACTTAGTTCCTATTATATTTTTGTCTTTAGGTCTAGGAACCAATTCCCAAGAGTTATTTTTCTTTATCTGATCTAACTCTTCCTTCATAGATTTGATCCAAGATTCATCTCTACAAGCTTCATCATTAGTCTTTTGTTCAACTTGAGAAATCAAACAAATGTCTTCCCTTGTCTTTGATCTAGTTATTATTCCTTGACTTGCATTACCAATAATTTAATTTTGAGGATGATTTTTCTTAACATACCTCAGAGTCTTAGGAATCTTAGTAACTTCATTTTCACAGTCAATCTTTGTTAGAATGATTTAGAATAATTGAGAGGGGATTTGAATCAGTTATCCTCAGGTCCAGATCTGCTAATTGAAATTTTTAGTATTTCAACAAATCAGATCTAATCAACAATTCAACTCAGTCTCTATAGCATATATCAGAAACATATAACATGCAGTCCATAGTCCAAAAGTAATTAACTTGCAGAATATAACAACATTCACATCAAAACATTAACACAAGTATAAAACTAGGATTTATAGTGGAAACCCAACTTGGGAAAAACCACTTTGTAACATGCTACTATTTTTCACTCTTCTGAAGTGAGCTCTGTGAGAAGCCAACCCGGTTAAAGGTTTACAAACACATTGTTAGGTGTGACCATGTTAAAGGATTTAAAACACTCTGTCAAAAGTGGCCTGGTTCGAGGACTTAAGAACATCCCATTAGAATGTCACCTTGATTAAAGGATTTATACAATGACTATTAGGTCAACCTTGATTAAAGGATATAGACTAATACAATGGTTAGAAAGTAATAGTAGTTTCTAATCTGAAAAACATAGAACTCGCTTTGCAAATATAGATCCACTTTGTAAATTAGCTGATTTACTGACTAGCCTTCATTTTCATCTCCATCTTTGATCTTCTCAGAATTTTCTTCAAGTAATCACCACAACTTTGTTCAACACTTCACAACTTTCACCTTCATCCTTCTACTTAGACTTTTCAGTCAATAACATCAACCTCTTCTCATTCATTCAAAATAACCTCTCAACTAGGTCTTCCTTTATACTACTTCGATCATATAGATTAATCTTTTTCTGCTTAATCTCCTCCGTAGATCTTAGGTTTAGGTAAAATTCATCGAATCCTTCCATCATTATGTTATCCATCCTTCCTTCCTTCTAGATACATCTCCAAACTTCTCTTTGAATCCATAAGAAAATGATTTACCATGTATTAAATGCTCCATACCATTCATTAATAATGTCAACACATTTTACATATCCCAAGAATTCAACTATGTCAGCCAGGAATCCTAACTCTTTCTCCAAATGTAAATTACTGGCACTCGATCAATACTATGTTCATCTTCTTGATCATCACTATCTATCTCGGTCATCACTACAAACTATCTTCCTTAGCAAACACTTTCTTTTCTCGGTAATTTCCTGTCACTTGACAAATACTGATATTTGGTCAACACTAGATTTACTCGGCATATACCAACGCTTTGTCGACACTAACATCACTCGGCTTAAACTAGATTTATTCACTTTTTCTTAGTTAAGCCTACCTTTCCAGTCTTCTTCTTACTTAGATAAACAATACATTATCTTATCAATGTGCCAACTAATTAAGTACCCATTGAAGTATCAAATAACTCAACCTTTCCTTAGGTTCTCTTGTTATCTCCTTTCCAAAATCCTCTTCATTAATCAATAGATATGGTACTCTCCTAGATAGCAACTATCTTACCAGTTAAGGTTTGACATCAATGGAAATATAACAATTGTTTCAATTGTAGTTTCCAACAATCTCCCTCTTTGGCATTGATGGAAACACCACATGAATAACACATGATTTACCAAATAATCCAAAATCTGTGTGCATCAAATTTTGATAATATCCTTAGCTTCATTCTGATTCACAACTTTTTCCTTGCCTGACCGCTTGCTCAATTAATCCCTCTCAATATTTTCTGTATCTCCTTCTCAGGTTTCATTGAATCTTCTCCCTTTGTGTTTTCATCTACATCTCTCCCTCTTTTAAAACAATGCCAAAGCTGTACATATCACTTCCATCTTCCACATGTAGATGTCTTCATGTCAGTTATGTATGTTGTATTCTCCTTTCATCATCTTTCTTATGACTAATTATCATCTCTGCTTCACTTCTCACAACTCTAGGCAGCTCGCAAAGTGTGACCTTCTATGCATCAATTTGTCAAATATTTTGTTTAACACATTTGATGTAGTGCTCCTAGTTGACTAGGCAACCTCAGTTAGGGGAATCACCCCTAGTTTACCTCTAAAATATTCATGAGCATCCTTAGGTAAAGATTTTGTGAATATATCTGCTAATTGTTCCTTTGTATTCACACATTCCATTCTCACTTCTTTGTCTTGAACCAACTCTCTCAAGTAATGATACTTGATAGGAATATGCTTAGTCTTAGTGTGCATCAATGGATTCTTTGATATGTTAATAACACTTGTTCTATCACAAAAAATAAAAACTGGCTCAGTGATTTCCTCCTTCATTCCTTTTAACAATTGCTTGATCCGCACTAAATTTGAACAATTTACTATTGCTGCTACATACTCAGCTTTTGCTATAGATTGGGAAATGTAGTTTTGTTTCTTTCTTATCCAAGAGACTAATATCTTCCCTAGATATAATGCTCCACCACTTGTACTCTTTCTTTCATTAACATTTCCAACCCAATCTGCATTAGTGTAAACTCTCAGTTCAAATTTTTCATTCTTCTTGTAATATAATCCATAATCCTCAGTTCCTTTCAGATATGTCAAGATTCTTTTCGTAGCCATAATATGATTTTCCTTAGGATTGGTAGAAAATATTGCCACAATCCCAACTTCTAGGGAAATATTTGGTCTATTGTGGACAACATATTATAGCTTTTCAATCATAGATCTATACAGGGTTTGATTCACTTCAGTTGTATCATCAGTTTTAGATAGTTTATGTCCACTAACCATAGGAGTACTCGCTTGTCTTGAATCCTCCATACCAAAAAAATTTAGTATCTCCTTAACATATTTAGATTGAGTAATGTAGATACCTTTCTCCATCTGATAAACCTGAAAACCAACAAAGAATTTGATCTCACCAAACATAGACATTTCAAACTCAGTTTGCCTCTCATTTGAAAAATTCTAACATGGGGCATCTTGTCCTCCAAATATGATATCATCAACAAAAATTTCAGCTAACAAAATCCATGTACCTTTCTTTGTCTTCATATACAAATTACTATTGTCATTTGTCTTGCAAATCCAATCTTTATCAAATAATTATGCAGTCTCTCATACCATGCTCTAGGGGCTTGTTTCAATCCATACAACACCTTGTTCAACTTGCACACCATATTTTTCTTGCTCGTGTCAAAAAATCCTTCAGGTTGTTCAATGTATACCTCTTTGTCCAATATACCATTCATAAATGTAGATTTGACATCCATCTAATATACTTTGAAACCTTTATATATGGCACATGCAAGTAGAGTCCTCACTCCTTCTAATCTTGCAATAGGGAAAAATGTTTCTCCATAGTCAATTCCTTCTTCTTATGCATACCCCTTGCATACTAATTTTGCCTTGTTTCTTGTGACCTCTCAAAGTTCATTTAACTTATTTCTAAATACCCATTTTGTTCCAATAACATTCTTGTCTTCTAGTCTCGACACCAGAGTCCAGGTATTATTATTTTCTATCTGATCAATCTATTCATTCATGGCTTGTATTCAATCCTCATTCTCTAAAGCATCTTTTATAGTTTTAGGCTCAAACTCACATAATAGGCATGTATGATCTTTCAACTTACTTCTTGTCATGATTCTAGACTCTTTATCTCCAATGATTTGTCCAAGCTTGTGATGTCTTCTTACATACTATGGCAATGTAGGTTCAAGTTTCCTTTCTCCTTGTTCTGGATCTTCAAGTTCATCATGAAAACTATCTGCTTCTTCTTCTTATTGCTCGACAGTGTCCTCCTGATGCTCATTATTCCCTTCCTAATTCTTGATAGCATCCTCTTGATGCTCAGAATTACTTATCTATGACTCTGCATCTGGTTCAAGTGTATTACTTGCCTCACCTTCTTCCATGTATACAAAATATCTTTAATCTTCATGTTCTTTCTTACACTCCAATTCATTCTTTTCTACATATTCATCAACTCTAACATTCGCACTTTCCAAAATTTTGTTAGTGTTAGAATTCAAACACTTATAAGCTTTTCTCTTAGTGGAATAACCTAGGAATATGCCTTCATCTCTCTTTGTATCAAATTTTGCATTCCTATTATCTTTCAGTATATAGCATTTACTCCCAAAGACTCTAAAATACTTCACATTAGGTGCATAACCATGCCATAACTCAAAAGGTGTAGAATTTGTACCTTTCTTGATTTGTACTCAGTTTAAGGTATAAACAACTGTACTTACAACTTCTCTCCATTATTTTTGTACAACATTCTTCTCAATCATCAGTGTTCTAGCACAATCCATAATTGACCTATTTCTTCTTTCTGCTATGCCATTCTGTGGACGTGTTCTCAGTGCAAATATCTGTCTCTTAATTCCTCTATCATTGAAGAACAGATTGAACTCATTTGATATAAACTCTCCACCTCGGTCAAATCTCAAACATTTCAGGCTTCTACCTATTTGTTTTTTAACTTTTTCCAAATACCACTTAAACAACTAAAATGCATTAGATTTCTCTTTCAAAAACATTACAGTCATCACCCTAGTGTAATCATCAACAAATAGAATACAATACTTATCACCACAATAGATTTAAACACCCGTAGGTCGACAAAGTTCAGTATGAACCAATTGCAAAATATTTTAAAAAGTATATGTCTTGCTCTTAAAACTAGACTTTGTCATATTCCAATTGACACTGTTTACACATCACATTATTAGGTTTCTTCAATCTTGGCAAACCTCTAACTTTCTTATTTTTACTAATAGTTAATAGATTGTCAAAATTCACATGACATAGCCTCTTATGCCATAACCATACATCATCAAATTGTGCAAACAAACATGTTTCCTTAGATAGGTCTAGATAGAACAAGTTACCTCTTGTCTATTCTCCACTTCCAATTGGTTCACCAATGGCATCAAATATTTTAGCCTTTCTGTGATAAAATTCCACTCGGTAACCAGTACTATTCAACTTTGCAACACTTAGCAAATTATAGTTAAGACCTTCAACCCATTAAGCATTTTCACATGTGATCTTAACAGTCAACATAACTGATCATTTACCTCTCATGGGACATGGTGCATCATTACCAAACTTAACACTTCTACCTTTGTAATGATTTAGGGTCTCAATTTTACTTTTATCACTAGTCATGTGATGTAAGCAACCACTATCAATAATCCATTTATCACCTTTACTCACATAAGAAATAAGTGTAGTTTTCTCATCTTCATCAGAATTATCTTTTATAGAAACATAAACAACTTCAATATCACATTCATCTGATTCACTAGTTTCACTGTCAGTTTCCTCTTCAGCAATATAGCAGGATTTCTTACCTTTGTCTTTGTAGTCTTTGTACCTTTGGTGTTCTTTGTCATTTCTCTTGTCTTTGTACTTGCTTTCCCTTCTCTCATCCTTGTCAGTCCTATTAGGGCATCTTGTTGCAATATGGCCAGCTTTGTTACATGAAAAATAGATTACAGGAAGTTTACCTTTACGTATCATCAGAAAATTGAAGCACTTCCATTTAAGATTGGTTTAGCCATCTGAGTAAGTGGTAAATGCCTTGAATGGGTATTTGACTTGGATCTATCTTTTTCCCCTGTCTTGCCCTATTTTCCACTTCTTTCCTACCTATTTTTGGTATCTTGCATTGATATTTTGAGGTTCTTGACCTCAGGGTCAAGGTCGACCTCAACCCTGACCCAGGGTCTAAATTTCAAATTCTAAGGATTTCTGGATATTGGGGTGTTGAAATTGTTGTTTCCCGCTTCCAGGTCAACTATTTCGGGCTTCGAAGTTGCAACTCTTAAAAATAAATTTAACATAGGTTCACTTCTAAGGGTATGGGCCTAATGGAAATTTATTTCTCATATGTTAGCCTCTCTAGAAGTTTGTGCCCTAGACTTGTATATAAGTGTATCCTCAGAAAATGGAAGCACTTCCATTTAGGACCGATTTAGTCCTCCAAGTAAGTGGTTTGGGGTCATGTCAAACACCTTGAATGGGTCTTGTTAGGATAATAAGCAAAAAATGCAAATATTAACAAACAAGAGAGAACATAATAACACAGAATTTAACGTGGTTCACCCAATCCCTGGGCTACGTCCACCAACAGTGAGTCCAATATCTTTATTATTATCCAGTGATTACAATCTAAAACCTACAACTCAATACCACCACAGGAAGCTACAATAATCCCTCATACAATGAATCTTAAACCCTAAGCCCTTTTACAAGTATTTTTGACATAACAAAATTAGGGCAAAAATACTCCGACTAATAGAAAATAGATGGCCGACACTTTACAATATTGACCCCATCAGGGGCTGTGCCCCTTGACCCCATGGATAATTCTAATTAGGCTCCACATGCATAACAAGTCTTTGACTTGGATCTGGCTTTTTCCCCCTATTATTCTTCTCTTTTCACCTTTTTCCAGCCTATTTATGGTACCTGATCCTGAGAATTTGAGGTTCTTGACCTTAGGGTAAAGGTTGACCTTCTGGATCAAGGTTGACCTTGACCCTGACCTAGGTCAGAGTTGACCTCGACCCTAACCCTGGGTCTAGATGTCAAGTTCTGGAATTTTCTGGATGTCGAGTTTCAGAAAGTTTATTTTCCTACTTCCAAGTCGGTTGTTTCAGGCTTCAAAATGGTAAACTCTTAAATTATATTTAATCTAGGTCCATTTCTAGGGGTTAAGGTTTAAATGGGAATTTAATTCTCCTATGTAGGCCTCTCTAGAAGTTTGTGCCCTAGACTTGTATAAAAGGAACCCTTCTCCTCTCATTTTCAAGATCCAACATCTATTATTCACATAAGCATTGAAGCAAGTTAAATCAAGCAATCAAGAAAGAAAAAAAGAAGGAGAAAGAAAGAATTCAAGCATTCATTCATCTTCAAGCATTCAAGCATTCAAGATCCAATTCATCAAGAAGATCCATTGGTAGCCATTGAAGGATTCAATCTCTATGGAGCCCCTTTGTTGAAGATTTCTCCATCCATTTCCATTTAAGATTCTTCACTTTCAAGATCCATTCAAGATTGGTGTTTAAGATCTAATGCAACTGATTTGAGACATCCTACATGTAATTATACATTCATTTGGAGCATCCATACTTGTGGATTCAAGGATTCAAATCCTCCACAAGGGTTTCAACATAAGCAAGGTGAATTGTTCCATTTACTTTGTTTATTGCTGCAATTTCAATTACATTTAAAGGTTAATTCCAAAACTGGGGTTTGACCAAGGCAAACCCCTCATCCAAAAAATAAAACCCTTTTTCTTGTAGGTATAGGTGTGGGACAGTGAATGATCAAATTTGAGTACCTTTTTCGACAAACTTTCAAGATCCGCGAATAGAATTTTCATCGGAACAACGCAGGTCAAGGTCGACATAAAGGGGTAAGATTGTGCCTCAGGGTAAGATCTTACCCCTATGTTGGGTCAAGGTTGACATTTCTCAGAATAGCAGAAGGTTTCTCAATTTTCTCTATTTCTGTATTTGTAGGCCAAAATTCAATTGCAGAATTTCCCAAAACTGAGTATAGACACCAGAAAATAGCATTTTCTAGATCTGTCATATTTTGAGGTTAGTATTATTCTTTAAATTCAATTAAGATTTCAATACTTCCTTTCCATAATGGAATATAAGGTTTTCTCCTTTCTTCATATTCTTCATCGATTAATTCATTTGTGCATTGACCATTTTCTTTTGGTTGATCAGTTTGGATCTTTCCTTTGGGAATTTGGGGTATCAAAGATGATCTTATCTTCCCCAATCCTATATCACTCTACCACACATCATATTCATATCCATATTCATATTTACATATATACAACAACACACATTCATTTTTATTCTTTACATTTTGGTGAGCCCATTATAGACAACTCTTTCTTTTATGGTGTTAGATCTTGCATGTATTAGCCTTCTTCTGTGTTTGCATTTACACTCCTTATAAAGAAAAAATACAAAAAAAATTATTTGTTCATGCTTTGTATTTTCTATAGTTTAGTTCATTTTCATTGCATTGGTATATGAGCTTTACTACCTCTAGTCCTACTTATAATATTCTAGTTAGAAGAAGTCATAGACTTATGAGTTTCATTGATCCTAAGTCTTCCTCTCCTCTCCTCTCCTTAGGATCCTGGATGAAAATTTGATTATTCATGATTCTAATCCAACTATGGAGCATAAATCTCCTCACTCATCTCATGATGAGAATGATTCTTTTAGAGTTCTTCTTGAACAAGTCCAAAAACTTTCAATTGAACTTAATAAAATAGGAAATTGGCTTACTAAAGAGAACCATAATCAAGATTTTATTCAAGCTATAGATGCTCTTAAGAAAGTCCTTCATGATAGTCATCAAGGTGTTAATCTCTTGCGTGGTATTACTCATCTTGTGCATTCAAATTTTAAACCTTTAGCTCAAGAAGCTCAAGATTTAGGATTCGCTCCTCCTATCACTAGTGTGGAACCTTCTTCCATTCCTCTACTAGAATTCCTACTTATACTCCTCCTTTAGAGACTACGTTGGTTCCCTCTCTTCCTATGAGTGTTCCTCCTGTATCCTTACCTACTTCAAAAACTTCTTATCATAATGTTCCTTTTACTTATTCCAATCCTCTTCGAACTATGGTTCCAAGTGTTCCCCCAGTTGTGTCTTCCATTCCTATCGCTTCATACACTTTACCTAGTGTTTCTAGTGTGTCTATGCCTCCTATTTCATCTAATGATTCAACAATCATCAGTTTGGCTCAAACTGTGTCCTCTTTACAACAACAACTTGCATCTTTAACTGAATCCAAGTTTACCATTCCAACATGTGACATGGGTAGTCCTTTATCCCTAGACATTATTCGTGCTCCTTTTCCTCAACAAGAAGATATGCCTCGTCTTGAGAAATACAATTGTAAGGGAGACCCTATTACTCATGTTAAAATATTCCAAATCCTTTTTAGTGACTATGCTCATGATCATAGGATTTTAGCCAAGTTGTTTTCTAGAAATTTTCATGATAAGGCCTTGCAATGGTATTGTTCCTTGCCTCCTTATTCTATTGATTCTTTTCCAAAACTTGATAATGCCTTTATTCAACAATTTCAAAATAACATTGGTCCACAAGCGTCCAATAGAATACTCAAGAAAAATTGACTGAATTTATTGGTATATTTTAGAATTTTTATGCTCGGATATCTTATCCTGTTCCCAAGATAGATATTCAACGTATGTTTATTTCAAATTTACAAAAGGATATTAGAGATAAGATTCTTGTTACTAAATTTACCTCTTTTCAACAACTTTGTGCAGTGCTTCATCATAATCAATTACAAGTGAGTCAATTTGAGAGCAACACTCCAATGGCTCCTGTCCCAATTGATAAGAGTGATGCTACTCCAAATCCCAACAAGTTTCAAAAACCTAACAACTATGTCAAGATAAATAAACAAGTGAATGCAGTTGATGTTACATCCAACAATGCCACTTCTTCATCCACTGCTTTTCATCAAAATCACATGTTTACTCCTCTTTCTGAATCTTTGCATTCTATTATGAGTAAATTTTTTACTGCTAATATGATTACTTTACCTCCTATTCGACCTCTTTTACCTGCTACGGTGGCATCCAAATCCTTTGATCCCAAAGCCTTTTGTCAATACCATTGTCAAAATGGCCATGATATTGAGAAGTGTTATTCTTTAAAACATAAGGTTTAAGATTTAATTGATTCTAATGCTCTTTCTGTTGATAATTTTGATGGTAGTGGAAAAAATTTGTCTCTCCTCCTCATCAAAATCTCCAAATCTATACGAATCCTTTGCCTACACATGATACTAAAACCATTATTCAACCATATTTTGTGGATATTATTTATGATTCAAAGATGAATGATCTTAATCACATTGTTAACCATGTGGAGCATTTTGTTTTGTCTCAATCTATATCTCCACCCTAGCGTCAATCTCAATCTCAACTTCAAGTTCCACCTCAACCTCAACCTAAACCTTGAAAATAGTCTAAGAATAAAAGACCTAGGGAACTCTTGATTACCTTTGATGATTTTGAGACTATTAAATCTCCTGATGGTCCCCTTTACATCTATGCAAGGATTTCTAAGATACCTATGCACAGTTGTCTTATTGATCCTACATCCTCAGTCAATGTTATTACTGAAGAAAATATTTTTATGAAGAACTTACAATGTGATTCTTATGATACATTGGATGTGTGGATTCAAACTTGTAATGGTTTTCTTTATCCACCATTTGGTTCTATTAACTTGCCTATTGAACTTTGTGGTAAAATTGTGGACACTACCTTCATTGTTGTTCCTACTTCTAATTAGTTTCAAGTTAAGTTAGGTTTTCCATGGTTGAATGCCATGCATGTCATTGCTTCTCCTATCCATAAGTGTCTTAAATTCATTCATGATAAAGAAGTGAAGACAATTAATCATAGTTTATATCAACCTTCTAGGCCCAGGGATTGTACTACACTTCACTTCTTTTGGCCTTCATTACCTAATTCATGTCCTTCTCGACCTGATAATATTTTTCATTCATATTAAGCCTATAAGCATCACAAGATTCTTGAGTTAAGCATGCCTTCGATGGATCTTAACCATGGTCTTTTTCCTATGCCTTCCATACCTCCTTTGTCCATGGCTTCTAGTTTTATTAATAAATATCCTAGTGTTTCTTTTCAGCCTACTGAGAATCCTATTGATCCTCCTATAGAACTTCTGAAGGAACCGATGGTTTTCCCTCCTAGTTCTCAACATATTTCAAACAAGACAAAATGTAACTGATTTGCTAATGAACATCGTAAGAAACATTGAGCTCAAGCTAAAGCTCGGTCCTTTGTTCTTCCAAGTTCTTTATCTTCTTTTGACCAGCCTATGCATGATGTGTTAGAAGAAATTAATACTAATAATGATGTTAAGATGCATGATTATGATAATTCTAATTTTATCTTTGATCCTATTTTGATTAATCTTGATGAAGAAGATGTTGGATACAATTTTCTGAAGGAGATTGTTGGATTAATTGTGTGTTGTCTTTGATGTCACACAAATGTCATATCATTTATCATGCTCAGTCAATCAGCAAAGTAGTTCTCAGTGTTTACCGAGCTTAGTCAGTCAGCAAAGTAGTTTTGTGTGTCTACCGAGCTCAGTCGGTCAGCAGGCAATTTTTAGTGTCTACCGAGATCTCTCAGTCTCCAAAGGATGTTGCAAAATTCATAGTGTTTACCGAGTTCACTTGGTCACCAAAGGAAATCTTTTCAGGATTAGTGTTTACCGAGCAAGATCGGCCCAGTAAAGATTTTTGTTAATTTGAGGAATAAAGTTTGTTTATTCCAGCCGACTGTTATAATGATTAGTAATGTTTGTAATGATTATTAGTGCTGACTTGACAATCTGAATGGACAATCCGAATGGTATATATAGAAGGTCAAGTTGTGAATTAAAATTGTGCAAGTGGAAAAGGAAGGAAAGTGTGAGCGAATTTTGAAGGATGATTAGATATCCTTGAGGAGCAGCAGAGATATATTTGATCAGGAAGGATCTAGTAAAGTAGAACAGAGATCTGTAATCAGCAATTCAATTGCATCATTATTCAGGTCACTTCATTGTTACTTTCTTACCATTGTAGCAGTGATTTCAAAATCTCTTAACAAAGTTGGTTTGATAGCCATTTTGTAAATCCTCTAACAAGGTGATAGTTCTATTGAATTGTTTCAAAGACCTCTTACAAGGCCACTCCTAACAGGGTGATTAAATCCTCTAACAAGGTCACACCTAACAGTGTGTTTTGTAACCTTTAACTGGGTTGGCTCCTAACAGGGCTCACTTCAAAAGAGTGAAAAATAGTAACTAGTTACATTGGTGGTTTTTCCCATATTGGGTTTCCACGTTAAATCTAGCGTCTCTTGTGTTCATGTTATTTTATTTATACATGCATGTTAATCACTGATGAATACTTAAGAACGGTTATAATTAATACTTACTACAATAACCGAGTTTCAGCATTTCTCTGTATGATAAGTAGGAGATATTTTCCACAGCAAGTCAAATTGTGATATTGCTATCAGGATTCAACTGTGTAGTTTTTTGAGTCAAACTCATTGACCCATGATTCATGAGTAGTGGTTCAACATGAACCCATCTCTCATGAGGATGAATGGAACACTTAGCACTCATTGGATCTAGGTGATGCTCATAGAGGTGAAGCACCGGGACTTCCTGGGAGGTCACCCATCCCAGTACTACTCCATCTTGAGTGCGCTTAACCACATGCTCTTGAGAAGAGCCTCCAACATCACGCATATAAGGACCAGTAGCTACCCCAATAAGCAAAGGCTCCACTACCTAATGGTTACTCTGCCCCATATAAGGACTAGTTTCTCTGTATGTTTACCAAGTAACAGCAGCAAATGATTTATTAAGACATCTAAGGGATCTATGGTAATATTTTTGTGGTTAACTGATTCACCTCACCCTCTCAGTTACTCCATCTATATTTCCAATAGAAGATACTCTTGATGATACTAATGATGTTGATGATGAATATGAGACTATTGACATTGACATTGATTTACCTAATATGCTTTCAACACAATTGATAATTTCACCTAGTATCAAACATTATGATTCTCAAGAGGATCCTTGTTTGGAACTGGCTATCATTTCTACTGTATTGGATATAGTCCCTCTTGTGAGTTTCCCACCTTCTTGAAATGTTATAGAACAAGATGGGGAGAGTAGGTGACACTCTTTATTAGCTTGTCCTTCATGGTAGTTGTTTGTGTGTTTTCCTGTTGTATTGTGCTTCTCCTGTAATGTGTTTGCTAAATGTTTGTTAGATTATTTTATACAACCCTTGTTACTTTGTTGGTGCAAGGTGATAAAGGAATCAAACTTGTTGTACAATTCCTCTATATGTATCTCTATTCTTCTATATGTTGTTTTCATGTTATGTTGTACCTATTATATTATTCGTAAATGTTTCCTTGTGTACTCCGCTTGGATTTGCGACTTGGTAGCACTGAATTTTTTTGGTCTCCATGTTGTGGTCCGAAAGGACTCTTCTTCATAACTCTTATGTTTTCTTTCCTCTATTTTGATTATAGTTCTACTTTCTTTGGGGAATGATGTCAATTCATTTGCAATAATATCATATATAAATATTATCTTATGATCATACTGACCCCACAGAAGGTAGATCCCTTATGTGTTCTCTGCATGTTTATGTGGTATTTCCATTGATATGTCTTCTCTTGGGGGCATCTCATAGTGGAAACATAATCAGTGGAGTTGTTTATGTTTCCGTTCAAGTCATTGCTCATGTTAAAGTGTTAGCAATGACTTTAACATGAGGGCATACACTCTGGTCACCTTTTGCACACACACACTTTTAATATACATATATTTTTCAAATCTCTTTTCTCCCTTTATGGATTAGTGACTAATCCTTAAAGCATGGATTTTAATCTTATAGGATCTCTTGATCCCTCCAATTTCAAATTTCAAAATTTTGATCCCTTCAGGTCGGAGGTGTCCTTAAGACTAGATCTCTTTTGATTTTTTGTCTTTTCTCTTTTGGAATAGAATATTCCTAAGGGTGAATTCTTGATGGGTTGACTAGTGAGTAGCCACATTCACTAGGTGGTTTAATTCCATCTTTCCAGTTGTGATGTTTCCTCATGTGGTTCACAATGGGACATAAGTTCTCATTGGGCAAGGCAATCACACCCTCTTCTCTCTCTTTTCTAGAGATGTCTCTCTTATTGTAATCTTGGAGTTGACAAAGACTTGAGTCCCTAGGGACTTGAGTATTCCTTTGTCCCTTTGATTTCAATAAGATTTTCTTTTTTGTTTTGATCTACTTTACCAAGAGTTTGCATTGAGTCTATACTCTAGCCAAAGTGGGGGCTAAATGTATCATCAAAAAATGGAAGCACTTCCATTTAGGACCGGTTTAGCCCTACGAGTAAGTGGTCTGGGGTCATGTCAAATGCCTTGAATGGGTATTTGACTTGGATCTATCTTTTTCCCCCCATTCTGCTTCTCTTTCCACATTTTTCCAGCCTATTTCTGGCACCTGATCCTAAGAATTTGAGGTTCTTGACCTTAGGGTCAAGGTCGACCTCGATCCTGACCTAGATCAAGGTCAAACTTGACCCTAGCCTAGGTCAAAGTTGACCTCGACCCTGACCCTCAGTCTAGATTTCAAGTTTCAAAAGTTTCTGGATGTCGGGTTTTGGAAAGTTTATTTTCCCACTTTTGGGTCGGTTGTTTCAGGCTTTGAAAAGGTAAACTCTTAAATTATATTTAATATAAGTCCATTTATATGGGTTCAGGTTTAAATGGGAATTTAACTCTCCTATGTAGGCCTCTCTAGAAGTTTGTGCCCTAGACTTGTATAAAAGGAATCCTTCTCCTCTCATATTCAAGATCCAACATCTATTATTCACATAAGCACTCAAGCAAGAGAAATCAAGAAAGAAAGAAAGAAAGAAAGAAGGAGAAATACAGAATTCAAGCATTCATTCATCTTCAAGCATTTAAGAGTTCAAGATCCAATTCATCGAGGAGATCCATTGGTAGCTATTAAAGGATTCAATCTCTATGTAGCCCCTTTGTTGAAGATTTCTCCATCCATTTCCTTTTAAGCTTCTTCTATTTCAAGATCCATTAAAGATTGGTGTTGAATATCTAATGCAATTGATTTGAGACATCCTACATACAATTCTACATTCATTTGCAGCATCCATACTTGTGGATTCAAGGATTCAAATCCTCCACAAGGGTTTCAACATAAGCAAGGTGAATTGTTCCATTTACTTTGTTTATTCCTGCAATTTCAATTACATTTCAAGGTTAATTCTAAAACTAGGGTTTGACCAAGGAAAACCCCTCATCCAATAAATAAAACCCTTTTTCTTGTAGGTACAAGTGTGGGACAGTGAATTGCAAATCATAGCTAAGTACCCTTTTTGGCAAACTTTCTAGATCCGTGAATAGAATTTCCATCAGAAAAGTGCAGGTCAGGATAAGATCTTACCCCTGTGTTGGCTCAAGGTCGACCTTTCTTAGAACAATAGAGGTTTCTGGGTTTTCTTTGTTTCTGTGTTTCTAGGCCAAATTTGGTTGCAAAATTTCCCGAAGCTGAGTACAGACACTAGAAAATAGCATTTTCCAGATCTTGTGTGTGTGAATTTTGTACCTGATCTGTAGACACAACACTTCAGTAAAACATTAGAGGTTAGTTGAAATCAAAATCGTGCAATGAATTGAAAGCTAAACTAACCAGGTGATTTATTGCCTTCTAATAGGTGTGAGTATGATGTTCTCAGATTGTATCGAGATCAGTGACCTTGACGACACCTAAATGAAGGATTTGAATGCAAAACTAATATGAAATGATGCAATTACTCTTTTTTTTTTTGGATTTTAGATGCAATGATATGATGAAAACTGATATGAATCTAGAATCTAAGATGAAATTGATATGCAATGAATTGATCTAAGATGAACTCTAAATGAATGTAAAAACCAAATTGATCTCACAATAGCCTTGATTCACAATAAGCTTTGATTCTCCAGATAGCAATTCTTCAGCGTGATTATGCAATTCTTTTGGATGATTTGTGAAGAGCTGAGGCCTTAATTTATAGAAATCCAGGGCTTTGGAGGTGCATGGGAAAAGCCATAAATCACTCAAATTAAATCAGCTTGATTTTTGAGTTATCTGAAAATAAAGGATAATTTAATTCACAAAAACATGCAAATCATGCGAAAATAGCTTTTTAAGTCAAATTAGAAGTTTAGATCAACTTTAAAACTCAAAAATGATGTTGAGTTCCAAAACGTCAATAACTTGCATTGATTTTCTGATTTGGAGTTTAAATGCTCTTTGATTGTGCACATGGATAATTATGAATTAATAAAACAATATTATTAAAAATTGACAACTTGCTTTAATTAATTAAATAAGAATTTAATCAATTAATCATAGAATTTGGATTTATTGTCAAATTTAAAAAATAATAATTAGGAATAAATATAATTAACTTCAATTGAATAATTAAGTGGCAGAATTAAATCTAATTAATTAAATATTGAGAATATTCAATTAATCAAACTTTAGGATAAATAGAATTTATCGCCAAATAATCATTAAATTAAAGATAATTAGGATAATTAAGAATATTACTAGGAATATTCCCCGATGCAGAATTTATGATAATCAATTAGGATTCGATGATGTTTAGATGTGCCTTAGGTTAGGACTTTGATGTCGATTTCATTCGATTTGAGGATGTAGGAGATTAATGAACATATAGCCCATTTTTGGGGTATTACATTTTGCCCCTATTTGAATTACTATGCGAAGCATAGTGGTTCAAAGATAGTCTGTGTTTGATAAAGATATGAAATTGATTTGAAAGGATTGAAAGATTTGAAGATATTAGGTCCTGAATGACCAAAGATAATGTTCACTATAGCAGCGATGAACAGATGATTGTGAAAAAGTGTCAAAACACCTGATCCCGAACCTTAGGATTACGAAGAAGTGAGTGACCAATTCCAGACTCAATTGTCTTAGAAGAACCACGTAGGTATCACATCTGAACCCTTCAGTTACTGAAGAACCAAGGAAAGAACACTGATGAACCGATGGTTGCGAAAAGCTCATACAGATTACAAGATTAAGAGAATACCAGATTGATATGGATCTCGATGAATCTGATATGCCCCAAGCAATGATAGATTTGCCTCGAGTGATAAGGACTTTTGATGAATCATCAAGTAGACGTGGTTGTTGTCTTGATCACTGAGGAAAGATATTGATTTGAATTTGATTACAGACTTTGAATGATATGCAATACCATGCCCCCTTCGAGATTAAAATTGAAATTTGACAAGAAAAGTCAGTGTTGAATAGTTCAAAAGCATGTTAATTGATTTGAGAAATGGTTATACACGTTCGAGAACACATTCTGCATCGTTTAGAGGTCCTGGAGACCAAGTTTGACTAGGTTAAACCATGACTTGAACATGGCTGACCAAGTTGAAATTTTGATAGTTTGATGTCAGATAATTAGTTAAGTTGAATTTTGGATTTCTGTGATGATTGAAGGTCGATTATGCAAGTAGTTAATAATATAAACAATCTCATATTTTGATTTTGATCCTGAAAAAGGATTCTACTTGCTATTTCGTTGGAGGAACCTTCATGTAAGATTCAGCTCTTGTTAGATTTGAATAGGTGATTGAAGAATTTTTTAAGCTTTGAAGTGTTATCCAAACGTTGTGAGATCATGAAAATATGCAAAATGCAAAGAAACATGCAAAATGAAATGCAACCTAGGACCTAGGACCTAGTCACTGATCATGTGTCGATTTGTTATCATCATTGAGCTTTTAGGTAACCGGATAAATCAATACAATGCCCACTAGTTATGAAACCATAGACATATGAATATCAATTTGTATGCGCAAGAATCAATACAACACCCACTAATTAGGAAACCATGGATATATGAATATTGATTATTTTTTCAAAATGTCAGATTAGATATAAGCACCAAGGCACAAATGCCAGGATGACTTGAATATCATGTCCATTTTGATATAGCAATTTGTATAAGCATCAAAACATAGATGTCATGATCACCAAAATATGCCTTGCATTCAAACACATCAAACAGTCAAGAGATCAGTCTAAAAACAATGTGAATTACCCGTAGTGACCCTTTATCGTTCACATCCTTAGGTAAGATCGCGCTTCATAGTAGGAGAAAGAACTCACTCAAAAAATACAATAGTTTGATCAAACTTCCTTGAATTTTTTGGGTATCAATGGTCGAGGTACGCATGGCCATCCAATTCGAGATAGAGCCTCTTATAGTCGGACACCATTTCAATCCAAAATTTCCAAAGTTGTTAGATTTTCACTTACAAGAAGAAGACAAAGAAAATATTATGCCCCTAGTCATCACTCTCTAAATCCAATAGAGGACATCATCGAAGAGCTCAAAGAGACACAATATGCAAAAATCTCAATGCGAATCAGTAAGCATACAAGGAGATAAAAACATGAAGCACAAATTGTTTTCAATTTGATGTTTGATTGCATTGTTGTAGATGCAAAATCCTTTCTGGAGACAAGACTGACTGACTGACTCATAGGAAGCTTCAAAGGACTCTGACTGGATATGATACGTCTAAGATATACTGGAGACCATAGGATATGACATTGATTGCCCCCAAGTGTGAACATTGATAGGATACCGACGCTTGAGTTGATTGGTGTATAGACCGACTTATTGAAAAACCAACTAAGAGATATGTACAAACTAAAGCAAGACTAAAAGCTGGGAAAGACCAAGATTGCACTGATAGATGGAGCATGTTGAACAAGTGGTGCCCGTTTGCCGAGTTTTCACCATCTTGGCAGAGATTCTATTTTTGCTACCGAGGCGCCTGTTTCCAAGTTTTCACCAAGGCACTTTTTCTTTTTCTCATTTTTTTGTGTTTTTAATTTTTTCAATTTTTTTGATATTTTTGATATATTTCACTTTTTTTGTGAATCATCAAGGTGCCATTGCTAGGTTTTCACCAAGATGTTCATTTTTTTTAGGACTTTTTCTGATTTTTAAGATTTTTTCAAGACATTTTACCATACACTGAATGCCTTAGGCATAGAATTTCTTCAGATGGAAAATGTTGATTGGTTCTCAGAGCTATTCTCCTTTAGTCATTGAGAGTTGATAGGCACTAGAGCCAAAAGTAGCAGTGATAAAAAAGGGACCCAGCCAATTGGCTTCAAACTTCTCCTTGCACTCTCTATGTGATTGATTTTTAGGATTCTCTCTCAAGACTAGATCGCCAACCTGAAATTCTCTGTGTCTAACTTTCTTGTTGTATCCTCTAGACATTCTCTTCTGATACACTCTAAGCTGATCATACGCTACTTATCTATGCTCATCTAGTAATTCAAGTTCTTGCAACCTAGACACTCTGTAGTCATCATCAGTTACTAGACCATGCATTTTGATTCTTAGTGATGGGATTTCAACCTCAATAGGCAGTACCGCTTCAGACCCATAAACTAAAGTGAAAGGTGTAGCCCCAGTGGGTGTTCTGATACTTGTTCTATAGGCCCAAAGAGCTGGATTGATCATAAGATTCCAGTCTCTTCCTATTTTATTAACTATTCGGTGCAAGATTTTCAATAGATTTTTGTTAGAGGCCTCAGCTTGGCCATTCCCTTGAGGATAGTAGATAGAAGGCCAATGTTGTGTGATCTTGAATTTGGCACATAGATCATCTAGGTCTTTGTTCTTGAATTTTCCACTGTTATCTATGATTATGGAATGAGGTATCCCATATCTTCATATGATATCGTTCAATATCAACATAGATATTTTCTTTCTAGTTGCTTGTGTCAAAGGGACTGCTTCTACCCATTTTGTAAAATAATCTATAGCTGTGATTATATGGGTATGTCCATTAGAAGAATGAGGATGAATCATCCCGATAAGATCAAAAGCCCATTGATGGAATGACCATTGTCTTGTAAACAGGATTAGATCCCTCCCTAGGGCATGAATTAAGTTTCCATGTACTTGGCATTTTTGACAATTCTTAGCAAATTTGATAGCCCCTTTCTCCATCTCAAGCCAATAGTACCCCGCCCTAATAAGTTTTCAAGCTAGTGTTAAACCGTTTGAGTGTGACCCACAAATACCATCATGAACTTGCTCTAATGCACATTGAGACTCTTCCCGTTCTAAACATCTAAGTAGTGTACCATCTAGACCTCGTTTGTATAGATCATTACCAATGATGACATATTGGGAGGCATTATGGATAAGGTATCTCTTTTCATGGCGGTTGAAGGTATCGGGAATGATTTGGTCTTTTAGATAGGAAAATAGGTTTTTGTATCTAGATGAATCCTGACCTACAATGGTGCAAATCATGTGGGTTTTGGGGGAGTCATATGCAGGATAAGATAGTGCTTCCACCAGGAACTCATAGTGTAGCTCATGTTTAGGCTGCTGTAATAAAGTAGATAGTGTTGCCATTGCATCAGAAACCTTATTCTCCGTTCTAGGAATTTGCTCAAATGCGATAGATATGAAATATTTCTTAAGATCATCTACCATTCTCTTGTAAGGAAGGAGATTTTAATCTTTAATTTGGTACACATCATTGACTTGATGAATAACAAGTTGAGAGTCTCCATGAATGTGTAGCTCTGTTACTCTCCATTCAATTGCTATTTTCATACCATCCAAAAGGGCTTCATATTCTGCAATATTGTTTGTGCAAGGAAGCTTTAATCTGAATGCTTTTGGGATTGAGTATCCTTGAGGATTTATGAATAATATGCCTACTCCAGATCCATTCTGTGTATAGGAGCCATCAAAGAATAACTGCCATTCTCTAGAAGAAAGAGTCATGATAGAGGAATCTGGAAATTCCATTTGCATTGGTGTGTTATCAATCATAGGTGCATCTGCTAATTGATTAGCAATAACTTTCCCTTTGATAGCTTTTCGTTCCACATATTCAATGTCAAATTCACTTAAGAGCATAACCCATTTAGCTAATTTACTTGTGAGGGCAGCTTTGCTTAGTAGGTACTTGAGGGGATCAATTTTAGCTACCAATTGAGTGGTATGAGCTAACATGTAGTGTCTCAGTTTCTGTGATGCGAAGATCACAGCTAGACAACCTTTCTCAATCATTGAATAGTTCTTCTCATATGCAACCAATGTTCTATTGATATAGTATATAGCTCTTTCCTTTTTGTTCTCATCATGTTGTGCTAGCAATGCCCCCAGTGATGTATCTGTAGTGGAGACATATAAAATCAATGGCTTCCCATGAATAGGAGGCATCAAGATAGGAGGATTTGATAGATACTTCTTGATATGGTTAAAGTTGTTCTCACATTTTTCATTCCATGCAAAGGTCACACCTTTATGTAATGTTTTTGTAAAAGGCTGTGATATGTCCACTAGCTGTGATATGAATCTTCTGATAGATTGAACTCTTCCTTGCAGTGTCCTCATCTAACTGATATTTGTGGGAGGTTTCATCTTGATTATAGCCTTGACTTTAGCTGGATCAACTTCAATGCCCTTCTTTGAAACTATGTATCCTAAGAGCTTTCCAAAAGTGACACCAAAAGCACACTTCTTAGGATTTAGTCGGAGACTAAACTTTTCCATTTTGTCTAGGATCATGCTCAAGTCCTTTAGATGTTAAGCTCTAATCATAGATTTTGCTAAAGTATCATCAACGTAATCTTCCATAGTTCGATGCATCATGTCATGGAAAATAGATGTCATTGCTCTTTGATATGTAGCACCAGCATTTTTAAGCCCAAATGGCATGTCATTCCAACAGAAGGTGCCCCATGCACATGTGAAAGTAGTTTTCTTTTGATCCTCTAGAGCAATTTTTATTTGATTATATCCAGAGAAACCATCCATTAAGGAATACATCTCGAAACCCGCAGTCATTTCCACTATCATATCAATGTTAGGTAGTGGAAAATCATCCTTAGGGTACGCTCTATTCACATCTCTAAAGTTTGTGCACACTCTGATTGAACCATCTAGTTTAGAAATAGGTACAATATTAGAGATCCACTCAGCATAGTCAATAACTCGGATGAATCTAGCTTTAAGGAGCTTCTCTAATTCAGCTTTTACCAAGAGTGCAACATGAGGATGCATCTTTCACAATTTTTGCTTGACAGGTTTTACATTAGGAGCTATAGATAAATGATGCATTATAAGATTAGGATCCAATCCTGGCATATCTGAATATTTCCATTCAAAGTTTATCTTCTTCTCTGTTAGAAATGTTGTAAATTTTTGCTTCTCTTCTTCTAATAATGATTGTGCTACATGTACCAATTGTGGTTCCTCTATTGTACCCAAATTGATAGATTGAGTGGGCTCAATTAGAACTGGAGATCTATCCTGTAAATGACTTGGAAGGACATCAAATATCTCATCCTTAGGTGCCTCAAAGAGGTTTTCACCTTCAGATATGTCTTTTATTTTTACTTTTGTAGGTTCTGAGACTGCCACAAAGTGGTTTTCACCCTCAGAACTCTTTTTCTTTTTCTTTTTATTCTTATTTTTCTGACTAAGATATTTGATGTTTGACTTGGTCATGCTGACGCTCGGTTCACTGATGGAAGTCCTCATAGGCTCAACTACATTTAGGTAGCAAGCAAGGGTATAGTCATTCAGGAAGGTATAAATACCATGGCTTGGATTTGTGGAGGTTTGATCAATAAGTTCTAGATATTGGATAGTCAAAGTGGGTAAAGATTGGGAGATAGTGTTTACGGATATGGATCTATCATCATTGGTCCTAACCTGACATTTGAGTTCAAAGGTGATATTACAACTTAAGACATTCAATTCATGAATAGGCTCAATGTCATTATGGGAGTCCAATTTTGCCATAGGTGGATTAGACTTGATAGGTTCATCATTTCTCTCTAGACTAACGTTGGGATTAGGTGCATATTGGTGAATAACATCAACATGTTTCTCTGTAACAAGCTCACCTTCATCTGGTTCTGGAATGGCTCCCCATTCATAGTCATTTGATTCAGCTTCTGATTCAGGATCTCTAGGAAATCTTAGAACATGAGTAAAGTCAAGGTGAATACCCCAAGAAGGGTTACCCTCAGATTCTGATTTGAATTCATACTCATGAGAATCTGTCTCAGAATGACTACCACCTTCTTCCTCTTGATTGTTTTCAATATTAGCTGGTTCTTGTGTTGCAACTATCTCTTGATTGATAGTAGGTTGTTGTGTTTTTACTACATTAATTATTTTGATAGGATCATCTTTATCATCAAGAAGGTCTTTGATCTCTTTAGGAAATTTTTCATAGGGGATGAGTTCTGAGCTATTTGAATCACTATCTGATGATTATGTTTCTTCTTTCTTAAGAAGAGGTTCTCCTGGTGTGATCTGCTCTATGACATGGGAACAATTACCTTTGAGGTGATAGGGTTTCTTCTTAAAGCCTAAACCAACTTTATCTTTATTTTCTCTACCAGTATGTGGGAGAGGTGCCACAAGACCTTTTCCTCTGACTCCTAGAGGTCCTTCACCTCAATATCCCATCTTAGCTATCAATTTATCTCCTAGACCATATGACTTAGAAGGGAGTTTGGATACTGTAGAGTCACTAGTTTGAACAACTTGAGATTCAGGTTTGTCTTTGTATAGCCATGATAGAACAACTTCATCCTCTTCAAACTCTTGCTTGGATACTTGTTCTGCTACAAAATTCTTTTTATATGCTTCAAGAGGTTCTTTAGAGTCTGGTTTGGATTGTTTCAAAGATTGCCCATAAGACTTAGGTGAGATAGGGAGAGATGTCAAAGATAAGACTGGCTCGATAGTATATTCTCCCATACTATTTTCTTTGATATTAACCTCTTTTGCAAGATCTTCCATTTTAGATGTGGATGCTTCTTTAGTTAGTTCAATGGAAGATTCTTTGTTATTAGGCACAAGCTTATTTGCACTTTCCTTGAAGGTATTGCAAGTTGTATTCAGATCTGCGGGGATAGTAACCTCTACTCCTTCATAAGGAAACTTCAAACATTGATGGTATGTAGAAGGAATAGCTTGCATTTCATGTATCCATGGTCTCCCTAGAATAATGTTGTAGGCCAAAGGTAGATCATGCACTTGACAGATGGTATCTTTGATAACTGGACCTGCTCTGATAGGTAAGACAATGGTGACTTTAGAAGATCTTTCTTGTTCATCATAGGCTTTTATGGTGATCTTCTTTCGAGGATCAATAGCCAATTCTAAAAATCCCAATTGTGTGATCAAGCTATAAGAACAAATGTTTAGGCTAGCACCCCCATCTATCAACACATGTTTGACTCTACGGTTCTGGATCAAGACTTCTATATGTAAAGGCTGGTTATGTGGGTGACTCAAGGAGTTGTCATCTTCCTCTGAAAAGGAGATATATTGTAGAGATGTAAGATGTCCAACCATAGTCTGGAACCTATCTAAATAAAGGTCATCAGGAACATTGGAACCGAGCAAAGCTTTGTCTAGAATGGCTCTGTGAGCTAGAGATATTTGAAGCAACTCAAACATGGAGATTTTTGCATTAGTGTGCTAGAGTTGTTGAACAATGCTATAAGATGTAGGCCTTGTATCCTTTGGATTGGAAGATTTGGAAGCAGCCTTCTATTTAGAAGCAGATGAAAGATTGAAGGGCACCTTAGGGACATTTGATGAATCTGAGATTTGTCCTTTCAGATGTGCCTAAGCTTGTGATCGAGTAATTGTGTTAGCTGAGGAATGATCTCTATTTCTTTGTACAATTGTGATGACATTGCAACTTTCAGAGAGACATGGCTCAACCATATTGATGACAACATTATTTCCAGGGTAGGCATAGTTGACTTTTGCCCCCATATTAGGCTGAGAAGTTGAAACTCCTTGACCATGTTGTGGAAATGGTTCTGTAAATGCTGTATGATTGTTATTGCTCTTAGGATTGTCAACTGTGATGTCTCCACTATCGATCAGATCTTGAATGGTATGTTTCAACCGGAAGCACTTATTCATTTTGTGACCTTTACCTCGATGGAAATCACAGAATTCATTTTCTCTCCACCATTTTAGCTTAGGCTCAGAATTAGGTGGTTAGATTGTTGGCAAAGAGATGATGTTATCAGCCAATATTGTTCTCATAGTAGATTTCAAAGATTCTCCAAGAGGAGTGAAATTTCATTTATTATCCCATCTTTTGTATTTTGGCTTCTTTTGAGATGGTTCAAAAGACTTTTGTTCTGAAGCTTTAATGGCTTGGGAACCAAGAGTGAGATTGTAGGTTGGTGCCTTTGATGGGGCAAAGATAGTGTCAACAACGCCATCTATGATGATGCCTTTGTTCTTGTTCCAATTTTTGTTCTTGTCTATAGAACTGGATCTTGATTCGTACTTGTCTTTTTGAAGTGTGATTTCTCCTTTCTTCACAAGCACTTTTTTGATTTTGATAGCATTATCCACCATCTTATCAAAACATGTATGATCTTGCATTTGTAGAGGATAATTGATTTCGGGAACAAGGTTATTAATGAAGATTTCCAATTTTTCTATTTCTGGAATAGGTCTGGCATATAGAGAGAACTTCTTCCTCCATCTCTTGAGAAATGTTAGGAATGGTTCTCCTGGATATTGCTTGAGATTACATATATCAATCATGGTGACTAGATGCTGAATATTGTAGGAGTATTGCTGATAAAACAATTTGATCAACTCCTCAAAAGTTTTGATAGTAGAAGGCAGTCTAGAGAACCAGTGGATGGCGGCTCCTCCCAAAGATCTAGGAAAGAGGTGCATGAGATAGGTCGGTTCATGCATGAACTCCATGGATTGTGTACAGAACTCTCTGATGTGATCTTGAGGATCAGAGTGTCCATCATATTTATCATAGTTTGGTATCTCCACTCTTTTTGGGAATGGGGGCATGTACATGTCTTTGTCAAAAGGGAAAGGACAAAGGGCCTCCATGGAGAATTCCTTGTGTTCCTTCTCTTTCTTAAGATTGTTAAGTTCAACTTGCATAGCATGCATCTATTTTGTCATAGCTCTGAGTGGAGTTTCTTCCTCATGCATAATGATATCTTCAATATTAAAGTTGGGAGGAAGTTTAGCTCCTTGATGAGCTAATTGTAAAAATTATGCCTCTATCTTCTTTCAAGAAATGCTTCATCATTCGTTTGAAGTTATCAACGTTTTGATATTGAGCAATTTCTTTAGGTGTCAGTTCCTGATCTGTACCATGTTGAGATTGAGTTCTATGAGAGCCAAAGTTTGTCCCTACTTGAGACATGGTGGGAGTTTGTGGACTCCCTGGAATACATTGATGTAGGGTTTGTTGGGTACCTCCGTGAGTTGATGGAGGAGGAATGTAACCAGTTTTTAATCAATAGTTGCCAAGACCGTTGTCCTCGTAAAGACCAGAATTGATGAGTTGCTCAAGAGTTGGACCCCTAGTAGTGGTTATAGGTAAGGTCTGGGATGCTTTGCCAGATTTCTTTTGTGAGGAAGCTCTAGTTTCCACCATTAACTTTGAGTGAAACAAAAGAATAAGATCCAGATAACTGAAGAATGAATTGAATCAAGATGATCAGATGACGCAACCTTGTCAAGGTTTGATTGATTTGAAGATTTGATTAGATGTGGGTGAAGGATACTGTGCCCTAGATGTATGTGTAGATTGCCCAAAAGATAGTGGACAAGATATCACAACACTTAGTCGTTTTGATGATTGATTGAAGATTGATAGTTATGACAAGGTTTTGACACAAGATAAAAAGCACTCAAATCAATTAAACAAAAGGCTGGATCAGATTCAAAAGACCACTTAGGGATAATGATAGGATTCTCAATAGCTACTGCTCTGTTCCTGACATAGTGATTTGTTTGACAGGTTTTGGAAATAGGCTGAAAAAGCTAAGTATCTGGCAATTCTAACAATTTTATGACAACTTTCAAAAATTTCCCAAACGAGACTCTGCAGACTCGTACGACAGTGGGTATGCTATGAAACAATAGTTACAAAACTCATACGATAGTTGCAAAACTCATACGATAGAGGGTGTGCTATGAAACAACAGTTGAACAACTCGTACGACAGTTGCTAGCAGGATTTGATTTTTGGAATTTGACTCGCATAAAGACTCATACGACACTGGGTTCTCTATCATACGACAGATGGGTAGTAATGAAATGACACTTTATGGAAACTCGTATGACTTTCTGACCTCTTGAGATGACTTTTGACTCCAGAAAGGAATTTTACTTCAGATTTTGCAAATTTTTAGTTTTCAGATTTGGATTGTTTGCAAATTTCAATGTCCAAATTTGAGGATTGTAATAGATTTGTTCATTTTCAATAACCAGATAGATAAACAAGCATGAAAAATAGCAAGCAAGTGATTTCAAGCATGTCTGAAAATAGTGAACAAAAGCAACCTTGCGCATGAACAATCAAGCGACTTATTTGTTCTAATCCTCAGAAGCACTAATTATGTATGTTCCAAAAATGTTTTGCAATAATGCACATATACTCTAGAAAATGAAAATTTGGCCTCGCTAGGATTTTTAGTAATGGTTTGAATCTGCAACTTTTATGATCCAAAGGGGTGAACTCCAATCCCGGTGCACTAGGGTTTTGACATAGTCCGAGAACTTAATCTTCAGGAGCTGCTAGGGAGATCTGACAACCCAACAATGAACCACACCTATGAAGATTTCTTCCACAAGGACATTTATATAGCAGCTGTCACTACCAGGGCGAAAATGGCTATTACCGCTTGAGGTTCCGTCAACGCAGTTTTCCCTGTGAAGGGAGTGTTCGCTATGGTTAACCCTCTCTAAAGGTGACTCACAATAGTATACCACAAGGGGTCATGGCTCCAGATCCAAGGGTTTGACACCTTTTCACTTTTAACCTAGACAAAGTAGGCAGATAAATCCAACACGCTAAGATGAAGATTATCTCACCAAGGTCTATGATATCAACCCCACGTGATCTATCAACCTCTCCGGAGAGAAAATGTATCAATCAATAAGGGAAGATGCACGAACCCAATAGAATGTGAGACGCACTAAGTATCCTCCCTACCTACAAGGATTCCATTGTCAAGAAGGATTTCACTGGGAATCCAATCTCTCAAGAACCACAAATAGTGTTCATAGGGCCTAATTACTATGTTTTAACAGATATATTTCTGAAAGCAAGTGTACCAAAAGTACTCAAAAGCAGAAAGAGGAACACTTAATGCTTAAAGAGAATATGAGGTGAGTCCACAAGGTGGAACAATTAACCCCTCACACAAACCAAAAATGAGTCCACAAATTAGAAAACAAGTGAGTTCTAGAAAGCACAAAAGGGTTGCCTGGTGGAACAATTAACACTTCTCTCCTATAGACCCCTCCCCTTTATGGTGCTGAGATTGCAACCACGAGGTGGAATGAGGGGCCGACAGATTTAGCAAGTCTAATAACCCAAGATAGAAATCTAGATCAATCACAAGTATCTAAGACTGCTTATCAATACTTAAGGTGTTACAACCTAGTATTCAATTATGCAAATTTGAAGAAAAGCATGCAAAGAACACACTCAAGCCAAACACATGAGAGATTCATTTTAGGATCCAAATTGAAATGTTATCAGCTTGAGAAGAATACCTTAGGTCCAATGCTCTGCAATCCAGAATTTAGCGCACGTCTGAAAGTACAAAATCAAGACAAATCAATAGCAAACTGTAAGCATTAGAAATCAATAATCTGAAATTACAAATTTGCAAATAGCTGATCAAATGGTAAAATTTGAAAATGAAACCAACATGCTTGGATTTGGCTCAGAAAGAGCTTTCCAATGATATATCACACTTAAATTTTCAATACCACATGTGAAAATTTCTCAAAAATTTCTCAAAAATTTTCAATACATTGAAACTGGCATAGGCGTGACTCAAACTAGCAAAGGCATGAATGAAACTGGCAGAGGCATGAGCAAAATGCTTGTAGACGTGAATGAATTTCTCATAGGTGTAATCAAATTTCTCGTAGGCATGAACAAATTTGTCAGAGGTGTGAGAAAATTTGTCATAGGCGTGATCAAATTTCTCGTAGGCGGCGTCAGATTACTCGTAGGTAGCATTTTTCCTGTTTGTGCAAAAATGATGAAAAAGTGATGCCGAAAATATACCAAATTTGATAAAAATGAAGAAAATGAGGCTCAATGCCCCACGGTGGGCACCAAAAATGTGTGTGAATTTTGTTCCTGATCTGTAGACACAACACTTCAGTAAAACATTAGAGGTTAGTTGAAATCGAAATCGTGCAATGAATTGAAAGCTAAACTAACCAAGTGATTTACTGCCTTCTAATAGGTGTGAGTATGATGTTCTCAGATTGTATCGAGATCAATGACCTTGACGACACCTACACGAAGGATTTGAATGCAAAACTGATATGAAATGATGCAATTAATCTATTTTTTTTTGGATTTTAGATGCAATGATATGATGAAAACTGATATGAATCTAGAATCTAAGATGAAATTGATATGCAATGAATTGATCTAATATGAACTCTAAATGAATGTAAAAACCAAATTGATCTCACAATAGCCTTGATTTGCAATAAGCTTTGATTCTCCAGATAGCAATTCTTCAGCGTGATTATGCAATTCTTGTGGATGATTTGTGAAAAGTTGAGGCCTTAATTTATAGAAATCCAGGGCTTCGAAGGTTTATGGGAAAAGCCATAAATCACTCAGATTAACTCAGCTTGATTTTTGAGTTATCTGAAAATAAAGGATAATTTAATTCACAAAATCATGCAAATCATGCGAAAACAACTTTTTAACTCAAATTAGAAGTTTAGATCAACTTTAAAACTCAAAAATGATGTTGAGTTCCAAAAAGTCAATAACTTGCATTGATTTTCTGATTTGGAGTTTAACTGCTCTTTGATTGTGCACATGGATAATTATGAATTAATAAATAAATAAAGTGATTTATTCTCAACTTAACTGATTTTTGAAATAAAACAATTGATTTATGGGTTAATCAATCATTTAATCAAACTTTTATTCAAAAACAATATTATTAAAAATTGACAACTTGCTTTAATTAATTAAATAAGAATTTAATCAATTAATCATAGAATATGGATTTATTGTCAAATTTAAAAAATAATAATTACGAATAAATATAATTAACTTCAATTGAATAATTAAGTGGCAGAATTAAATCTAATTAATTAAATATTGAGAATATTCAATTAATCAAACTTTAGGATAAATAGAATTTATCACCAAATAATCATTAAATTAAATATAATTAGGATAATTAGGAATATTACTAGGAATATTCCCCGATGCAGAATTTATGATAATCAATTAGGATTCAATGATGTTTAGATGTGCCTTAGGTTAGGACTTTGATGTCGATTTTGTTCAATTTGAGGATGTAGGAGATTAATGAACATATAGCCCATTTTTGGGGTATTACAAATCTGTCATATTTTGAGGTTGGTATTTGTCTTTAAATTCAATTAAGATTTCAATACTTCATTTCCATAACAAAATATAAGGTTTTCTCCTTTCTTCGTATTCTTCATCGATTGATTCATTTGTGCATTGACCATTTTCTTTTTGTTGATCAATTTGGATCTTTCCTTTGGGAATTTGGGGTATCAAAGAGGATCTTATCTTCTCCAATCCTATATCACTCTACCACACATCATATTCATATCCATATTCATATTTACATATATACAACAACACACATTCATTTTTATTCTTTACAATAAGGAAGCCTTCTCCTCTTATTTGGCATCAAGAAATCTAAGGAACAGCTATGCATAATCCATCAAAGTGATTGTCTACTTTTAAACATCCATTGTTCTACAAGTTTTCAAGCTTCCAAGTGTTCAATTTTTTTCAAGTCTTCTCCTCAAGCATCCAAGTTGTATATTGAAGATAAAGGATTCATGCATTCAAGCCCTACATCTATCTATCATGGTGGTGTGATCTTTTTTCAAGATCCTTTGTGCATCCTCGAGATTCATTCATTCTTCCTTCAAGGTGGATTCCAAGCATATAATCATGGATGTTTTGATTTACATTTATGGTTTTTAATGATTGAGTCTAATTTTTCATATTCACTTACTTGTTTACATTTGAAATACAATTGCATATCTATTGAATATCATAGCTTCATTGTTAGATCTACTTCTACTACTTGCTAGAATTCTCCATTTTAGTTTTGATTTCAAGGTTAATTCTTAAATTGGGGTTTGCCTAAGGCAAACCCCTCCCCCAACAAACAAAATCATTTTTCTTTCAATTATAGGTACGGAATAGATAATTACATAGAAGATTCGGATACCCTTTTTGTTGGCAATTTGGTTGAGCTGAGTACATAGATGTTGTCATTATGGCAACATATGATCCACATGAAGAGCGCAAAGGTCAGAGAGCAAGTATAGTAGAGTGCATTGCAAATTTGTCTAAGTGTGAGACTACATTTTCACCAGTATACCTGGACACAGTTTTTGCTTGCGACATTGACTAGATTAAGTTTAGTGCTTGCGCACTTGAACATAGACTCTATGATGTCTAATGATGACCCATCTTAGAGTGCAAGTTAGTATGGCATGTACAAAATTAGTTATGACAGTTTTATTGAAGACAGTGTTAAGCCGACAAGACAGTTTTGAAGACAGAATTGGTAAAGAGTTAAGGGATTATTTTGTTTATCAAAATAATGTCTTAACAATATAAAGGGATGACATCATAGATGTTAACCCTTAGATAAAGATATATGGAAGCCAACCATGTAAAGTTATTAGCCTTAATAACTTGTATATATGTAATTGTAAATTGTAAGAAGAATAGAGGATGTGGTAATATTGCAATGATGCGAATGTAAGAGCAGCGAAAAGATATTGATGCAAGCAGCATAAGGTTATGTACCTTAATCCATTTTTTTAATAAGTATACATTATACATTACTTGTTTGGGCAGTGGGCTCATTTGGTAATCAGATTTTGTATTGACAACTCCTAACAGGGTTGAGGCTTTTAACAAGGCCTATAGTCCCTTAATCAGGACTATTACACTATCTGCTTGTAATAGACTCCTAACAGGGTCAATATCCTTAACAAGATACTTTTTATTAGTGGATCTTTGAGGGAACCATCCCCACTAGGGTTTTCCCTTGGCTAGGGTTTCCTCAAGAACATATCATGTGTTATGAGTTCTTTAGTTTTATTGCTATGCATGTTGTTTAGCTTCTCATGTTATGCACGTGTAAAGATAATCTGTTATATCCATATTTGGGCAAAAGATAAAGTTTGTAGAATATTGATTCACCCCCCCCTCTCAGTATTCCCTATTTCTAACAATTGGTATCAGAGCTTAGTTACTTGAAAAAGAATCATTCAAGGAAAGCCTAGCAGCTTGAGTAAGATCTCTATGGATATGGATCAACTAAAAAAGAATCTTGAAGAAGCTCTTGAGTAGATTGATATGCTTACTGATGAAAGAGACACTCTAAAAGGGAAATATGATGATGCAAAGAACCTCATTGAGAAACTAAAAAAGAAGTTGGAAGATCTAAAATCTGAAAAGGAATCCAAAATTCTTATTGAAGATTGTGATGACAATTTAGAAAAAGAAAATGTGGTCCTTAAGCATGAACTGAAGATAGCAAAACTGAAATTAAATTTGAAAGATGGAAATAGCAAGAATGAAGAAAATCTAAGATCTGAGAATGAAAAGTTGAAGATTGAAAATGAAGAACTGAAATCTAAACTTGGCAATGTAACATCTGAACTTGAGAAAGTCAATTTGCAGTATGTTGAACTTGAGAAATACAACAAGATTATGAAAGGCGAACTGACTCAATCCAAACAACAACTTGAAAGGCTATATTCAAATAGTGAGAAGATCGATGAACAAGTATCTTTTGAGAAACCATCCTATGATAAGACTGGACTTGGATTTAACATATTCAGAACAAATGATGACAACAAGGAACCAGATCTGAAAATATCTGAAAGTCTAGATGAGAAGAAGTCTAATGAGATCAACAAATCAGAAGAACCACCTAAAGGAGAAGAACCACCTAAGCAAGAAGAATCACCCAAAGGTATGCAAAGAGAATTCAAAGGTAGATGTTTTGGTTGTAATACTATTGGTCATATGAAGAGAGATTTCACAGGTAAGCAATTTAAACCTATTAATGGTTATTGTTATAATTGTCATGGTTTTGGACATAGAGCTATTGAATGTAGAAAACCTAAAGTTATTGAAAACAATTATGGTAGTAGAATGTTTAGGAATACTAACAATGCAGATAAGAGACCTACTAAAGATATGAACAGAAGAAATGGAGTAGTATGTTATAGATGCAACAAGGTTGGACACATTGCTAGAAACTGCAGATCACAAATCAATCAGCAAGGACCAAGATATGGAAACAATGGAACTGTTTGTCAGATATGCAACAAGATTGGACATACAGCAAGATTTTGCAGAATGAACAATGGAGTTTTTCATCCTAACCCTAACCCTAGAAATCATGAAAGAAGAAATGAAGATGCAATAAACAGACATAAAGGTTGTTGTAATAATGCAGATGAAGTGAAGTTTGTTAAAGGCATAGATCAAGGAGACATATTCAACATTGAATGTAATTAGAAAGGTGAAGTATCAAGTGGTAAGAATGAATCCTTACCTGATCTATCTGGAAGCACTTGATTTATGAAAATTACAGTAGATTAGGAACTTAGAATTAGTGTAGAAGTAGATTTATGATGAATTAAGTCTTGGACAGTTAATGTAAGGTATTTTATGATGTACTGATGCTATGGTTAAGAGCACAAAAGAAAATATTATGTTTTGCAAGATCGCAAGAAGTTTTGAGTTTTTGCAAGTTAACAGAAATAGCTTTTTGGAAAGAAGCGGCAAAAGAATTGAATGCGATGTCAAACCTAAGTGAGATTGAAGTAATAAAAGGTTATGATCAATGTTATTTGATCATCAAAGTGATTTGAAGTGTTTAGGAGAGCAAAGAGTAGTGATTGGAAGCATTTTGCAATGATTTGGTGAAGGATTTGAGCGTCGAATCTACGCAAGCCCTAGGATCGTGAATTTGAGGTATTTTACTTGGTAGATCTTTGAATCGGTATAAAGAACTAGAAGCAATCATGGATGTATCTTTAATTCATAATGTCAGAGACAAAAATAGACCTAGAATGAAGAGGGAACTAGTAGAACCCTTGGAAGAAGATACCCCTAGTTTAGCATTATCATCCATACCAGACGGAGTTTTGCATTTGGAGAATGTGAGAAGTTATCTTGGATGCAAGTTAGAAACCATCAGTGATAGTGATTTTACCAATGAATATCAGAAGATTTACTATCAGGATATGACATTGAAACAAGGATATGAACATTTGAAAGACAATGAGATTGTTAAGTATGCATTGTAGTATGAATTTGACAATGAAGAATGCACAAAGATTATTTTGAGCAGAATTCACAATGGAAAGTTTTGGCTAGAGGATAGAGTGATAGACATTACAGCTGACTTGATTCATGAAGTCACTAGACTATCCAAAATTGGTGCTATTCCTTTAAATGAAAAGAATATGAGGAAAATAGTCATGGACAACACAGAATCAACCTATAATGGCAGAGCAATTGTGATTAGCAAGATCAAACAACATGATGATAGATATTTATGCAAGTTTCTAACAACTAAGTTTTGTGAAAATTATAGAGAAGATGACATGGTAGCTGGAATGGTACACATAGCCTACTTAATGTGTATTGACAAGGTACTAGTTGATATGTGTAAAATTATAATAATACAATTGTTTGAAAACTTGGAGAAGATTAAGAAAACTAAATATGCACAATTTAGATTTCCATCCTTAATCACATACATGTTTTTCCACCTATTGAGAAGATTTATGTACACCATTGCAAATGATTGGAATGATGGTCAATCTACTATGGAAAGGATAAATAAAGTATATATGAAACATGTTATTGACAAAGTAAATGAGAGTGCTATGTTAGTGATGAAGACATTTTAGAAATTGGTAATCAGCAGATCAAGGATTCCACAGTCTATTGTGGAGAAATATAAAGATGATATATGTTTTATGGTTGACATTGACTTTACCTATATTGAAGCAGTGGAGCCTAGAATTGAGTTCATAGACCCTCTTGGCTATGAGATATCTGAGATAGAAATAGAAGAATATGTTGGCAGGTTACTTAAGTGTAAGTTAGACACTCAATGCAAAAGGTTTGGAACTTTTGAAGAGAATTTCAACTCTGCAAAAGCTATAATTGAGGAGAAGCAATCTAAGAAGAGAGTTGACAGCACTATAAAGACAATATTGAAAGATTCAGGATTATCACGACATGAGTTTGAGATAGCAAAGAACACAACAGTAGCAATCAAAATGATTGAACAGAAAGAAGTTTTTTCTACCCCACCAATTGTAGTACAATAGAAAGAACCTCAAGCATGCCAAGATAAGCAGGGGGGCATATATAGGGTCTTCCTTATGCTATAGTTTACATTTTGCAATATGTTGAATCCTTGAAAGGTGACACACATAAGTTGCTAAGTCCTGAAGAGACATACATTCTCAATTTCAAATATGCTAAATCCTCGGAAGGTAATGCACATAAGTTGCTAAATCCTGAAGAGACACACATTTTATATTCTATAGTGATACAATAATGTGGATCTATGGGTATTCCAAAAGCCATCAGAAGATGCATTACAACTACAAAGCATAGTTTATGGGTGAACTATCAGGTTTGGCTACCTATTGGGTTCTCCCTCCTTGGTGATTCACGGTAAGGTGGACATCTTACTGGGTGAGGTAATCACTCTCTCTTTTCTCTCTTTCTCTTTCATGTTAGTAGGATTAGATCATGAAGCTATGTTATTTATAATGTTTCTCTTGTCTTTCTTATGTAGTCATTTATGCTTTTATGATAGCTTTCCAAATATGATATTAGTATAGGAAGCATTTCTTAGCAAGGTTTCCTTTGCTAGTTGATTTGGGTTTGTTTTTGTACTAACCCCTCTTTTTTGTGTCTTTTAACTTTTCCTTTCTTTTCTCTTTGTTTTTATGCCTTTGTGTGTATATTTTGAGTTAGAATCCTTTTCCTGGGTGCTCATGTCCTTGGACTAAGTGATTTTCTACCTCATTGTGATCCACTGGAGTCTTTCTTATAACTTTACCGCAAGTATGTTTGATTTCCATACTCTTGCTAAAGTGGGGGCTAAATGTATAGTTGGAAAATGGAAGCACTTCCATTTAGGACTAGTTTATCCCTCTGAGTAAGTGGTTCAGGGTCATGTAAAATGCCTTGAATGGGTCTTTGACTTGGATCTGGCTTTTTCCCCTGTCTTGTCCTATTTTCCACTTCTTTCCTACCTATTTTTGGTATCTTGCATTGAGATTTTGAGGTTCTTGACCTTAGGGTCAAGGTCAACCTTCTGGGTAAAGGTCAACCTTGACCCTGACCTAGGGTCTAAATTTCAAATTCTAAGGATTTTCAGATATCGAGGTGTGGAAATAGTTGTTTCTCACTTTCGGGTCGGTTGTTTTGGGCTTCAAAGTTGCGACTCTTAAAAATATATTTAATATAGGTCCACTTCTAAGGGTATGGGCCTAATGGGAATTTATTTCTCATATGTTGGCCTCTCTAGAAGTGTGTTCCCTAGACTTGTATATAAGGAAGCCTTCTCCTCTCTTTTGACATCAAGAAATCTAAGGAGGAAGAGCTACACATAATCCATCGAAGCAATTATCTACTTTCAGGAATCTATTGTTCTACATGTTTTCAAGCTTCCAAGTGTTCAAGGTTTTTCAAGTCTTCTCCTCAAGCATCCAAGTTCTCCATTGAAGATCAAGGATTCAATCATTCAAGCCCTAGATCTATCCATCATGGTGGTGTGATATTTCATCATCAATGTTTCCATTAGCTCCTCTAATAGTTTCATCATCAATGTTTCATACTTTACTGACTGACCTTCATTTTCATCTCCATCTCTGATCTGCTTGGAATTCTCTTCAAGCAATCACCACAACTCTTTTCAACACTTCACAACTTTCACCTTCAACCTTCTGCTTAGAATTGTCAGTCAATAACATCAACCTCTTCTCATTCATTCATAATAACCTCTCAACTAGGTCTTCCTTTATACTACTTTGATTATATAGATTAATCTTTTGTCACTTAATCTCCTCCGTAGATCTTAGGTTTAGGTCATATTTATGGAATCCTTCCATCATTATGTTCTCCATCCTTCCTTCTAGATACATCTCCAAACTTCTCTTTGAATCCATAAAAAAATGATTTACCATGTATTAAATGCTCCATACCATTCATTAATAATGTCAACACATTTTACATATCCCAAGAATTCAACTATGTCGGCTGGGAATCCTAATTCTTTCTCCAAATGTAAATTACTGACACTCGGTCAATATTGTGTTCATCTTCTCGGTCATCACTACAAACTGTCTTCCTCAAAAAACATTGTCTTTTCTCGGTAATTTCATGTCACTCAGCAATCACTGATGTTCAGTCAACACTAGATTTACTCGGCATATACTAGCACTCGGTCGACACTAACATCACTCGGCTTAAACTAGATTTCTTCACTTTTTCTCAGTTAAGCCTACCTTTCCGGTCTTTATTCTTACTTAGATAAATAATACATTATCTTATCAATGTTCCAACTAATTAAGTACCCATTTAAGTATTAAATAACTCAACCTTTCCTTAGGTTCTCTTGTTATCTCCTTTCCCAAATCCTCTTCTTCAATCAATAGATATGGTACTCTCCTAGATAGAAATTGTCTTACCAGTTAAGGTTTGACATTAATGAAAATATAACAATTGTTTCAATTGTAGTTTCCAATAGTATTCATGCATTTGACATTCAAAGACATCCCCAAGTCTCTCATAAGGATCGCTACAACTGAAACTCATCACAACATATTGATTACCCTTGTGGAAGGGTTCGTGTTGATTACCCTGCACCTCCTTTTGTAACTACAATCCCAAAATGGGCTATCACTAATTTGTTCCTCACTTTCCTATGGTTCCCACTTTGAATCTTTAGCGGTATTTTCATCCCCCCCAATCTACCTAGCAATGCAAGTTTCTCACTATTTGGTCTACTATTGTTGAGCTTAAGGTGGCCCATTTTTCCTAGTATTTTTTTTTCCAAGGCTTTCCTTTGGGCTCTCACCTTCGACATCTCGGGGTGTCAAATTCTCATTTTCCTTTTTGTGGAAAACCTGAGACATTCATACATCACTTTTGATATTGCGAGAGAGCCCAATAGCTATGTGTTTGGATTCATGACTTCTTTTGGCCCTTCCAACTTGAACCCTTCTCCTAGCATATGATTTTTCTCAAAGATTCACGTAGAATTCTGTACAAGTTCATAGAAATATGGAATTCTTTAAGGATGGACATTCTCTTTAGTTTATGAAAAGATAGAAATGTCATGCTATTTACTCACAACTTTCATTATATTAATGTTTCTTTATGTGCTAAAGCATGTATATGTAATAATGTAATGTTATAGATTCAGGTACAAGAAAACAAAGTGGCTCTTGAAGTAGTCCACTTGCAGGAGCTACTTCAGCTTTAGGACAATGCCCCTTGTACAATTACTAGAGTACAATCAAATATTTATACTTTGGATGGTTTTTCTCCACTTTGGGGCTAGTGGCATGGTCACAATTCCTCTGTCTTCCATTCTCACACACTGCATTGCTAGGCCCCTCATTGGCAATCCAAAGGGGGAAGAGATTTCCTACATTTTCATTCAGCTTCACTAACACAAGATGGTTTTTCTTATAGGTGGCATTTTGGTGGTCTTGGTCCTTCCACTCTGGTTGGTGCTAGCTATCCAAGTTCTGATAGAGATTTTGGGTGGCCAAGCTCTTCCAAGTGGCTCCCTCATCTTTCCTTAGCTATTTCTCCAACTAGGAAGGAGAATGAAGAAGATGAAAATGTGGAGGATGGTTGGTCCTTTTCAAACCCTAATCCTGACCTCAGTGATGTATGGGGGAAGAAGGATAATAAAGATTTGGGACCTTCTACAAGCACTATTTTACCTTCTTAGTGAATGGTTAATTTATTTTTGCTTCTAGGCTTTTTCCATGCCTTTTTTTTATTTATATTTTCAGGCTCTACCTAAGTGACATTTGTGGATTGATTTCATATCCTCCCCTTTTTTGTGAATAGTATAATTGTAAATATTAATGGAATGCCATATTCATCGAAAAACATTGTCAAAACTTTACACTCCTTAACTTGAAATATTTGAAAACCACATTCAATAACACTCATAATGGAATTATATTTTAAACCCTCTCATGTAACCCCTATTATGAATAATAATGATGTATGAGCACCTCTATTGCACAAACATTTTAAATTAATTAAATTAGTCTATTTCTTGAGGTACTTCTTCATAAATTAATTTTTCTTATCTATTTGTTTTTACATATAGGGGCACAATCTTATATCTAAGAAAATTTTAAAGATAAACTAGAATCTTCTAATTGTTTAACCATCCAAAACTCAATACTAAAGAAAATAAACTCATAGTTTAATTAGTTAGAAAATATATAGCTAGAGACACATAACAATTGAAAAGTTATAATCATTGTTGATCCAAAGGCTACATTTCATTATCCAAATGATTATTTAGAAAATATTTAACAAGATATCTACACTAATTAAGTTGTCGTATCTTTAAAAAGAAATAAATGCTAGTTATTATAATTAAAAAATTGCATCTACTAATTCAAAAATTATTTTCAATCCATAATAAGTTACCTTAGATTTAAAACTTCTTTGGATAAAAATCTCTAAAAAGAGATACATATTAATATAATGGTCTTAAACCAAAGGCTCCATCTAATTACACTAGAAGAATAGTTACTAGTCTTAATAAGACAGGTTTTTCTTGCATGAACATGGATAAAAAAAAAAAGTCTCTAGATTTCTAAAATAATAAAATATCATTTGTATATTCTATTATGAAAATTTTCATATCCTAAGAAAAAATTCTCTTGCCAAAATTATGATGCATCCTTATAAAATGTTTTTCCTATACAAACTTATAATAGAGTTTGTAATATCAAAACAAGAATGCACCTTCACAAGAGTGTCTCCCCAAGTAAGGTCTCATGATATGAAGATTCTAAAATATGTACTATGCTTAGACACACAAGTTTATCAAGCCTATTTCAACTGTATGAAAATATGCACATTTCAAGACACAAAAGGATAATCTTTAACCATGTGGAAAAAAATTTATTGTAATAGTGTCCACTCTTTAGTTGAAAAGTATAATCCAAAAATGATCTCCTCCAATTTTTAAGCTTGAAGATTCTAAAATGTTTACCATATTTAGAGACATTAGTATTTCAATTTTATTATAATTGTACTAGAAAGATATAAATAAAATAATACACAATTTTAATCCAAAGCCTTTCAATGCAAAATGTACTATACCATTTATAAAAAGTAAGACTACTTGATGTACAAATAATAACTTAGGAAGTTGGGAGACCACCTTGACTTATAAGCACTAAACTATTGTGTAGGACCATCATATAAACACTTATTTTCTTAATATGAAACCATCACACCTTCTAAGGCTATGGTCTCTCATATGGAGTTTGGATAAAGTTTCTTAGTTGAAAAAATTAAGATAAACTTTAATCCAAGGATTCCATGGATTTTAAAATTCTTTGTTATAATTGCAATTAATGATTTTATACAATCATTTGCAATGAGAATTCAAATTTTCAAAAAATGTTATACAAACTATGTTCTAGACAAAAAAAGTCCCTAAACTAGTGGAAGAAATTTTAGACCCTTCTCTAAGGCTTATTTATCAATTGACCCTACTTGCGAACCAAATTTTTACTATAGTTATCCATTAAAAGTTTCCCTTCAAATAGTAAGGCATACCTCATATATATAGATCCTACAAGAAAACTGACAATCTCTTATAAATCTCATTTTTTCATGTGATACAATATTTATAGGTTTGGTTCCATTTAACAACAAAAATGTGTGTATACAATCACAAATTCATCAATTTAGACTTCTACTCTCCCCAATACCAACTTAATTTACACTCTATGTTTTAAGAAAAAAATCATCTTAATTTTCAAATACACTAAAATACTATCTCAGCTATCTTTCATTTTTGTTTTCTCATCAAAGTATTGAGTCTTACCAAAGGGTTGTAGCTCAATTAGTTGAACACAATTATTGAGGGTGAGGGTATGTTCCTTGATTATGCCATCCACAAATATTTAAACCCTCCAAGGTATGATATAAGTAATGAAACTTAGATTGTTCCCTAGATGACTTTAGCAAAATGGAAACCCCCTAAACTCTAATCCCTAATCCCTAAACCCCCTCAATAATTGATTCTTAGTTTAAGAGATATAAAAATAAAATGGTGACTCTACCATAAAAGAAACCCCTCAATGTTTGACTTGAAATAAGTAAGATATCAACATAGACTCATGCTCTCATATCTTAAATCATATAAAATAATTTGATATTCCCTTAATTGTATAACCTTTTCCCAATTCCATACTTTAATTTTCCTCCAATCAATTATGCTGCAATATTTCCTCCCTTAGAACACTCTTGTCCACAACCTTGCCCAATTTGAAAATAAAATGAAAACCATAAAATAATTAGATCCACTTTTACCTAAGCCCCCTTAGTAATATATTCCCAATCGAAGAGATATCAAGATAATATTGTGACTTTGAAAGAATAAAGACCCCTCAATCTTTGATTCAAAATCAAAGAGATATCAACATAGACTCGTGCTCTCATATCTTGAACAATATAAAATCCTCCAATATTAAAAAATTATTGAATCCTTTCCCGAATCATATAACCTTTTCCAATTCCATAATTTAATTTCCCTCTCATTAATTATGTTGCATTGTTTCCTCCCATTGGAGACTCTTGTCCACAACCACACCCACTTTTAAAAATAAAAGAAAAACCAAAAAACTAGTGGACCCTCTAAACTCTAAACCCTAAAGCCCATTAGTACTCAATTCTCAATTGAAGAGATATCAAGATAAGCTTGCGACTCTAATAGAATGAACACCCATCAATATTTGACTCGAAATCAAAGAGATATCAACATAAACTCAATCTCACATATCTTAAATGATATAAAATCCTCCTATATTGAATGTTAATACTAGATCTAGTCTCCTACCTAGATTAGGGTATTTTGAAAGCTTTGTAGGAGTAGGACAGGAATTGCACCTTGCAAAGAATCCTCCAAGGTTTTATAGAAATTGACTCTTCTTTTAGTGGATTTGGGAAAGGGGAAGGAGTTAAAAAAAAACTAAGGTAATGTGCTAGATATTTAGAACCCTTCAAGCCCAGTTAGCAATAATGAGAGTGTAAGACCCTAGGAATGAGAACATAATGCCACATAATCTTCATTGTTGGAAAGATAACCCTATGGAAAGATCCTAGACATTGGGAAAATCATTCATATCCTTCCACGAGAAGTTCCCATTAAGACTCATGGGGAATAACCCTCTTATTTCCTCACTAGAATAACTATTATTAGAGGAAACTATTCACAGAATGGCATGGTATAACCCTAGACTACAAGCATTGAAAGAGTAACTAGACATGATCCAATGACTTGTAAATCAAGACAAATTATAAGAGCCTGAAAAGCAATAGATGATAGCTATATTTGTTCAGAGATGACATGAAACCTTAAAGCCATCTACAAAATAAAAATAAATACACAAAAAAGAAACACATGGCATAGTACAATGTATTCCTTCTATTAAACATGTAGAGACTACAAGACTAGGGTCGAAAGAATATAGATACAACTATATTAGAGTGATTTTCTAATGAAAAAAAATCTTAGAATAAAAATCCTAGCTCTAACTAAACTCTCCAAAAGCCTCCTCTATACAATATTTTCATAGGTCTTTTATAGAATGAAATCCCTCAACTGAAACTCAAGAACATAGTCAAAGGAGCTCGTGATTGTTCCATTTGGAAGGATCATCATGGTAGTTGTTATGATTATTTTAGGCATGTCAGCCTTGTAATCATTATTATCTTTATTTGTGCAAAATGTGTGACACTTATGCCTTCTTTGAAATTATCACCATTGTGGTGGAGAAAGTGCCTCAATCTTCAAAGGTGGATGAACAAATGATATCTTATATGTATGGAAAGGTGGGCCCTGTCAGAATTTTGGGATCATCTGAATACGGGCTAGATACATGGCACTCTGTTAGAGTTACTATTTGGTTTCAACTCCCCTTATTTCCTTGAAAATCCATGGCTTTGACATGTAGTTCTCTCTACAACATGTGTGTTATGGAAGCACAATGAGGGATTTATCTGGCTCTTGGGGTTTGTTAGAGATATGCATGGTGTTGTTAGTGGGGATAATATTTAAATGGCCCTAAGTGGAAATATGATGGATATTTCAATATTTTAGTGACTCGTAGGAGATCTCAGCCTAGTGAAAAAGAACCTCATTGTTTGATATTGCTAATGCATTGGGAAGATGATTGATACATTTAATATGTTTAATCACTACATTGAGTAATGTTGGATCTGTTGTTGTTGTCATTAATGTTTTGTCACTGATGTCAACATATGTTCTATGAAGAGAATAGGCTGGTTATGATAGTGTACAGAAATTGAACGAAAGTTTCAGTATGTGTGAATACAAATGAGAGTATAGGAAGATGTTGTGATCTTATATCCAAGATTGCATCATGTAATGTTGCATACTGAATTAGTTACAGATGTTTTAGTCAAGACTGGTTACTGGACTATGATAGTGAAATTTGATAGAGTGAGTCTTTGTATTTCTGGTGTAGCTTACAAAAGGTATGAATTCAATGTCTGTGAGCTTAAGAGATGAAAGACAAGGTATTGAAGAATGTTGGATTGTTAGTGCAAGGTATGGAAAGAAAGATGATGTTAGTTGTGGTGTGTGATCTGGAGAAGACTTATTTGGGAGTTGACTTCAGTGATGTAGCATGCATTTTGTTTAGAAAATGTGAATTAAGGATGTCGGTCCTTAATTGTTGTAATGTAATCATTGTATACTTGCTTTAGATATCGTGTGTATCTTAGCAAGGGTTTATATAATTTTTTATGTAATTAGGAAAGCCTAATCGGCTGATTTGATCATGTAGAATGTAATAGGGTATATATGTAAGATCTCTTCTTTGGAAAATATATGGATGAGATGTATGTAATAAAAAGGAGATTGTGAAAGCTGCAACCTTGTGTCTGGTAGATGTAGAGAAGAGGATTACTTTTGAACTTCATTGGAACTGATCAAGAAAAGATAGTTGTTGTCAGACAGTTCAAAAGATTGTGTATTTCTTCATATACACTTGTATTGTGAATAGTGAGTTCTGAAGGTGGATTTAACATTCTTTGGGAAGTGAGCTTGGGAAGTGAGCCCACCCTTCTTTCTTGACTCCTAACAGGGTTTGTCCTCTAACAAGAACTGTATACTGTAATGTTTCAATAAGCTCCTAATAGGGCTAGATCTTATAACAAGGATACTATACTCTCAGTACATCATTTGTGGGTGCTAATTCCCACTGGGGTTTTACCTTTAACAAGGTTTCCCTGAGACCAAAATATTGTGTTATTGTGTTAGCATTCATCGTGTTCATTGGATTTGATATTGTTGTTATTCAAATTTTAAATTTTAATAATCTATCAGACAACTGATTCACCCCCTCTCTTAGTTGTATTGTGGACTGTTATTCCTAACAATTGGTATCAGAGCTATTGGTCCTTAGAGAGAAAGATTAACAACTTGAGATGATCTTGGAGATGGCATTCTATAGGAAGGATAGTCTGAAGTTTGATCCTGAAAAGTTTGACAGTTGGAAGAATAAGATGTGAATTCATTTTCTATGTTTGGGCATCAACTACTGGTTGATTACAAATAATAAGGTAGCTATGAAGGTTGATAATTATTTTCCATTAGCTAATGATGATGAAAAGAAGGTATTCTCATACAACATGGTTGCAAGGGAAGCATTGATCAGTGCATTCTCTGAAGGACAATTTACTAAAGTTAGAGACTTGGATTCGGCACACCAGATTTGGCAAAGATTGGAAGCACTATATGAAGGGGATAAGTATACCAAGGAAGAGAAGTTACAAAACTGGAAAGTAGAGATGGAGAAGCTTCAAATCAATGATGATGAAAGCATTAGGGCTTAAGTTCAAAGGGTTATAGAAGTTGTGCTTAGAATCAGAAACTATGGAGGCACTTATGATGAAGAAGAATTTGTTGCGAAGATCCTTAGATCATTGAAACCTGCTTACAATTTAAAAGCTATATCTATTCAAGAGACTATACCCTTTACTCTGAACTTTAGTAGAGATGTCGATTGAAAAGCTAACTACCTTTGAGGCTGCTAAAATGGGAGATTTTGTACCTAAAGTTGAATATGCATTTAAAGAATCTACACATAAGAGGATAATGTCTGCACTTCTGAGCACCAGTAGTGAGAACCTAAAAGAAGAGCTTGGTGAATATACTAAGGAATGGAAACATATACAAGCAGAGAAAAGAAAGATGGATGAACTTGTTGCACTAATTGAAAGAAGAGAAAAGAGAGGTAAGGGTAAATTTGAAGGCAAGTTACCTTTGAAATGTTTTTCATGCAATAAGGTAGGACATTTTGCATCTAAATGTCCTTCAAGAGTTCCTAAGTACAAGCCTATTTTTTTCAAGTCTAAGTATTCAAAGGATAAGGAATGTTACTATGCTAGTGAAGGTATTTCTAATTATGATGGTTTAGATTATGAGGAGATTGGATTTTTTGCTATTAAAGATGAACTAGTCCATGAGGAAAATTCCTTAGCATCACATGTTGATAAGAAATCTGAATGGATAATAGATAGTGCTTGTTCACATCATATGACTGGAGACAAAAACAATTTTTTAAAATTAGTGAAATATGATGGTGGTGTTGTGAGGTTTGGAGGAAATGCTCCTAAACCTATCATAGGAGTAGGATCTATTACTCTAGATGGAAAAACTAATACTAATAATGTACTAATTTTTTATGGACTTAAGCATAACTTGTTGAGTGTTGGACAATTGATGGACAAAGAATTTTTGTTACAAATCAATGATGGTAAATGTTTCATCATAAGTAAGGTAGGAAAGTTGATTGCAACTGGTACTAAATCTAGAGGTAATGTATTTGAATTAAATACATCTAGAGCCTCTTGTTTTGTTGCGAAGGTAGATGATAGTGGGTTATGGAACATAAGGTTTTGTCATGTTAATTTTGACAATATTGTGAAGGAAATTTTGACTAATGCAGTAAGAGATCTACTGAAGATTGTGAAACCATCTAACACTGTATGCAGAGAATTTGTTATGGGAAAATAGACTAGAAGCAATTACAAAAGAAAAGCATATACATCAAAAGGAAAGTTGGATCTAATACATACAGACTTATGTGGACCTACAAGGACAAAATCATACTACAATGAAAGGTATTTCATACTTTTTGTTGATGACTTTTCTAAGATGATGTGGGTTACTTACTTGAAACAAAAATTAGAAGCATTTGATAAATTCAAGATATTCAAGGCAAAAGTAGAGAATGAATCAAGTTTAAAGATATAATGTTTGAGGTCAGGAAGAGGTGGAGAGTTTACTTCAGACTTATTCAATTCATACTACAAAGAGCATGGAATATAGAGACAGACATCTACTCCTAGGACTCCACAATAGAATGGGATAGTAGAGTGAAGAAACAAGACTATACTTGATACTACTAGAACAATGCTGCTTGAAGGAAATGTATCTCATGTGCATTGGAGAGAGGCTATTGGGACACTAGTGTACACATTGAATAGAGTTCAAATTAGAGAAGGTATAAGTAAGACTCCTTATGAATTATGGTTTAATCATACTCCTACTATAAAATATTTCAAAATATTTGGTATTAAATGTTATATCAGGAGAGATGATGAGATAGGGAAGTTTGATGCTAGAAGTGATGAATGAATTTTCCTTGGTTATCCTACTGAGAGAAAGGCTTACAAATGTTTCAATCTAATATTATGAAAGATGATTGAAAGTAACAATGTGAAGATAGATGAAAGGTTTCAGATACAAGAGAGAATGTATGATTGTAATCAAGTTACAAAGATCAAAGAGGCTACTGTTGCAGAAGAAGAAGAAATTGTTGAGGCTAAATGTGAAAATGAGACTTGTGATGATGACACAAATGAGGCTACTGAGGTTCCTAAAACTCTGAGGTATGTAAAGAACAATCATCCTAAAAATCAAATTATTGGTAGCTCTAATCATGGAGTAATGACTAGATCAAAGGCTAGAGAAGAAATTTGTTTGATTTATCAAGTTAAACCAAAGACTACATATGAAGCTTGTAGAGATTAATCTTGGATAAATGCTATGAAGGAAGAGTTAGATCAGATAAAGAAGAATAACACATGGGAATTGGTTCCTAGACCTAAGAACAAAAATGTAATAGGAACTAAATGGGTTTTCAGAAACAAAATGAATGAAGAAGGCGTTGTAGTAAGAAACAAAGCTAGATTGGTATGTAAAGGTTATTCACAACAAGAAGGCATACATTGTGAAGAGAAATTTTCTCCTATTGCTATAATAGAAGCTATGAGATTATTCTTTTCTTATGCTACACATAAGAACTTCAAGGTATATCAGATGGATGTGGAATCTACATTCTTGAATGGGGATCTGTTAGGAATAGTCCCAAGAGATCACTGAGAGGGGGGGGGGGGGTGAATCAGTTATCTACAAGTTTCAATTCTTTATCCAATTAAGTATACTTAAACATAAAGCATAAACATAATGAAAGAACACAACACTAATATTTTGGTTACAGGGAAACCCAAATAGGTAAAAACCCCGGTGGGACTTGATACCCACTAATATTATGTACTAGTGTATAATGATCCTTGTTAGAAGATCCTTTACCCTGTTAGGAGTAGCTTTACAATATATTAAGTACAGTAGACCTGGTCAAGGGTCAAACCCTATTAGGAGTCTTTTACTATTGTCCCTATTAGGGGAGAGGACACACTGTCCAAGAGCTCACTGCTCAAATGGGCAAAGGCTACAACCTTCTGAATAATAGATACACACTATATCTAGATCTTGGTGAACTGCGCTTTGACCTACTATTTGGATCAATTCCAATGAATATCACAAGTACTTTACTTGGTCACATAGACCTTCTTCTGATGGCTCAACACTTCACACACTCTGCTCTGCTCTACTTAATCAACCATGAACCACACTTCAGAAATCACAAATGACTACCTATAAATATCTTTCCTCCAAATGATATAATCAAGTCAGCCTATTAGAACTACCTTGAAATCATATTAGAGATACCATAATAAACTCCAACAAATATTCTATCAGCTATATTATGCACACAGCTCATTCTGGGACCTATCTAATAAAATAATTGTAGACGCACACTACACACTGTCGGCTCTACCAAAACAACTGGAACTTTCTCTGTAAGATAAATTAACTTATGCACTCTTAACCAAAAATCAATAACACTTCTCCAATATTAACTCCAAGGGTGCATACCCTCAAGATAGGCACAACTCAAGAACCAATAAAATCTCTGTCGGCTCTTCTGAACAAAAATAGGAAACTGTTACTGGTGAATAGCGACTGCAAAACTTCACTTGCATTCATCATCAGACTATGCATGTGTAACTAAAACATCACTAACATGTCTTCAACATATATCCATGTGCGCAAGGCTCCATGATAATTGTATGAACAACCATACATAGAACACTATTTGTTACTCTATCAGGAACACTACTGACACCAGCTGCAATATAACTATCTGTATTAGCAGTTAACCTCTGTGCCCATGATATCATGTTGATATCATGTCCATGATACATATAATGAAATCTTACTACATAAGACTTCCATGCATGCTACTTTCCATATGTTTTCATCAATGACAAACATACAGTCAGTACTAGCCTACTAGCAAATCTCCGATAGGATCTTGAAGAAGAAGTGTAAATAAAATAACCTGATAGATTTCCTCTATGTGAAGATGGAGACATGGTATGCAAGTTGAAGAAGGCACTGTATGGGCTGAAGAAAGCTCCAAGGGCTTGGTATGCAAGGTTAGACAAATACTTACTTTGGCTTGGATTCAGAAAAAGTAATGCTGAGAGTAATTTGTATTTAAGAAGTAATGAAGATGGAGTTTTGATAATAGAAGTCTTTGTTGATGATATTATCTTTGGAGGCAAAGATGATCTATGTGCAAAAAAATATAAAGAGATGGAAAATGAATTTGAGATGTCCATGATAGGAGAAATGAAATTCTTTCTTGGACTACAAATAAATCAGAGTAAAAATGGCATTTTTATTTCTCAGACTAAATATCTTAAAGAAATGTTGAAAAAGTTTGGAATGGAAGACTGTAAACCAGTTGGTACACCCATGGTGACTATTAATAAGCTGATAGTTGATGATGAATCAAAGAGTATTTTTTAGACCAAGTACAGATCAATGGTTGGAGGATTACAATATCTAACTCACAACAGACCAGATATTACTAATGTTGTTGGGATTGTGGCTAGATATCAGGCATAACCTAAAGAGACACACCTAGCTATTGTGAAAAGGATATCAAGATATCTGAAAGTAACAATAGACTATGGCTTATGGTATGATAGAAATGATAGCTTTAAACTTGATTCTTATACTGATGTTGATTGGGCAGGAAATATTGATGACATGAAAAGTACTAGTGGTGGTGCATTTTTCCTTGGGAAAAAGTTGGTTTCATGGCTAAGTAAGAAGCAAGATTGTATAGCTCAATCTACTACTGAATCAGAGTATGTTGTTGCTCCTATTAATTGCACTCAAATTGTTAAGATAAACCAATGATGAAGGACATTGGAATAACTTTTGATGAGCATGTGGTTATCCACTATGATAACACCAGTACACTGAATATGTCAACGAATCTGGTGATGCATTCTAAAACTAAACATATCTCTATCAAGTATCACTTCTTGAGAGACAAGGTGGCAGAGAACGAAATAAATTTGGAGTATATTAGTAAAAAGAAATAGATTGTAGACATCTCAATACTACATTTGGGGCCAAATTTTGACAGAAGTTTCCAACGGGTAACTTTTTATTATGAATTTGGTGTTTTTTTTTGTAATAGGCCCCGATGATGTCAGTATTCTGATGGGTGTTTAATTGACAATCAGAATTTTGACAAATTCAGGGTATACATAAAAAAAAAAGTGAAACGGCCTCATCATTTTTATTTCGATTGGATAGAGAAAGAGAGGGAGAAAAGGAGTGAAAGCTGAGCGCGGGAGAAGGTATGTGATTTCTTCATCTTTCAAGCCTCTGGCATCATATTTGAATGCATTTCATTTTATTTGATCATGAATGCTCTCTGAAATGACTACATTCTATTGGTGTTGTGCCCTAGCCAGTGCTTTATCTCTATTATTTGATGTTATTGGTGCTTTTGCTCAAGGATATCAATTCACTGTATTCAAATGTTTGGATTCACGTTTGTTGATATTACTAGCATATATGTTTAATGATGCCATTGTATATTTTTGTCACTGAAATGACCGCATTCTACTAGTGTCGTGCCCTAGCCCGTGCTTTAACTCCCTTATTTGATGTTATTGGTGCTTGTGCTCAAGGATATCCATTTTTTTGAAATGTTGACTGTGGTTATCAAATGGATAGCCTGTGAGCTTCTAGCTAGGTGCCATTTGTATCAATAACTTAGGGCATCAAATGGATTGTATCATTGATAGTTGAGACTTTGTTAAAAAGAAATAGGACAAAGAATGATTTTTATTTAGTTTCTCTATTTTGATCCCTAAGTGGCTTACAACCCTAGAGAAGTATATGCAGATTTAATGATGCAGTTGCAAGATACATAACAGCTGATAATTCACAAGAAATCCATGCATCCAATTTGAATAGCAATTAATACAAAGAACTAGGTTCCTCTAATGGCCCAATCATCCAGACCTTGACTATCCCCTCAACCAGTGGCCCTTCAAAATTGGGTTATCATGCAATCAGTGAGTGATCCTTCATTCTTCTGGTCTTCCCTACATCCAAACATATTGGAAATACACAATACAATGATAACAAGTCTTTCACAATCCCCCTTCCCCCAAGGAACACTATCAACCATCCCTTCCACATAGCATTTCATTGTTTTATGAGTGGATTGTGTAGGAACAATTAACATTAAACAAGGAGCAAAATCCTCAACACATCTTGGAAACCATTGAATTCAATTATAAATGAAACCTAACACCAACACTATTCCTTTCATAGTTGCAGGATATATAGCAGTCGATAATTCACAAGAAATCCATGCATCTAATTTTTATAAGGATATACTACTAATCAATAGGAATTTTCTTGATATGACCAATGATTATGCATTTTGATGGCAGTGTGCTAGTTCAAAAGGATAATATAAATCTGAAACAATTTTTTCTGATTTTCTCAAACTATAAATGTGGTTAAAGGGAAAATATTATGTGGAAAACCCACAAACCAAGCTAGAAAATGATTGTACATCAAATTATTCCTATATTCATTCAAGTATTGCTATGCTTCAGCTACTTGACCTTTGAGCTTCATCTAGAGGAATGTGTAGCTTTAAGATAGAGTTACTTCTTGGGCCTGACAATAGGGTGGAATATCATCAAGATTTGTTTAGGTTGTATCTTTGTTAGTCCTATTGTTAGGTTCTTATGGTTCATGGTTTAAATCTATTACAGTTGTGTAAGGGATTTGTAGATGCTTTTTCTAACATAATTATTGGACACCATGATTGGAACAACTGGTTGTTGGCTATTGTACACATGAATCATAACTGTCAATGGTTCTTTGTGTTCAATAATTTGTTGATCAATCTTTGATATTTATTGTCCCAGCTTTAAAAGAGTGATAAAAGATATAGTGAGTGCTATCTTTTTCGAGTGTTTTGTGGATGCCATTATCTTCTAGAAGTAATTGCTAGACCCAAATTATGTTCTTTGCCTCTAGTAAATATTGCAGACACAATCATCTTCTTGGTGAAGGGTTGCTTCCATCCCCATGAGGCACTATTGCATGGTTTCCATTCCCTTGTAGTATAGTGAACCTAATTTAATACAAGTGTGCACTATTTTTGGATCCATAATTTATGGCCCCTACAATGTGGTTGTTAGCCTAAGATAGGCCTACCTTTGCATATAATAAGAGGCCAACATGAAACAAACATCCAGAAGTTATGGGGTTGTTCCCTGTCCATAATTTATTATTTAAGTGCTAAGTGATGATGGGTATATCATGTAATTCATACCTAGTGTGTCTCTTTCTTTCTCTCCACATTTCACATTAGGAGTATATGCTATAAAATACCAATGAAATAAACTATTGGTCAAATCTAATCAAAATTGTAGTATAAAGATTAAAATAGATCCTAAAGAAATATGGGAACCATTTTTTATAGATATTGTACAAATGAAGAGAATACTCCCAAGAGGAAATGCTTCAATGTGGAACAATTGAAGGACAATATTTTACTTTTATATGCACATCTACAATGTTTTTGATATATTTCTGAGATAACAAAACCATAGAAAGAATAGCATATAGAAGAAAGTAAATAATAATGATCATATTTTGAGATATTGTGGAAACTTAAAGGAAAGAATTCTTGGTGGGGTTATCATGCAATCAATGAGTGATCCTTCATTCCCCCCTCTTCTAGTGACCCTTCAAAACTGGGTTATCATGCAATCAGTGAGTGAGCCTTCATTCTCCCGGTCTGCCCTGCTTCCAAACATATTGGAAATACACAATACAATGATAACAAGCCTTTCACAATCTCCCTTCCCTCAAGGAACACTATCAACATCTAGACCTTGACTATCCCCTCAAACAATGACCCTTCAAAACTAGGTTATCATGTAATCAGTGAGTGATCCTTCATTCTTCTAGTCTGCCCTCCATCCAAACATATTGGAAATACACAATACAATGATAACAAGTCTTTTACAATCCCCCTTCCCTCAATGAGTTACTATCAACATCCAGAGCTTGACTGTCCCCTCAACCAGTGACCCTTCAAAATTGGGTTATCATGCAATCATCAAGTGATCCTTCATTCTCTTGGTCTGCCCTATATCCAAACATATTGGAAATACATGATACAATGATAAAAATTCTTTCACAATCCCCCTTCCCTCAAGGAACACTATCAACAAGTGATCCTTCTTCTTATCAGCCATATCCAATGTTTCATTGAAGTCACGGCCAAGAATGAAGGTCACCTTACCCATACCATTCATGGATTTTGAAATGTTGTTCCAATCTCTTGAAAAATTTTCTATTGCTTCTTGTTGCTTCTTTAAATACTTCTTCTACCACAATGTCCTCCTGTCCCATCTTCTTGATCTTCCTGGCTAAAGCGGATGAATCCACACATAATAACCCAAAATGAAGGGTTTTGTATCCTTTAATGAATCTCAGTCACTGGTAATGCATGGACAATCAAACCAGTAGTCTCCAAAGAATTCAATCAGTGAATATGAATGTTTGAAAACTTTCCTCTCAACTTCCCCAACCACTCCTAATCGGTTAGAGGGATATTTCTAGAATCTCTACTATTCCTATCCTTACCAACAATTCTTAAACATACTTTATCTGATATGATAATAACATGCTAAATTGAACCAATGGCATATTCTTCATGTGGTACAAGGAAGATTTGGCTATCAAATCATCCTTCGTGCAAGCTGAGCATGAGAGAAAGTATGTGATTTCTTCATCTTTGATTGGTATTTTTGATGAGCAACGTCTTTCGAGCCTCTGGCATCATATTCAACCACAAATTTCAAATGCATTGCATTTTATTTGATCATGAATGCTCACTAAAATGACCACATTCTACTGGTTTCATGCCCTAGCCCATGCTTTATCTCCATTATTTGATGTTATTGGTGCTTGTGCTCAAGGATATCGATTCACTGTTTTCAAATGTTTGGATTCACGTTTGTTGATATTACAATTTATCATATCAGATAAAGTATGTTTAAGAAGTTTTAGTGTCTAAACACTCAACTAATCCCTCTAACCAATTAGGAGTGGTTGGGGAAGTTGAGAGGAAAGTTTTCAAACATTCATATTCACTTATTGAATGCTTTGGAGACTACTGGTTTGACTGTCCATGCGTTAATATTTAGAAGAGATCAATAAAGTATTTAAAGACATTCTTACATGTTTGGAGAGGTTTAAGAGGCACTTATCATGACTGTACCCTCACAAACAACAGCATAGACTGGTTTTACTAAGTTTCCTTTCTCTATTTTGAGATTTCCTTTCTCTGCCGCAAGGGTATAGTCAAAGGGTTCATTGACAAAATGATCCTTTGAATGGTTACTATGAATATGAATGATTTGATATAGCAGATTGCTCATTTTACTTGAAGTTTGGAATAGCTTGTGCAAGGGTGAAAGTGTTGGCAATTTGGATAAGTTGGTTACATAGATGTTGTCATTATGGCAACATATGATCTACATGAAGATCACATGGGTCAGAGAGCTAGTATGTTAGAACGCAATGCGAAATTGTCTAAGTATGAGACAGTGTGTTTTTACCAGTGAACCTGAAGACAGTTTTGGTTTGCGATGTTGATTGGAGTAAGTTCAGTGCTTGTGCACTTGAACATAGACTCTATGGTGACTATTGAAGACAATCTCAGACTGCAAGTCAGTATGACATGTACGAAAGCAGTTATGATAGTTTTACTAAAGACAGTGTTAAGCTGACAGGACAGAATATGAAGACAAAATTGATAAAGAGTTAAGGGATTATTTTGTTTATCAAAATAATAATTTAAAAATATAAAGGGATGACATCCTAGATGTTAACCCTTGGATAAAAATATTTTGTAATATAATAGCCAACTAAAAAGTTATTAATCTTAATAATTTGTATAAAGATATGTAAAAATGTAATTGTAAAGTGTGAAGGAATGAATGTATGTAATAGCAATAGTGAAAGAGCAGCGAAGAGATATTGATGCAAGCAGTATAAGGTTATGTACCTTAACCTATTTTTGTAATAAGTGAATATTGTATATTACTTGTTTGGGCAATGGGCTCATCTGGTAATCACATTTTGTACTGCCAACTCCTAATAGGGTTGAGGCTTCTAACAAGGCCTGTAGTCCCTTAATCAGGACTGAGACACTATATGCATGTAATAGACTCCTAAAAGGGTCAACATCCTTAACAAGATACTTTTGATTAGTGGATTTTTGTGGGTACCATCCCCATTGGGGTTTTCCCTTGGCTAGGGTTTCCTCAAGAACAAATAATGTGTTATGAGTTCTTTTGTTTTATTGCTATGCATGTGTTAAGATAATCTATTATATCCATAATTGGGAAAAAGATAAAGTTTGTAGAATAATGATTCACCCCCCCCCCCTCTCAGTATTCCCTATTTCTAACAATTGGTATCAGAGCATAGTTACTCAGAAAAGAATCATTCAAGGAAAGCCTAACAGCTTGAGTAAGATATCTATGGATATGGATAAACTACAAAAGAATCTTGAAGAATCTCTTGAATAGATTGATATTCTTACTAAAGAAAGAGATACTCTGAAAGGAAAATATGATGATGCAAAGAACCTCATTGAGAAACTAAAAAAAAAATTGGATTATCTGAAATCTGAAAAGGAATCTAAAATTCACATTGAAGATTGTGATGACAACTTATAAAAAGAAAATGAGGTCCTTAAGCATGAACTGAAGATAGCAAATCTGAAGCTAAGTCTGAAAGATGGAAATAGCAAGAATGAAGAAAATCTGAAATCTGAGAATGAAAATCTTAAGCATAAAAATGAAGGACTAAAATCTAAACTTGGTAAAGTAACATATGAACTTGAGAAAGTCAATTTCCAGTATGCTAAACTTGAGAAATACAATACAATTGTGAAAGGAGAACTCACTCAATCTAAGCAGCAACTTGAAAGACTATATTCAACTAGTGAGAAGATTGATGAACAAATATCTTGTCAAAAACCATTCTATGATAAGACTAGTCTTGGATTCAACACTTTTAAAGAAAATGAAGAAAGCAAGGAACCAGATCTGAAAATATCTGAAAGTATAGATGAGAAGAAGTCTGATGAGATTAACAAATCTAAAGATACTCCTAAGGAAGAAGAACCACCTAAGAAAGAGGAAACACCCAAAGGTATGCAGAGAGAATTCAAAGGTAGATGTTTTTCTTGTAATACTATTGGTCATATGAAGAGAGATTGCATAGGTAAGCAATTTAAACCTCTTGATGGTTATTGTTATAATTGTCACGGTTTTGGACATAGAGCTATTGAATGCAGGAAACCTAAATTTAATAATATTAGTAGAATGTTTAGGAATACTAACAATGCAGATAAGAAACTTACTGAAGATATGAACAGAAAAAATGGAGTAATATGTTATAGATGCAACAAGGTTGGACACATTGCTAGAAATTGCAGATCACAAATCAATCAACCTAGACCAAGATATGGAAACAATGGAATTGTTTGTCAGATATGTAACAAGATTGGACATACAGCAAGGTTTTGCAAAATGAACAAGAGAGTTTTTCATCCTAACCCTAATCCTAGAAGTCATGCAAGAAGAAATGAAGATGCAAATAACAGTCAGAAATGATGTTGTAGTAATTCATATGAAGTGAATTTTATCAAAAGGATAGATCAAGGAGACATATTCAACATTGAACATAATCAGGAAGGTGAAGTATTAAAAGGTAAGAATGAATCTTTACCTGACCCATCTCAAAGTACTTAATTTATGAAAATTGCAATAGAATAGGAAATTAGATTAGTGTAGAAGTAGATATGTGATGAATTGAGTCTTGCACAGTTAATACAAGGTATTATATGATGTTCTAATGCTATGGTTAAGAGAGCAAAGAAAAATATTATGTTTTGCGAGATCACAAGAAGTTTTAAGTTTTGCAGGTTAACAGAATCAACTTTTTGGAAAGAAGCAGCAAAAGAATTGAATGTGATGTCAAATCTAAGTGAGATTGAATTAATAAAAGGTGATGATCGGTATTATTTGATCATCAAAGTGAATTCAAGTGTTAAGGAGATCGAAAAGAAATGATTGGAAGCATTTTGCAAGGATTTGGTGAAGAATTTTGTGTCGAATCTACGCAAGCCCTAAATCATGAAATCGAGATATTTTACTTGGCAGATCTTTAAATCAGTTAAAGAATTAGAGGAAATCATGAATGTTTCTTTGATTCACAATTTTAGAGATAAAAATAGACCTAAGATGAAAAGGGAACTAGTAGAACCCTTGGAAGGTGATCCTAGGTTAGCTTTATCGTCCGTATCAGATAGAGTTTTACATCTAGAGAATGTTAGAAGTTATATTGGATGCAAACTAGAGACTATCACTAATAGTGATTTCACCAAGGAATATCAAAAGATCTACAATCAGGACATGCCATTGACAAAAGGATTTGAACATTTGAAAGATAATGAGATCATTAAGTATGCATTACAGTATGAATTTGATAATGAAGAATGTACTAAGATAATCCAAAGCAGAATTCATAATGGGAAGTTTTGGTTAGAAGATAGAGTGATAGATATCATAGCTGGTTTGATTCATGAAGTTACTGGACTATATAAAACTAGAGCCATTCCTTTAAATGAGAATAACATGAGGAAAATATTCATAGACAACACAAATTCATCCTATAATGGTAGAGGAATTGTGATTAGTAAGATTCAACAAGATGATGTTAGATACTTATGCAAGATCCTAACCACTAAGTTTTGTGCAAACTCAAGAGAGGATGACATGGCAGCTGGAATGATACATGCAACTTATCTGATGTGTGTTGATAAATTAAAATTTGATATGTGTGAGATTCTAAGAATTCAACTATTTGAGAATTTGGAAAGGATTAAGAAGACTAAGTATACACAGTTTAGATTCTCATCCTTAATCACTTATATGTTTTTTCATTTATTGAGAAGATTTCCTTACACCATTGGAAATGACTGGAATGATGGCCAAACTACAATGGAAAGGATTAACCAAGTTTATAGGAGGCATGTTATTGATAAAGTGAATGAAAGTGCAGTGTTGGTAATCAAGACATTTCAGAATTTGGTGACAAGTAGATCAAGGATCCCATAGTCTCTTGTGGAGAAGTATAAAAATGAGATATGTTTCATGGTTGATACTGACTTTACTTACATTGAAGCAGTAGAACCTAGAATAGAGTTCATAGACCCTCTTGGCTATGAGATATCTAAGGTAGAGATAGAAGAATATGTGAGCAGGTTACTTAAGTGCAAGTTGGACACTCACTGTAATAGGTTTGGAACCTTTGAGGAGAACTTCAACTCTGCAAAGACCTTACTTGAAGAGAAGCAGTCAAAGAAAAGAGTTGAGAGTACTATCAAGAAAATTCTAAAAGATATAGGGATGACTAAGCATGAATTATTGGTAGCCAAGCAAACAGTAGCAGCAATTAGAGATATTGGACAAAAATAAGTTTTGTCTATTCCACCTCTATCATCAATTGCAGTACAACAAGAAGAAACACTAGTTAAGGTGAAAAAGGAAGAAACAGAGAAGGATCAAGAAGCAAGGATGTCCACTAGTTCCACCTCCTCCACACCTAGAAAAAGAGTAAAAGAGAGTGCTACTGGACCAGGTAAGAGGCAGAAAACATTGGTGCCACTAGTTGCAAGGAAAATTGTAGAAATAAAAGATGATGACACTTTTGTTAAGAAGAAACCTTGGAAACCTAGAGTTGAGAAGGTTAATGAATAGATCATTCAAGATGGAGATACAAAGATGAATAAGTATTTTGATCTCTATGATTATGCAAAAAGATTAAATCTAGAAAATGAAGTGGTAAAGCATATGATTTTATCTAATAAGAAGTTTGATACAATTTAGGGTAAGATACATGATGACTTGTACAATAAACTTGTAAATAGGAAGAAGAGAGCATTAGAAGAGGACATGGCTATTAGAGAAAAGCTTGTAAGAAATTTTTGTGTTGTGAAAGATGAAGTACACTTCAATCAGATTATGAAAGCTTTAAGAACCCATTTGAGAACCAAGAAGAGAACTATTCAGATTATGGGAGGTAGATATGAAGAAGTTAATGCAAAAATAGAGCAAGCAATCATTAAGGTAATGTCAGAGAATGTTGGAGAATCATTAGTTGCAGCAGAATCTAAAGATCAAGCAATAGAAGAACCAGAACAAGAGGACATTCCCTCTCTGCCAGCCATAAACATTGAGGATGAAGTCATGAATGTAGAAGGAACTAAGATCACCTTGGATAGTGATGATAACTTATTCAAGAATCTTGAGAACATTGTTGACAATTCAGCTTTTGAAGAATAGGAGACTATCAAAGGAGAAGAGAAAATAGAGACCACAGTTGTAGAACCTAAAGTGACAGAAAAACAAGTACCTATTCCCACTTAAGAAGATATCAGTCTTACACCTGAGACTGGCAAGAAAACTCAAATTGGTTCTATGATTGAGAATTTGGGAAAGGTAGATGATGATGATCATATGGAATTGATCACATCTTTGAACAAGATCATTGGAAAGAATAAGAAAGTAAAGAGTCTTGAAGGATGCCTGAAGGAGCTTACTAAGAAATTACAAGGCATTATTACTACACAGATTGCAAAAGATGACCCTCTGGAAAGAGAAAAGGAAGTAATGAACACTTTTGATAATGAGTTTACAAACTTATTTGATATAGCAAAAGTGAAAGCTCATGCAACTTATGAGGCCAAAACACTCTTGAACATCAGTCAGAATATCAGGAATGATATCAATAACCTTGATATCTGTATAAAGGACTTGAGGAAGAATTTAGAAAGAGGTAAATCCTTGTACATTTAGTGTACAAAATTAGAGACCTTGGTAGCAGAGAAAGATCAGAAGATGAAGATGAAGGAAGTAGAAATTCAAAATGAAACAAACCTTCTTTCAAGCCCTAATGTGAAGGTATCTGATGTTGAGAAGAAAATTCATAAGATATATGATGACATCATAATTTTGTAAGATGACAAGGATAGGAAAATGAAGAGATTCACTCTTTTAAGAGAGCACATTTCTATAAACTTGAGCACTATTGAAGGGAAATTGGAAGAATGTCTTTCAGCTAAGACATCTTTTCAAAAGTTTAGCTTTGAGAATATCCAAGCATGTCATATAGCATCTTATGGGTTATGCACACTACTCAATGTGGCAGATTCTATTAAGAAATCATGGGAGAAAGAGTTAGAGGCTATGAAGATCAATTTTGCAGATTGTGTTGCAAGCCTACCGGCTTTGCAATATTGAATTAAGGTATAACTTTTTGTGAACATAGTTTTGTTACCCTCCTTACCTTTTTTTGTTGTTGTTGTTAAAGGGGGAGAGATATATAGCAAAAAATTTGATAAGGATACATACTCTTAGGGGGAGTAAAGTATATAGAAAGGATTAATAAAGTCATAAGGATAGTACATATATATTTTGTATTATGGCCACAATTTTGAGATTTTGAAGTTGTAAGACTTAGCCAATTTTCTCATATGTTTCCACCAATGACAAAGGGAGAGATTGTTGGAAATTTGGCTGATTTGGTTACATAGATGTTGTTATTATGGCAACATATGATCTACATGAAGATCACACAGGTTAGAGAGCTAGTATGTCAGAGCGCAATGCAAAATTGCCTAAGTATGAGACAGTGTGTTTTTACCAGTGAATCTGAAGATAGTTTTGGTTTGTGATGTTGATTGGAGTAATTTTAGTGCTTGCACACTTGAACATAGACTCTATAGTGACTATTGAAGACTCATCTCAAAGCGCAAGTTAGTACAACATGTACAGAAGAAGTTATGACAGTTTTACTAAAGACAGTGTTAAGCCGACAGGACAGAATACGATGACAGAATTGATAAAGAGTTAAGGGATTATATTGTTAATCAAAATAATGACTTAATAATATAAAGGGATGACATCCTAGATGTTAACCCTTGGATAAAGATATTTTTTAATATAACAGCCGACTGAAAAGTTATTAATCTTAATAACTTGTATAAAGATATGTAAAGATGTAATTGTAAAGTGTGAAGGAATGAATGTATGTAATAGCGATAGTGAAAGAGCAGCGAAGAGATATTGATGCAAGAAGTATAAGGTTATGTACCTTAGCCTATTTTTGTAATTAGTGAATATTGTATATTACTTGTTTGGGTAGTGGGCTCATCTGGTAATCACATTTTGTATTGCCAACTCCTAACAGGGTTGAGGCTTCTAACAAGGCCTATAGTCCCTTAATCAGGACTGAGACACTATATGCATGTAATAGACTCCTAACAGGGTCAACATCCTTAACAAGATACTTTTGATTAGTGGATCTTTGTGGGTACCATCCCCACTAGGGTTTTCCCTTGGCCAGGGTTTCCTCAAGAACAAATAATGTGTTATGAGTTCTTTTGTTTTATTGCTATGCATGTTGTTTAGCTTGTTATGTTATGCATGTGTTAAGATAATCTATTATATCCATAATTGGGAAAAAGATAAATTTTGTAGAATATTGATTCACCCCCCCCCCCCCCTCTCAGTATTCCCTATTTCTAACAGAAAGTAGTTTTGATCATTTTGGTCGTGACTATTCCTCTACACAGTCAGAAAATGTAACTGTCTAATGATTATATGTAATGTTGAATGGATTAAATGCTTTATTCTTGGTAGAAGTGAATGGAAGTGTTGGTGTTAGGTTTCATTTATTGTTGAATTCAATGGTTTCCAAGATGTGTTGAGGAGTTTGCTCCTTGTTTAATGTTAACTGTTCCTGCACAATCCACTCATACAATAGTGAAATTTTATGTGATTGACAATTTCATACAACTAATCCTTTGGCCTGTATTAAATACAATCCAATCACTTATTGAATGCTTTGGAGACTACTGGTTTGACTGTCCATGCGTTACCAGTGTCTGAGATTCATTAAAGGATACAAAACCCTTCATTTTGGGGTTATTAGTGTGTGGATTCAAATGTAGGTTTGATTTGGTTAATGTTTAGAAGAGATCAATAAAGTATTTAAAGACAATCTTACATGTTTGGAGAGGTTTGAGAGGCACTTATCATGACTGTACCCTCACAAACAATGGCATAGACTAGTTTTACTAAGTTTCATTTCTCTATTTTGAGGTTTCCTTTCTCTGTTGTAGGGGTGCACTTAGAGGGTTCATTGACAAAATGATCCTTTGAATGGTTACTATAAATATGAATGATTTGATATAGCATATTTCTCATTTTACTTAAGTTTGGAATAGCTTGTACTTGAAGTTTGGAATAGCTTGTGCTTGTGCTGGAATTCTTTGTAGAAGTGAATGGAAGGAATAGTGTTGGTGTTAGGTTTCATTTATTATTGAATTCAATGGTTTCCAAGATGTGTTGAGGAGTTTTCTCCTTGTTTAATGTTAACTGTTCCTGCACAATCCACTCATACAATAGTGAAATGCTATGTGATTGACAATTTCATACAACTGGTCCTTTGGTGTGTATTAAACAAAATAGAATTTTCAGCATATTATTATCATTCTATTTCTTTGTTGTAAACATGTCATTGGTTCAGTTTTGTAAAAAAAAATTTGTGTACAATTTTTTTTTGTATATTTTCCATTTGATAACCACAGTCAACATTTCAAAATAGTGAATAACATCAAATAATGGAGATAAAGTATGGACTAGGGCACGACACCAGTAGATTAAAACTAAACCAATGACATGTTTACAACAAAGAAATAGAATGGTAATAATATGCTAAAAATTCTATTCTGTTTAATACACGCCAAAGGACCAGTTGTATGAAATTGTCAATCACATAGCATTTCACTGTTGTATGAGTGGATTGTGCAGGAACAGTTAACATTAAACATAGCCAATGTTCTCTTTACTTTCTCAAATCTCTACAAGTCAAGAACATTAGAGTTGTATAATACATCATTAGTATCCTTTTTCCATGGGTCCTAGGTCTTTGGGTCCATGGAAAGGAAATAGATTACAAAATACACTTCAAAACAAAGGAAAAACTTAGCAAATTCAGTCTAACTCGTTGTAGATGAAGGAACAGTCATGCTAATAGTTCCTCTAAGTCTTCCAAAATATTTATTGAACTCCCCTAAAGTCCTATTGGATCCCCAAATTGCTTAATCCAATCAACTTACATCAGGATCATGAGAAACTTCAAAGGATTAAAAACATTACTTGGAACAGTCAAATCATTATGCTTTCAAATCAATTACCTATCGACATATCCCTTGTGAGGGAGAGAAGCCAAACACATAAAGAACATGCACATAAACACGATAGCTGAAAAACTTAAATGGAATACACCAAGAAGTACCAAATGATGAATGCTCAATTGTTGTAATGGAAAAGCATAGAATTGTCCATTTCTAGAGCTTGATTTTATAGTCTAAATGATTTTTCTATAGTCGTAATGATTTTTCTAGAACTTGATTTTGTAGTCTTAATAATTTTTCTATAGTCCTAATGATTTTTCTATAGTACTCTTAATGATTTTTCTAGAACTTGATTTTCTAGTCTTAATGATTTTTCTATAGTCCTAATGATTTTTCTATACTCTTAATAATTTTTCTTTCGTCCTAATGTTTGTTGCTCTTGATAAATTAGGCCTTGAATTTGAATTTTTGTTCACTATTTTATTTCAGCTTGATATTTCATTCATTTTTCATATACATAGAGACTACACATGCTGATAAAAAAATGAGCTATTTGATTAAGGTTAACTATTCATGATTGTAAATAGTCAATATTTCTGATGGTACTCCTTGGTGTATTTCATTTTAAAATAATCATGTTTCTATGGCTATGATAAATGTCCCTTTGTGTTGAGAAAATTAGAGTTGAAAAAATGGTTGCAAACAAATCATCCTTCTTCCACCAACATTCTAGTCAATGTACAAGTAACGAGTCATTCCATTCAAGAAAGTTTAGTACCTTGCCCCTACTCTGACTTAATAAAATGTTATGATTACTCTAGGATGATAGATTATATATTAGGAGATCATTAATGCTTATGGTTTTACTGACCCCATACTTGCATGTGTATGGTTGATGTGTTTGTTTTACATTTCTGTTTGATGTGCCTGATGTGGTTGAGGGACGGAGTCATAGTTACTTGCTTGCAAGATCCACATGATCATCTGATCCCTACCATTGTCTGTTATATACTTATATATGTATGTACATGCGGGTTTTGTATGCAGGTTTGCAGGTACCGGACATCGACTTCCCTGAATTGTCAGGATGAGCGTGCCCTATCGCAATATCTCAAATGGTAAGAGAGGGGAGATAACATGGATCCAAAACCCTAACCTAAGCCTAATTGTCCTAGGATTGGACAAGTATTGGTTTGACTACCCTACCTGAATTTGTCTAGTAGGCATGAATTCGTGGATCCCTTCTCCTGAGTTTGTTTGGTTCTATGTCGTTTGATGTCAATTGATTTATTGCTTATGTGGGTAATTTTATGTGATTTATTGATTTGTGATTATAGTTGGAATTTAATATTAATCTTGTTCCAATAGTTTATTTGAGAAAATTAAATTAAAAGTCAAATATTTGATTATTAGGATTTAATTGATTATTTAATTGTAAATTGGATTTAATTATGTTTGTGTGCGTTATTAAATAAATAAATATTTAATTGCATGGATTTAGGATGCATTAAATATTTAATCTATTTAATAAATATTTGAATTATAAACATGTGTATTATTGAGATTGAATTATTTTCAAAAGTTAACAACCTGTTTCAAAAAGTCAAGTTGAGTTGTGCATATTAAGTTATTTTAAATTATTTAATTTAGATTTTCTTTCAATTTTTGATTTGGAGTTGAAGTGAGAGTTAACAGTTGAGTTATCTTTGGGGTTGCATGAAATGGGGAATTGAATCCTTATTAGGGAAATGGGCATTCATTTGGGAGATTAGACAGGTTTTGGGAGGAGAATTGGGGAAGAGCTTGTGCTTTGGATTTTGGAAGAATTTGTCTATTGTGATTGCTTGTTGATTTTGGCTTCAGATCTGGTCTTCGTTCGAATGTTTTCTTTGATAATTGAGGTAGGATCTGAATTTCCCTATGATTATGTTTTGTTGATTTGAGAAAAGAATTGTCTTCATTGTGCCTGTCTGGATCTCTTATCTGTGCATTATTCTCGCTCCTTCATTTTCTGATTTTGACTGCATGGGAATCTATCTTGTGTATGATCTTTGTTTCAGAGCTCTAGTATGGATTCTATTGGGTTTAGAAGTTTGAGTTATTCTGGTTAAATTAGGATTAATTAGGGTTTTGTGAATGTATTGATATCAAGATCTCTTTTTGTGTAAAGAAAATGAAATTTATTTTAAAATGCTTGATGTTCTTAATTAATTATTCTATGAATTTATCTCATTGCATTGCAAATAGATAAATTAAATAGGACTAAGGGTTTTTTATATTTATTAAAAAATATAGAAATGTTTTGAAATAATTTATTTTAGAAAAGAAATTTTCTTAAAATATATATATATATATATATATATATATATATAAACAAGAAATTTAATTAAATTTTATTGGAGGTTGAAAACCCCATCATTTTACTTTTTGGGGCCCTCTAGTATACTGTCGTGTGGCAGTACCCTGTGGTACTGATGCATGCCAATCCCCGAGGGGACTGTCGTGCAGCAATACCGCTAGTACTATTGCACCAGCTTTGGGGAAGGTGAGGAAGGGGGGTGCAGGACCCGCGGGTTTCCCCCTAACCCACTTTATTAATTTTAAAACTTATTTAAGTTTGTTTATTTTATTTTTTATTTTTAATATATGTTAATTTAAATTTTAATGTTTAATTTAAATATTGAGTATTGTTTAGTTATTTTTATTAATTAATAAATAAATTATTTAATATTTCTTTTTCTCTTTAAAAGATTTTTGTTATTGTAAATTTTGGTGGATAAATTTATATGTTAGATTTTGTTAGATAATAAATGTTATTTAAAAGATATTTTCAAAACTAAAATTATTCTAGTGTAATAAGCACATTTATAAGAGGACATTTCAATTCTTTTGTAATGGTTTTTATTAAATGAATAGCAAATAGGATAAATTATGATTAAGTCATCTTATTAGTAAACTTGGGTTAAATTATTTGATGATTTTTGGGTGTGCATTTTAGTGAACCTATAGTTAATGTTTGTTGTAAATATAGGAGGCATCTTTTTTATGAGCTATTCTTAAATTTGTTTATCTTGCATGTGGTAATTAGACGATTAATGATTTTTGCATGAATATTTGTTATGTAATGTGGGACTTGGTTGTTTTAAGGAATTTAGTCTTGTGATAAGTTTTATGTGAGTGATTGTTAAGTTAATCTGATCATGTCGTATAGTGGAGTTTTTTCTTCAAAATGATGTCATTATGATTTCAATCAATTATGGATGCATTAGTCTATTTCTTAATTAGATTCTATATTGTTATTTATTACTTCATGTGGTGAATTTAAGGGGTTAGAATTGTCAACCAATGGGAATGTAAATCTAGAGGCGAGAATTGGGTATTTTTGAAGGTCATGTTTGTTTGCCTTGCATACCTTGTTGGGTTAATTGAGTTGTTCTAACCCTAGGTGGGTTTGCCATTTGGTGATTTCAGGTATTGCATGTTGGATCTAGTTATTGAGATTCTTGAGTTGTGTTAACTCAAAGTTATGCTTGATCCTATGAAACCCTAGGGCAGGTTATCTGAGTGTATAGCAGGGAGTGGTTTGTAATTGGTGCCGGAGCCCGGAAGTGGCTACCAAGATATCCTATTACAAGTAGTTTAATAAGTGATAATTAATAACATTGAGAGTTTAAAATGAACCTAATAAGATATTAAGTGCCTCGTCCAAGCCTGAGTTCCCGATTGAGTTTGGCTAGGATGGGAGTGAGAAGATGCTTGCCGCCTTTGTGGACTCGATATGGCATAGTTAGTACCTTGTCTACATTAGAGGTTACTAAAACCACATAGAGTCACTAGAGTGCCGGGGTCTGAAGAGACTACCAGGATAACCTTAGAGTTGGCTCGTGTGATGACACTTCCTTTATGCATCTTGGTTTCCTATGTGTGTTGGTTGCCTTTGGAATAGAGTGTCTTTCATTTCATTATACTTTTTCACCTTGAGTTAGAGAGCTTTCAGGATTCTTTCCTTATCTTGATCTGTTTGATGTTTGTTATCCAAGTGGGATCAGTTGTTATCTCCTCATCACAGTGGGAGTGGACCTTTTTGGTTCACGAGGTTGGGTGGTAGTGATTATTTTACCATTTGAGATTTCAACGTTCATGTACCAGTGCTGGATGATCCCTGTGGAAGATGTTCCTTCTTGATCTTCATTGTTGGAGTTGTATTCTTCTTTCTCCTCTTCTTGTGATCATGTATCTTGGTATCAGTTTCTCATAGATATCATGTGTACTCCTTTTTCGTTATTGTATTTGCATACCCTGCAACATGTGCAGTGGATGTAGGTTATTATGGTTACCTTATGGTACCAGTTGTATCTATGTTATCTTATATGTGATGTTGCATTTATCTTCCATTTTTTTATATGAGTTTTGTAATTATATCTAACCTAAATTAATTAATTAATATTTACGTAATCTTCATCATGGAATCCTTGAGAGTTGTAATCTATGCAAGTTGTTCATTTCATTGTATTGCTTCCACATTGTAAAACTTTGATGTTGTTGAATATTAACACCTTTAAAAAAAAATTATTCCACAAACTTAGATGCATGTTTAGGTTAAGTTCTCCTGGGTTCCTTGGTGGGGCATTATAGAAAGACCATGTCTAACAATATCAACGCAGAACAAAATGAGTATGCAGAATTTAGTGATTGTATCTTCCATTAGACCCACTTCATATGCACAGGTGATGAACATGCATATTTGTCTGAGCGCTATTGGGAGCTTGCCCAGCAACACATGTACTATTGTGAAAATCGTCACAAATCTATTTGTTGATGGGTCTAGCATATACCTTCTATGATCAACTCTTATATGCATAGGTGATGAACATTCAGATTTGCCTAAGCAGTACTTTGAGTAGTCTTCTTACACATGTACTATACTGAAAATCATCACAAGTCCATTTGTTGGAGGGCTACTCAAAGTACACATGTTTGGAGGTCTGAAGGAAACAAGAGAATTTTAAGAGTCAAGAGTCTTAAGATTGTACTTAATATATCCAAGCTTCATTCAATGGTACATTCAAACATGAAACAAACCATTCTTAAACCAGATTAAACTAGTAAACCAAAGGACATACTGATTATAAGTAAACTAGTAAACCAAAGGACATGCTTTTACTACTAAGTCTCTATTTGTTGGGCATACTGATTATAAGTACTTGACATATATCACAAATGTTGCTAATTAAGGTTGGCAGGATGATTATGCCTATCTTGAAAAAAGACTATCAAATCATTATGCTTTCAAATCAATTACCTATCGACGCATCCCTTGTGAGGGAGAGAATCCAAACACATAAAGAACATGCACATAAACATGACAACTGAAAAACATAAATGGAATACACCAAGAAGTACCAAATGATGAATGCTCAATTGTTCTAATGGCAAAGAAATATCAGAACTGTCCATTTCTAGAACTTGATTTTTCTATAGTCCTAATGATTTTTCTTATTTCTTGTATGTGCTTGGTGACAGGATTTTGAACATTGTTGACATACTTAAATGGAATACACAATACCAAATGATGAATGCTCAATTGTTGTAATGGAAAAGCATCAAAACCGTCCATTTCTAAAATTTGATTTTGTATAGTCTTAATTATTTTTCTATAGTCCTAATGATTTTTAAAATTATTGACAAAGATTGTTTCTTTTTTTTTTAATTATAGTATAAATGATTTTTCTATAGTCGGAATGATTTTTCTTATTTCTTGTCTTTTGTCCCTTTTTTATTTCCTATGTATGTGCTTCATGACAGGATTTTGTCACCTTCTTTTGATGGTATATTTCATTCAGTCTATGTGGAATACTATTTTGTTCACTATTTTATTTCAGCTTCATATTTCTTTCATTTTTCATATACACACAGACTACACATGCTGATAAAAAAATGAGCTATTTGATTTAGGTTTACTTTTCATTACTGTAAATGGTTAATATTTCTGATGGTACTCCTTGGTGTATTTCATATAAAAATAATAAATTTAGTAACAATGGTGTGGTGCATTATTGATATATAGGCTCGATGGCTCTTGTCAATGTGCCAAACTATCGATGTGGTGGTGGGAAGTGTGTGTTGAAGACTTCACAAACACTGAACAACCCTGGATGACAATTTTGGTGCTACCCAAATAGAAAAAAGGTTGCTAATGTGTATATATTTAATGTTTCTAATGTAAATACTATTCATTATAATATAAGAACTAATGTAGATTGGGCATCACAGGGAAATAATGGCTGCAGATACTTTAGTTGGGTTGATGACAACTCATCTACATCTATCTACCCATCTCCACTTATCCACAATGAAGGATTTGAGTGCAAAACGTGTCAGGCTAGGGCAAATTTTAAAATTATATTTTTACGATGCCTTCTCTATATTGTAATCACATATCTTTGTTGTGACCATATGCAGAGATGAACTCAGGAATTAGTAAGTTTAGTATTTTCATATTGTAACTAATATTTTAATATGGATATGATGTAACTTCTCTTTGCCTCAAGTGCACATATATATGGTTTACATCTTTTTTTAGAATAATTCTTCATGTTTATGGCTCAGGTGAGCCCCAATCTACTATTAATCACATGATTTAATGAATAGTGTGTTCTTGGTTATTCCATTTGTTCCTTGACCTTGACTATGGATTGACTATCATTTTCAAGATTGAGCGTGGCTTCGTACCATGCACCATCCGTAGATTTGTATGCAATGCTAATTTACGAGCGTAAATAATGCATTAAATGTAATCTACAAACATTGCATGGTATGAAGTCTTGCTAAAGTTTGAGTGTCCTCCCTTTATTCCAATGAGGGATTGGAATGAGTTCATTTTGGATGCAAAGGAGAAAGGGGATACTCAAAGAGGAATTACACTAGCAAATGGGAGAAGAAGGTATAAACATTTTAATAGATTTTTATTATTAAATAATGAAATTTGCATATACTAGTGTTCTAAGCATCCTCATTACATTATTTAAGGTCTTAGTCCACCGAAAAATTAAATTAGACTTACTATCCAAAACACATAAAAAATATGCACATAAACACGACAATTGAGAAACATAAATGTAGATTTCACAATAGCTAAGAAACATAATTGTAGGCATCATAGTCACAATCTTTTGGAGACAACATAATTGAGTTGTGTACCCAAGTGATGGAGAGCAACTTCTGCACCCCCGATTCCAAGTTGAATACATCTATTGGAGGACCTTGTATTCATGAGCAACAGATGTAGTCAACTTGGAATTGGAGGTGTAGGAGTTGCTCTCCATCATCTGGGTATACAACTCAATTATGTTGTCCCCAAACAATTATGACCATGATGCCTACAATTATGTTTCTCAGTTGTTGTGTCCCAGGACCCCTTATGACCCTTTACGATCCCTAAGAATACATCTTAGAGGTCTTAAAATGTCATAAAGGGTCATAAGAGGCTCCTAGGAGGGGCCAGATGAGCTTCCACCTTCATGTGGTTGGCCCTGTTAAGTAGAGAATGTTAAACTATTCTCAAAACAAAGAGAAGCTCAATAATTTAAGGTCTCAGTCCACGGAGATGTTGAAAAAATGATGGGAATCAATGATGGAGAGTTTTCAGATTCTAAGAAGACGTATATGGAGTGGAGGCCAGATTGAGTACCAGTACAGAGATGATGATTCAGTAACCTACATCTATAAAACCTTCACAATTATCCCTTCTTTGGCCTCCACTCATTCCTCTTCTCAAAAATGGTTATCTAGAAACTATGGATACTTTTTCTCATCCATGCATGAAATGTGCTAGTGATCGTATAAAATTACTTTAGGCCTCCAGTATTGATGAGATGTACAAGTGTAAAATGTTTTTGTGAGACTGGGATCAATTTGTGCAGTGTACATAAATGCAAGGCAGTGATTATTCTCGACGATCAACATGTATAAGTCTTCCAGGCCTTACCCAGTAGCTAGGACTAAAGATAACATAGCTCAAGAGACCATCGTAGGTTTCTCTTTCTTCCATCTATATTATTGACAGAATGTTTTACCTTTCATTAGCTCATCAAATCTGGGGATTTGAAAGAATTTAATAGAATATTTTCATGACAACGTATATTATTTAAGTTGACGTTGCACAAATTTATCTACTTCGCGCACTTTTAGACTATTATGACGGTGATAAAGAAGCATTTGATGTTAAGTTCCAACATAAAGTGAGTAAATTTGTTTTAAGTAAGAAAACAATGATAACATGAATGCGTATGAAATTGAAATTCAGCCTGCCGATTCTTGTTGTACACAACCTGTGCGTGTTGATGACAATGAGGATGTGCATCACAGTAATACAAGTAAACATCTTAAATTGATTGGTGTAGTAATACAAATTTAATTGCAATTGGTATTTGGATTAATGTAACAATTTGTATTGCAGCTATAGAGAGTGTAGAGATCATTGTTAATGAGCAGGTTGAGGTTGAGGCCGAGGCCAAACAAACTAACCTCGATGTTGATGATGTGACTAGATCAGGTAAAGAGCTATACGATTATGGCATGTAAAGTACTGAAGTACTTTAAAATGTTTTTAATTTTTTTAATTATAATAAAATGTTTTTAATTTAACCCTTTTATATGTTATTGCAGATGACCCCCCTTTGTATCAACAGAGAACTAGGCATGCATTGAGATCTAATGAGAGGGTAGATGATCATCAAAATAAATGATTGTCATTTATGCACCTTAATCGATAATGACTGATTTTTATATGCCAATGAATTTAATTATGTTGTATTGAATGTTCATAAATTTTATAATGTGTCAATGAATGTTATCGTGTGATAATTAATGAATGTCACATGTTATTAATGTGTGAATGAATGTTAATGAATGTTATCGTGTGATAATTAATGAATGTTACATTTTATTAATGGATAAAATAATGAATGAATGTTATATGTTAATGGGGAATTTAGAGTGATGTTGGGGGGGGGGGGGGGCAAATGAGCTTCCACCTTCATGTGGTTGGCCATGTTTAGTACAGAATATAAAACTATTCTCGAAACAAAATGAATCTCAATAAGTTTGTTCCTTATATAGGGTCTCAAGTGTAGCCTTTATCCCACTCTCAACATTGCAAGGCTTCAAGTGGTGTTTTGAGATTGGTTTCTCCATCTCCCACTAACATCTTGTCTTTCTCCTAAGAACTCTCACCGAGCTCCGATACATGGATGAGTAGAAGATGTCCCTTATAGGCTACACATATATAATATGGTAGATCTAGGGAACAAATATACTACAACATAGAATGAGTCAACTTGAATCTATAGTTTCTTCATTCACAATGAAAATTCAAATTACAAGCCATATTTTAGATTTAATATTCATATTCATATTCATCATGATCATAGCCATCACGGTCAGCATTTGGTTCAACTTCATTTGAACCACACTCCATGTCGGGTACCATTATAAGGCATGGAGTGTGGTCATACCCATTTTACCATAATAATGAGTTAGCCTATAAAATTATGAATAAAATACTGCAGGTGCACCCGGGATTGGCCAGGCACCCAAGTTCCTACCAAAGGAACCCAAGTCGAATGCAGAGGAGAACAAAAGTAGAACAGGAACCCATCCTCAAACAAAGAACCGGATAACTTGGCTTTTTTCTAATTCAAGTTTATTTATGAATTCTTCTCTAATTCCAACCTGATTATTCCATATTTTGTTTTCCAATTTTCCTTCTTCCACACTCCAAATTATGTTATGTTGTTATTTCCTTTTACTAATTGTGCTATTTCAAGGATCACCACCCATGACTTGGTCAAGATGATGAATGATGTCAATGCCTTTATTACCAAGGAATCACCGCTCACCATTAATGAATATTAATGATCATTGTTTCCTAAGGGTAATCACTATTTGTGTATGTTGATCACCCAAGTCTTTGGCTATGATTTACATGCTATGAGGTTTGTCAGAAGTGGGGGTATGACATGCTAGTTGGATTATAACATATTGACACTTACACCATGAAGAAGACAAATGATTAAATAGAAAGAGAGGACCAACTGAACCATCTTGTGGTCAGTCTATATCACATTGAGAAACAACGTCAAGACTCGAGAATCAAAAAAATCAAAATTTTCTTCAAGACCATGAATGATCAACAACATTCCATCAGAAAAAAAAACACTAATCTATGTTATCATTAAGCCATAAAATATGTCTTTAAAGTTTAGAAGCATCACAAAAACTTTCAAGAAACATAGTACTATCCAAAATATGTCTTTAAAATTTATTTCTAATGATTATGATGATCAAAACTATTACTCTCTGGCATCCTGATGATGGATCATGTAGTATGATCTGAAACGTTGATGGTTAAAAACTCCACACAATCGATTCTAGAAATTGATAACAGATTATGATGATGTTGATGTTGATGTTGATGTCTATAATTTATTTCACTTACTAATGCTTGCCTAGATTTAATTTTGAATTGCCAGGCTGGAGAACGCTTTCAAAGTTTAGGGTCTATTCCGCATGATACTCTTAGTTACAGCTCAAATGCAACTGAACATATTTTTTATGTTGGGCAACCCACTACAGAAACTCTTCCACAGGTGAAATTTAATGTTGTGAATCTTGGCATTGTTAATGTTATTACTTTTCCTCACGTTTCATATTTGTGAAAATGTTTCTTGGCTCTATCTCCTTTTTCAATTCCTATATTTGCAGCTTTTTAGATCATTAACTTAAGCATTACATGTCTTTGTTCAAAGTTTATTCTAACACTATATTATATCTTATTCTTATTACAATGTTCTTTGTTGTGGGGCAACAGGTCAATCTTCATTCTCTTCATTGTGGGGGACGATGAAGATTTCTCCGACAAATAGTAGGTCTTCTTTAGTATCTTATAATAACATGCTAAACTAGTAAAGGTGTTATGGGCATTTAATCTGGAATTACTAATAGATTAAGCATATTATTACTATGCTTAATGTTCCATTTAAATGCATTTAACACAAAAAAAACAAATTTACAAAACTAAACCAATGGCATGTTTACAACAAAGATGTGTTGAGGAGTTTGCTCCTTGTTTAATGTTAACTATTCCTGCACAATCCACTCATACAAAAATGAAATGCTATGTGGAAGGGATGTTTGATAGTGTTCCTTGAGGGAAGGGGGATTTTGAAAGACTTGTTATCATTGTATTGTGTATTTCTAATATGTTTGGATGCAGGGTAGACCATGAGAATGAAGGATCACTCACTAATTGCATGATAACCTAGTTTTGAAGGGTCACTGGTTGAGGGGACAGTCAAGGTCCGGATGATTGGGCCATTGGAGGACCCTATTTCTTTGTATTAATTTCTATTCAAATTGGATGCATGTATTTCTTGTGAATTATTGGCTGCTATGTATCCTGCAACTGCATCTGTAAATCTACATATACTTCTCTAGGGTTGTAAGCCACTTAGAGATCAAAATAGAGAAACTAAATCAAAATCATTCTTTCTCCTATTTCCTTTTAACAAAGTCTCAACTATCAATGATACAATATATTTGATGCCCTAAGATATCAATATAAATGACACCTAGCTAGAAGCTCACGGGCTGTCCATTTGATAACCACAGTCAACATTTCAAAAAATGGATATCCTTGAGCACAAGAACCAATAACATCAAATAATGGAGTTAAAGCATGGGCTAGGGCATGACACCAATAGAATGTGGTCATTTCAGTGACAGCAATATATAATGGTGTCATTAAACATGCCAGTAATATCAACAAATGTGAATCCAAACATTTGAAAACCAATGGCATGTTTACAACAAAGGTCTAATAGAACTCCCAACAATTCTTAAACATACTTTATCTAATATGATGAATTCTTAAACAATTAAGGTTGGAGTAGACATAGTTATCACACTTTTTTTTTTTGTGGTACAAGGAAGATTTGGCTAGGTCAAATCTTCCTTCATGCTAGCAGTCTACAGAATTAGACCTTTATTAACAATTGATCATATCAGATAACTAGTATGTTTAAGAATTGTTGGGACTGGTCCTTTAGCGTGTATTAAACATAATAGAATTTTCAGCATATTATTATCATTCTATTTCTTTGTTGTAAACATGCCATTGGTTCAGTTTTGTAACTTCACTGTTGTATGAGTGGATTGTGCAGGAACAGTTAACATTAAACAAGGAGCAAACTCCTCTACACATCTTGGAAACCATTGAATTCAATAGTAAATGAAACCTAACACCAACACTATTCCTTCCATTCACTTCTACCAAGAATAAAGCATTTAATCCATTCAACATTACATATAATCATTAGACAATTACATTTTCTGACTGTGTAGAGGAACAATCACGACCCAAACAATCAAAACTATTTTCACCCTTGCACAAGCTATTCCAAACTTCAAGTAAAATGAGCAATATGCTATATCAAATCATTCATATTCATAGTAACCATTCAAAGGATCATTTTTTCAATGAACCCTCTGACTATACCCCTATGACAGAGAAAGGAAACCTCAAAATAGAGAAAGGAAACTTAGTAAAACCAGTCTATGTCATTGTTTGTGAGGGTACAGTCATGATAAGTGCCTCTCAAACCTCTCCAAACATGTAAGATTGTCTTTAAATACTTTATTGATCTCTTCTAAACATTAACCAAATCAAACCTACATTTGAATCCACACATAATAACCCCAAAATGAAGGGTTTTGTATCCTTTAATGAATCTCAGTCACTGGTAACGCATGGATAGTCAAACTAGTAGTCTCCAAAGAATTCACTAAGTGACTGGATTGTATTTAATACACACCAAAGGACCAGTTGTATGAAATTGTCAATCACATAGCATTTCACTATTGTATGAGTGGATTGTGCAGGAACAGTTAACATTAAACAAGGAGCAAACTTCTCAACACATATTGGAAACCATTGAATTCAATAATAAATGAAACCTAACACCAACACTATTCCTTCCATTCACTTCTACCAAGAATAAAGCATTTAATCCATTCAACATTACATATAATCATTAGACAGTTACATTTCCTAACTATGTACTAGAGGAACAGTCACGACCAAAATGATCCAAACATTTGAAAATAGTGAATCGATATCCTTGAGCACAAGCACCAATAACATCAAATAATGGAGATAAAGCATGGGCTAGGGCATGACACTAGTAGAATGCGGTCATTTCAGAGAGCATTCATGATCAAATAAAATGCAATGCATTTGAAATTTGCAATTGAATATGATGCCAGATGCTCGAAAGATGAAGAAATCACATACGAAGAACATGCCATTGGTTCAGTTTTGTAAATTTGTTTTTTGTGTAATTAGTAATTGGTAGATTAAATGCAGATAACACCTTTATCAATTTAATTAGCATGTTATTATCATATTAGATAAAGTATGTTTAAGAATTGTTGGGATTGGTCCTTTTGTGTGTATTAAACATAATAGAATTTTCAGCATATTATTATCAATCTATTTCTTTGTTCTAAACATGGCATTGGTTTAGTTTTGTAGATTTTTTTTTTATGTTCAATGCATTTTTCGTGAGGAGGGGTCTTGTTCTGAGGAGATTGATGAAGATTGTGCACCTCAAAAACCAATTCATAAGGTACCAATCATGTTTCCTATTCGCTTATATTTTTGGATTGGTAAATCTCCTTATAAGTTTCATGTCCTTTCTTTTGATTACTATGGATGAGATGTATATCTTACATTTAACATTCAACTTCTTTACATTTTAGAACATGTAGTGTGTTTTTTGAGGATTTTACCAAATTGACTTTTAACATAAAACAAAAACACCAAATTGATATCTTGCCCTTTCAACTTGACAAAATATTTGCATTTGACCAATAACTGCAAGCAATTGAATGATAAATCCACATACCTGTATCTTTGTAAAATACCTAGAACATCAAAAAGATGGCTAAGTGGCTGCCGCCATGATTTTTATCTGCTGAATATGGGAAAAAAAAAAGCACCAAAAAGAATCGAATAGAAAACATGATTGGTCATTTCAAAGATCATTCATGATCAAATAAAATGCAATACCTTCTCTCATGCTCGATCAGCTTTCACCCGCTCATTTTCTCCCACTCCTTTTCTCTACAATCAAAATAAAAATGATTTGGTTGTTTCAAAATAATGAATCAATATCCTTGAGCAGAAGCACCAATAACATCAACTATTTTGATCTATGGGTACCCTAATGTTGGCAAGAGTTCTTTTATTAATAAGATTACTCTACAAGCTTGAAGAAGCAGTATATTTTGGCAAATGAAGAGTGGAAAGACGATGATGTTCCTGAGATCATGGATGCACACAATGTTGCAGACAAAATGGGAAGACATATTTCTAGCCTGGCCCTGGATCCTTCAACAATTGGGGTAGGATCCAGACCCAAGCTAAAAAGATGTCTTCCTTTTTGTTGTGGAATATAGGCTCTTCTGCTGCAACAATGACAGACTGCGATGTAGATATCACAATAGTTGAGAAACATAAATGTAGGCATCATGGTCACAATTTTTTGGAGACACAACATAATTAAGTGCTATTCCTAGATGATGCAAAGAAACCACTACTTTGCATCATCTAGGAAAATCACCCAATTATGTTGTGTCTCCAAAAAATTGTGACCATGATGCCTACATTTAAGTTTCTCAGATGTTGTGTCCCAGGACCCCTTATGACCCGTTACGATCCCTAAGAATACATCTTAGAGGTCTTAAAATGTCGTAAAGGGTCATAAGAGGCTCCTAGGAGGGGCTAGATGAGCTTCCACCTTCATGTGGTTGGCCCTGTTAAGTAGAGAATGTTAAACTATTCTCGAAACAAAGAGAAGCTCAATAATTTAAGGTCTCAGTCCACGGAGATGTTGAAAAAATGAAGGGAATCAATGATGGAGAGTTTTTAGATTCTGAGAAGACATATATGGAGTGGAGGCCAGATTGAGTACCAGTGCAGAGATGATGATTCAGTAACCTACATCTATAAAACCTTCACAATTATCCCTTCTTTGGCCTCCACTCATTCCTCTTCTCAAAAATGGTTATCTAGAAACCTTGGATACTATTTCTCATCCATGCACGAAATGTGCTAGTGATCATATAAAATTACTTTAGGCCTCCAGTATTGATGAGATGTACAAGTGTAAAAATTTTTTGCAAGACTGGGATCAATTTGTGCAGTGTACATAAATGCAAGGCGGTGATTATTCTCGATGATCGACATGTATAAGTCTTCCAGGCCTTACCCAGTAGCTAGGACTAAAGATAACATAGCTCAAGAGACCATCATAGGTTGTCTCTTTCTTCGGTCTATATTATTGACAAAATGTTTTACCTTTCATTAGCTCATCAAATCTAGGGATTTGAAAGAATTTAATAGAATATTTTCATGACAACGTATATTATTTAAGTTGACATTGCACAAATTTATCTACTTCATGCACTTGTAGACTATTAGGACGGTGATAAAGAAGCATCTCCTCCCATGGCCATGCTTCTTTATCATCATCCTCATAGTCTAAAAGTGAGTGAAGTAGATAAATTTGTGCAGCATCAACTTAAATAATATACGTTGTCATGAAAATATTCTATTAAATTCTTTCAAATCCTTGGATTTGATGAGCTAATGAAAGGTAAAACATTCTGTCAATAATATAGACCAAAGAAAGAGACAACCTATGATGGTCTCTTGAGCTATGTTATCTTTAATGTGCATATCTGTTCATTTTTTGACACGTTATAATTCATTCCGATTATAGTGCTATACATCCGACATCATTTCCCATCAGAATATAGGCCAACACGTCACCTATCTGACAAATCAAATGTCGGAGAAAATAATTTACGACAATTATTGTGATAGTAATGCTATACGTCCGACAAGGAAACCTATCGAAGATATGTTGCACTACCGTCGCTCTTTCGACAGTTAAAATGTCATAGATATGCAATTTTTGATAGATAGTTCCGACACTAATGCTACGTCACCGATGGGTTTATCTGTCAGAAATTGGTTGCAGATCTTTTGCTATACCAATAGTTCTAATGTTGGAAAGGATATCTTTTCGACAGTTAGTTCCGATAGAGATTATGTATTTTTGATAGGTCTTTGTGTCAGAATTCTGATAGATGGACTATAGGAAATGCCTTAACAAATTTGTTATCATTTGCAAGTTTATGACATAATGGGGTGTCGGTAAACTAACAAATATCTCTTCCGTCACAATTTCCAATGCAAAAACTACAACGGACACATGTGTCGAAATGCCGACAAATGACCGTTGCAAATCTGACAAATGGCCATCGGAATTTGACCTCAAATGTACTAGTGTCTTTACAAATCCATTGCCAAGATACCTTTGAATATCTCAGAGGTATGATTGGAGTTCAGGCCGCTCCTAGTCAAAATTAAATGATGCAGGGATGCATTGGTCCAGAGGCTTTCAGAGCCTTATCATATTATGGTCTTGATGTAGGGATCTACTCCTCAGGAGGAGTGATCGTTGAAGGAAGTTGTGTAGAACAGTTGTTGACTCATGGCACCCTTTTCTATTATTGCCAAAGGGGGAGTGTTGCTATGAGAAAATCCCTACTATGTGGGGAGATTGTATGGAGGTGTACTATGAGAGTACTGTTTGGTTACAGAATTTTAGATTGATAAAATTTTGGGATGGATTTTCCCATATGTTGACATCAATGCCAAAGGGGGAGATTGTTGGATATTGCTAATGCATTGGAAATATGATTGATTCATTTAATATGTTTAATCACTACATTGAGTAATGTTGGATCTGCTGCTATTATCATTAGTGTTTTGTCACTAATGTCAACATATGTTCTGTGAAGAGAACATGATGGTTATTACAGTGTATGGATATTGTACAGATGTTTCAGGATGTGCAAAGATAGATGAGAGTACAAGAAGATGTTTTGATCTTATATCCAAGATCACATCATGTAATGTTTCATATTGAATTAGTTACATATGATTTAGTGAAGACTAGTTACTAGACTGTGTAGTAGAAGTTCACAGAGTGAGTCTCTAGATTTTTGGTGTATCTTACAGAAGGAATGGATTTAGTGTATGTGAGCTTAAGAGATGAAATACAAGGTACTAAATAATGTTGGATGGTCAGCACAAGGTACGAAAAGAAAGATGATGTCAGTTGTGGCGTGAGACCTGCAGAAGACTTATTTGGGAGCCGACTTCAGTGATGTAGCATGCATTTTATTTGGTGAATGTGAATTAAGGATGTTGATCTGTAATTATTGTAATGTAATCATTGTATACTTGTTTTAGGTATCGTGTGTATCTTAGTAAGGGTTTATGTAATTTTTTATGTAATTAGGAAAGCCTAATCGGCCGACCTAACCATGTAGAATGTAATAGGGTATATATGCAAGATCTCTTCTTTGGAAAAGATATGGATGAGATGTATGTAATGAAAAGGAAATTTTGAAAGCTGCATGCTTGTGTCTGTTGGATGTAGAGTAGAGGATTACTAGTGAAATTCATTGGAACTGATCAAGCAAAGATAGTTGTTGTCGGACAATTCAAAAGACTATGTATTTCTTCATATACACTTGTGTTGTGAACAACGAGTTCTGACGATGGATTTAACCTTCTTTGGGAAGTGATCCCACCCTTTTTTATTGACTCCTAATAGGGTTTGTCCTCTAACAAGGACTGTGTACCATAATGTTTTAATAAGCTCCTAACAAGGCTAGATCTTCTAACAAGGATACTATACTCCCAGTACATCATTTGTGGGTGCTAATTACCACCAGGGTTTTTACCTTTAACAGTGTTTCCCCGCGGACAAAATATTATGTTATTATGTTAGCATTCATGATGTTCATTGGATTTGATATTGCTTCTATTCAAAGTTTAAAGTTTAATAATCTATCATACAACTGATTCACCCCTCCTCTCAGTTCTATTGTGGATTGTTGTTCCTAACACTCATAATATTTCGTTCGCAAACTAGTACCTCATCCATTGGGTAGAAGAGTCATAAAGAAGGGTGATTGAGAGAAAACAACTTGTGCCAATATGCACTTGGAGGAAAATAGGAAACTAAAACATGCATTCTCTTAAGGAGAGTACAGTGTGTGCCATAACATGTATTGGAAAAAAACTCCTAACCTACTATGTACAAAGATTTACATTGGAGAGTTGTTAAAAAAATCCATTAACTGGTTCATTGAAGTAGCTTCCCTTCTTAGCTACCTTTTGATACTTTACATGTTTATGTAATGTTAGGAATAACAATCCACAATACAACTGAGAGGGGGGGTGAATCAGTTGTATGACAGATTATTAAACTTTAAACTTTAAGTAGCAGCAATATCAGATCCAATGAACACAATGAATGCCAACACAATAACACAATATTTTGGTGTCGGGGAAACCATGTTAAAGGTAAAAACCCCGGTGGGAATTAGCACCCACAAATGATGTAGTAAGAGTATAGTATCCTTGTTAGAAGATTTAGCCCTATTAGGAGCTTATTGAAACATTATAGTACATAGTCCTTGTTAGAGGATAGACCCTGTTAGGAGTCAAGAAGAAAAGGGAGGGCTCGCAACCCAAAGAAGGTTAAGTTCACCTTTAGAACTCACTGTTCGCAACACAGGTGTATATGAAGAAATACACAATAATTTTGAACTATTCAGCAGCAACTATCTTTGCTTGATTAGTTCCAATGAAGTCCACCAACAAACCTCTGCTCTACATACAGCAAACACAAGCTCATAGCTTTTACAACCTCTCTATATCACCTTCTTCTCATCCATATCTTTTCCAAAGAAAAGACCTTACATATATACCCTATTACAATTATCCATGATCAAGTCGGCCCATAAGGCTTTCCTAATTACAAACAATTACATAAACCCTTGCTAAGATACACACAGTATCTAAAACAATTATACAATGATTACATTACATCATTTAAGGACTGACATCCTTAATTTATGTTTTCCAAACAAAACACACTCTTCATCTCTTGAGTCAGCTTCTAAATAGGCCTTCACCAGAACACGCGCCACAACTAACATCACCAGTCATTTTGTACCTTGTGCTAACCAACGAACATCCTTTAGTACCTTTTCTATCATCCCTCAAGCTCACATACCTTGATTCTATACCATCTGGAAGATATAACAGAAACACACAAACTAACTCTGTCATTTCTCACTATCAAAGTCTAACGACCAGTCTTCACTAAATCATCTGTAACTCATCCAATGTGAAACATTTCATGATGTGATCTTGGATTTAAGATCACAAAATATCTCTTAACTCTCATCTGACTTCGTAGGCTGTGAATCATCTATACAATATCCATACACTGTGATAACTAGCCTAATCTCCTCACAGAAACATATGTTGACATTAGAGACAAAACTCAAAAGACAACAGTATGAGTTCCCATTTATTAACGTAGTGATTAAACATAATAAATGTCTCAATCACCTCCCCATGCATTAGCAATATTCAAAAATCTCCCCCTTTGGTATTGATGTCAACATATGGGAAAATCCATCATCCCAAAGTTATATCAATCCAAAGTTCTGCTACACACAATCTCCCCAAACAGTAGGGATTTTCTCATAGCAACACTCCCCCTTTGACAAAAATGGAAAATGGTGTCATGAGTCATCAACTATTTTCCAACACCTTCCTTCCATGATCACTCACCCTGAGGAGTAGATCCTTGCATCCAATCCAAAATATGATAAGGCTCTGAAAACCTTTGGACTGATGTATCTCTGCATCATTTAATTCTAACTAGGAGGGGCCTAAACCCCCAGCATACCTCTGAGATATTCAAAGGTATCTTTTGGCAGTGGCTTTGTGAAGATGTCAACAATATGTTCCTTAGTGCTAACATATTCCAACTTTATCTCCTTTTCTGCCACCTTGTCTCTCAAGAAGTGATATTTGATATAAATATGTTTGGTTTTAGAGTGCATCACCAGATTCTTTGACATATTCACTATACTGGTGTTATCACAATGGATAACCACTGGCTCATCAAAAGTTATTCCAATATCCTTTAGCATTTTCTTCATCCAAACAATTTGAGTGCAATTAACAGTAGCAACAACATACTCTAATTCCACAGTAGATTGAGCTATACAATCTTGTTTCTTACTTAGCCACGAAACCAACTTTTTCCCAAGGAAAAATGCACCACCACTAGTACTTTTTTTGTCATCAATGTTTCCTACCCAATTAGCATCAGTCTAAGCATGAAGTAAAAAACTATCATTCCTATCATACTATAGGCCATATGCAATTTTCCCTTTCAAATATCTAAATATCCTTTTCACAACAACTAGATGTGTCTCCTTTGGCTCTTCCTGATATCTAACCACAACCCTAATAGCATTAGCAATATCCGATCTGGTATGAGTCAGATATTGTAATCCTCCAACCATCAATTTGTACTCAGTCTAAAATACACACTGAGTCTCATCATTACATGATAGTTTATTTTTTATCATCATAGGTGTTCCTACTGGTTTACAGTCTTCCATTCCAAATTTCTTTAGCATTTCTTTGAGATACTTAGTTTGATGAATAAAGATACCATTCTCATTCTGATTTATTTGTAGTCCAAGAAAGAATTTCAATTCACCTATCATGGATATCTCAAATTCATTTTCCATATCTTTTGAAAATTTCTTGCATAGATCATCTTTTCCTCCAAAGATAATATCATCAACAAAAACTTCAATTGTCACAACTCCATCTTCACTATTTCTCAAATATAAGTTACTATCAGCATTACCTTTTCTAAATCCAAGGAGAAGTAATTATTTGTCTAACCTTGCATACCAAGCCCTTGGAGCTTGCTTTAGTCCATACAGTGCCTTCTTTATCTTGCATACCATATCTTTGTCTTCAAATAGGGGGAATCCATTTGGTTGTTCTATGTAGACTTCTTCTTCAAGATCTCCATTCAAGAATGCAAATTTTACATCCATTGAATACACCTTGAATTCTTTATGAGAAGAATAAACCAAAAACAATCTCATAGCCTCTAATATAGCAATAGGAGAAAATGTTTCTTCAAAGTCTATGCCTTCTTGATGTGAGTATCCCTTACATACCAGTCTTTCTTTGTTTCTTACAACAGTTCCTTCTTGATTCATTTTGTTTCTAAAAACCCATTTTTTCCTATTACATTTTTGTTTTTAGGTCTAGGAACCAATTCCCAAGTGTTATTCTTCTTTATCTGATCTAACTCTTCCTTCATAGTGTTTATCCAAAATTCATCTTTACATGCTTCAATTTTAGTCTTTGGTTCAATATGAGATATCAAACAAATTTCTTCTCTAATCTTTGATCTAGTCATTACTCCTTGATTAGAGTCACCAATAATTTAATTTTCAAGATGATTATTTTTTACATACCTTGGAGTCTTAAGAACCTCAGTAACTCCACTTGTGTCAACATCACAAGTTTCCTTTTCACATTTTGTTTCAACAAGTTCTCCTTCAGCAACAGGAGCTTCTTTGATTTCTAAAATCTAATTACTGTCATACATTATTTCTTGTATCTAAAACTTTTCATCTATCCTTACATTGTTACTTTCAATCATCTTTCTTAATCTCAGATTGAAACATTTGTAAGCCTTTCTCTTGGTAGAGTAACCAAGAAAAATTCATTCATGACTTCTAGCATCAAACTTTCCTATCTCATCATCTCTTTTGATATAACACTTGCTACCAAATATTCTGAAGTATTTTATAGTAGGAGTATGATCAAACCAAAATTCATAAGGAGTTTTATAATTTATGTGTATCTTCTTTGATTTGAATTTTGTTTAATGTGTACACTACTATCCCAACAACCTCTCTCCAATGTATATGAGATACATTTCCTTCAATCAACATTGTCCTAGTAGCATCAAGTATAGTCATGTTTCTTCTCTCTGCTATCGCATTCTGTTGTGGAGTCCTAGGAGTTGATGTTTGTCTCTTTATTCCATGCTCTTCATGGTATAAATTGAATAAATCTAAAGTAAACTCTCCACCTCTATCTGACCTTAAACACTTTATCTTTGTACCTGATTCATTCTCTACTTTTTCTTTGAACAACTTTAATTTATCAAATGCTTCTGATTTCTCTCTTAAGTAAGTAACCCACATCATTCTAGAAAATTCATCAACAAAGAGTATGAAATACCTTTCACCATAGTATGATCTTATTCTTGTAGGTCCACACAAATTTGTATGTACCAGATCCAACTTTCTTTTTGATGTATATGTTTTTCTTTTGTAACTGCTTCTAATATGTTTTCTCATAACACATTCTCTGCATACAGTGTTAGATGGTTTCACAATCTTCGGTAGATCTCTTACTACATTATCCATACTTTCCTTCACAATGTTGTCAAAATTAACATGAAAAAATCTTCTATTCCATAACCAATTGTCATCTACCTTCGCAAAAAAACAAGAGGCTCCAGATGTGTTTAATTCAAATACATTACCTCTGGATTTTGTGTCAATTGCAATCAACTTTCCTACCTTACTTCTGATAAAACATTTGCCATTAAAAAAACTTAATTGAAACTCTTTATCCATCAATTGTCCAACACTTAACAAGGTATGTTTCAATCCATCAACAAGCAGCACATTATCAGTATTAGTCTTCCAATCCAAAGTAATATATCCTACACCTATGATAGGTTTAGGAAGATAGTCTCCGAATCTTACAACACCACCATCATACTTTATTAATTTAACAAAAAAAATTCTATCTCCAGTCATATGATGCGAACAACCACCATCTATTATCCATTCAATTTTCTTCTCAACATGAGATACTAAAGCCTTTTCCTCATGCACGGGTTCATCTTTAATAGCAACAAATCCAATCTCTTCATAATCTAAATCATCATTAGAAATTCCTTCACTAGCATAATAGAATTCTTTATCCTTTTTAATCTTGGAAAATTTTGGTTTGTAGGAAATCTAGATGCAAAATGACCTACCTTATTGTATGAAAAACATTTCAAGGGTAACTTGCCTTCAAATTTTCTCTTACCTCTCTTTTCTCTTCTAGCAATCAGTACAACCAGTTCATCCATCTTTCTTTCTTCTACCATTATTTGTTCCCATTCCTCGGCATACTCACCAAGCTCTTATTTTAGGTCTTCATTGCTGGTGCTCGAAAGTGCAGACAATTTCTTGTGTGCAGATGGCTTGAATGTAGATTCAACTTTAGGTACAGCCTCTCCTAATTCTATAGCTTCAAAAGTAGTTATCTTTTCAATCAACATCTCTCTGCTAAAGTTCAGAGTTGAGGGTATAGTTTCTTGAATAGACATAGCCTTGAACTTGTAAGCAGGTGTTAATGATCTGAGGACCTTCGCAATAACTTCTTCTTTATCATAAGTGCCTCCACAGTTTCTGATTCCAACTACAGCTTCTATAACACTTTGGACATAAGCCCTAATGCTTTCATCCTTATTCATTTGTAGCTTCTCCATCTTTGTCTTCCATTTTTGTAACTTCTCCTTTTTGGTATACTTGTCTCCCTCATATAGTGCTTCTAATCTTTCCCAAATCTGGTATGCCAAATCAAGGTCTTTAACTTCAGTAAAATCTTCTCCAGAGAGTGCGCTAATCAATGCTTCTCTTGCAATCATGTTAAGTGAAAATATCTTCTTTTCATCCTCAGTAGCAGTTGTCAACTCATCTTTAGTCTTTATAGCTATCTTGTTCCTTGTAATCAACCAATAGTCAATCCCCAAACAAAATAGGTGAGTTCGCATTTTGTTCTTCCAACTGTCAAAGTTTTCAGGATCAAATTTTAGACTATCCTTCCTATAGTATGCCATCTCTAGAATCACCTCAAGCTATTAAGCTTTCTCTCTAAGGACCACTTGCTTTGATACAAATTGTTAGGAATAACAGTCCACAATACAACTAAGAGGGGGGGTGAATCAGTTGTATGATAGATTATTAAACTTTAAACTTTAAGTAGCAGCAATATCAGATCCAATGAACATAATGAATGCCAACACAATAACACAATATTTTGGTGTCGGGGAAACCCTATTAAAGGTAAAAACCCGAGTGGGCATTAGCACCCACAAATGATGTACTAAGAGTATAGTATCCTTGTTGGAAGATTTAGCCCTGTTAGGAGCTTATTGAAACATTACAGTACATAGTCCTTGTTAGAGGAAAGACCCTGTTAGGAGTCAAAAAGAAAAGGGAGGGCTCATTGCCCAAGGCTCACAGCCCAAAGAAGGTTAAGTCCACCTTCAGAACTCACTATTCGCAACATAGGTGTATATGAATAAATACACAATCTTTTTGAACTGTTCGGTAGAAACTGTCTTTGCTTGATTAGTTCCAATAAAGTCCACCAACAAACCTCTAGTCTACATACAACAGACACAAGCTCACATCTTTTACAACCTCTCTATATAACCTTCTTCTCATCCATATCTTTTCCAAAAAAAAGACCTTACATATATACTCTATTACAATTCTCCATGATTAGGTCGGCCCATAAGGCTTTCCTAATTACAAACAATTACATAAACCCTTGCTAAGATATACACGGTATCTAAAAAAATTGTACATTAATTACATTACATCATTTAAGGATTGACATCCTTAATTTATGTTTGCCAAACAAAACACACTCTTCATCTCCTGAGTCAGCTTCTAAATAGGCCTTTACTAAAACACATGCCATAGCTGACATCACCAGTCATTCTATACCTTGTGCTGACCAATGAACATCCTTTAGTACCTTGTCTATCTAGAAGATATAATAGAAACATAGACACTAACTCTATCATTTCTCACTATCATAGTCTAATGACCAGTCTCCACCAAATCATCTGTAACTCATCCAATATGAAACATTTCATGATGCGATCTTGGATATAAGATCACAACATATCTCTGAACTCTCATCTAACTTTGTAGCCTCTGAATCATCTGTACAATATATGTACGTTGTGATAACCAGCATGATCTCCTCACAGAAACATATGTTGACATTAGTGACAAAACACAAATGACAATAGTATGAGTGCCCATTCAGTAATGTAGTGATTAAACATATTAAATGTCTCAATCACCTCCCCATACATTAGTAATATCCAACACGTACTACTAGCCAGAAAAGAAATTTTGGAAGGTGTCTAACATGCCTGAATGCCTCCCAAGGACTGAGAATGAATAAATTTACCCATGTTTGATTATTGTCCTCTTGTAGCATATGGGTAAGCTGTTTGTTCTCTTTGTGAAGCTCATATTCATGCTCAAAGGTAAGCATGACCAATGGTAACTTACAGGTCTAAGCCAAATGCATGATGGGACATCTGTTAGAATAATAAGCAAAATTACGCAAATATAAACACACAAAAGAGAACACAATAACACATAATTTAATGTGGTTCACCCAATCCCTGGGCTACGTCCACCAATAGTGAGTCCAATATCTTTATTATTATCCAGTGATTACAATATGAAGCCTGCAACTCAATACCACCACAAGAAGCTACAAAATCCCTCTTACATGAAGTTTTTCCCCTTGACCCCGCCTGGGGAGCTACCCCAGGACCCCGCAAGGGGCTCTGCCCCTTGACCCCATAGATAAGTTAGGGGGGAAACCGCGCTGAAAGAACCTGAGTCTGATTAGGCTCCGCATACATAACAATCTCCCACTTGGAGACTAATCAGACTCCACAACAATATCCTCCCACTTGGAGACTGATCGACCAAACCTGTAGCTCCCATTGGAATAAAGAAACCACCTTGGACTCTGATGTTCTTTTATTCTGTTCAGTCTAGAAGACCAACCGAAGCTAAAGAGGAATTTAGCTTATCCCTTGTCACTGCCTTTGTAAACATATTTGCTGGATTATCATCTGTTTGTATCTTCTCCAACTTTAACTGTCCATCATCGAAAACTGACCGAATGAAATGATATCGCAACTGTATGTGCTTTGTTTTTGAGTGCAAAGCAAAATTCTTTCCAAGATGAATGGCACTCTGACTATTTGAATACAAATAATTATCTGCCTATGGATGTCCCAATTCTCCCATGAAGAATTGAAGCCATATCATCTCCTTGGCTACCTTTGTAGTAGCAACATACTTTGCCTCTGTAGTGGATAAAGCAATCACCTTTTGTAACCGAGAAATCCAACTCACTGTTGTCCCACCAATAGAAAATACATAACCTGTAGTACTCCATCCAGTATCTATATCTCCTGCCAAATCTAAGTCAACATAGCCATGAATAGTAGTAGAAGAGCCCCCAAAGTGTAAACACTTATTGGATGTACCTCTCAAATATCTTTGAATCCACTTGACTGCATTCCAATGCTCAATCCTAGGGTGACTCATATACCGGCTAACGACTCCCACTGCATGTGCAATATCTGGCCTAGTACATACCATAGCATACATTAAGCTCCCTATAGCTAAAGCATAAGGTATCTTGGACATTTTTGCCTCTTCTTCTGGTGTCTTTGGACACATTTCTTTGGTTAATTTCAAATGACTAGGAAAAGGTGTAGTGACAGCTTTGGCATCCTTCATGTAGAATCTCTGCAACACCTTCTCAACATAATCAGCCTAAGATAGAGTTAATTTTTTGTTCTTCCTATCTCTACAAATTTTCATGCCAAGGATTTGTTTTGCCCCCAAATCCTTCATTGCAAAATATTTTGCTAACTGTTGTTTCAACCCCTTAATATGATCCATGTTAGATCTAGCTACAAGCATATCATCAACATATAAACATAGAATAATGTAGCTATCATTATTTAACCTCTTGAAATAAACACAATGGTCAGAATTACATTGAGTGTATCCATTCTCATTCATAAAAGTATCAAATTTAATATACCATTGTCAAGGGGCTTGCTTCAGGCCATATAAACTTTTCTGCAATTTGCACACTAAACTCTCCTTACCCTTGACCTCAATTCTCTGTGGCTATACCATATATATTTCTTCATTCAAATCACCATGAATAAAGGTTGTTTTAACATCAATCTGCTCTAAATGCAAATATTCAATAGCCAAAATACTTAAAATAGTACGAATAGAAGTCATTTTAACAACTGGAGAAAAAATCTCATCAAAATCAATACCATGTTTCTATGCAAATCCTTTTACGACTAATCTAGCTTTAAATCTTTTCTTACCTCCATCTTCTTCTTTCAACCTGTAAACCCATTTAGTCTGCAAAGCCTATTTACCTGCAGGTAACTTACATAAATCCCAAGTCTAATTTTTTAGCAAGGAGTCCATTTCATCTATCATTGAAGACTCCCACTAAAGTTTTGTATCCACCTGCATAGCTTCATTATAACATTCAGGTTCACCAGCATCAGTTAATAAGATAGAATACAAAGAAGGTGAAAATCTATCTGGAGGTCTACTTAGCCTTGTTGACCATCTAACATTTACTGAGGTGTGTGGTATTTGTTGTTGTTGTTGTTGCAGAGCATAAGGAATTTCTGGAACATTATCATTTGGAATATCATCCAGCACTACATAATCATTTTCTTTCTTCTCATGATGTTGCAACAGATCTTTGTACAACACTTTCTCATTGAATATGACATCCTTGCTTCTTACAATTTTATGATTTTCAAAATCCCAAAGCCTATAACCAAATTCATCAATGCGATATCCAACAAATATACATTTCTTAGATTTAGCTTCCAGCTTGGTTCTATTTTCATAATCTATATGTGCAAACACTTCACAACCGAAGGTTCTGAGAAAAGAATAACTCACCTTCTTACCTGCCCATGCTTCCTCTGGAATACCACAATCCAAGGGAGTAGACGGGACTCTATTTATCAAATATACAACAGTGTTTACATCCTCTTCCCACATGTTTAGGGGGATCCAAACATGCAACCTCATGCTCCTAGCACATTCCATTATTGTCTTGTTCATGCGTTCAGCCACTCCATTTTCCTGTGGAGTCCTTGGAACTATTTTCTATCTATGAATACCAGTAGAGGCACAAAATTCTTTGTTGCAATACTCACCGACATTATCAGATCTGAGACATTTTAATCTTTTTCTAGTCTCATTTTCAACCAAGCTTTTCCATTTCTTAGAAGTTTCAAATACATCAGATTTCTATCTAATGAAGTATATCCATACTTTCCTAGTTGCATCATCAATGAATGTAACATAATACTGAGAGCCACAAAGGGAAGATACCTGAGTTGGACCCCATACATCTATATGCACAAGCTCTAATTTTTCATCTTTTTTTTCCTTCCCACTCTTTACAAAACTAACTCTCTTTTGCTTTCCATACACACAACTTTCACGAAAATCCATATTAACACATTTCAGACTTGGTAGAACTTTCTTTGAATGAAGTAATTTCATACCTTTTTCACTCATGTGCCCAAGTATGTTGTGCCACAGCGCTATTTCAGAATCTCCAACTATTGTCTCTTGTTCTACCTGCTCAACTGTAACAACTGTTCCTAAACATTCATTTTTCTCTGAAACAATTAAAGTAGAGAGAACAGTAGAACCTATACAAAGATATAAGGTGCCTACTTTCACACCTTTTGCTACTAATAAGGAACCTTTTGAAACCTTCCATTTTTTATCATTAAAAGTAACTGTTCAACCTTCATCAATGAGTTGCCCTATTGAAATTAAATTTCTACTCAGACTTGGAACATGTCTTACCTCTTTTAGTAGCCAATGATTCCCATTGTGCAACTTAATCTTGATTTTACCTTTTCCAACAATTTGACAGGGTTCATTATCTCCCAAATAAACTAGCCCAAAATCCCCTTGGACATAATCAACAAAATAACCTCTATGGGGTGTAGCATGAAATGAAGCCCCCGAATCTAACACCCATGAATCATCAACATTTTCTAAAGACAAGAGCAAAGCATCCTCTTTGGCTTTGTTACTTACCACATTTGCCTCCTTGTTTCCATCATGTTTGTCTCCTTGATCTTTCTTCCAAGACCAACAATCTTTCTTCTTATGTCCTGGTTTTCCACAATACCAGCAATCACTAGGTCCTCTTGACTGAGACCTCTTTCCCTTTGACTTCCCTCATGATTTTCCATGATTTCTAGAGTTGTTTCCTCTATCTCTTGTTCTGTCTCTTCTTTATGTGTTCAATACACTACCCGATGTGGATGCCCCTGAGCTTTTCCTACGAATTTCCTCACTCAATATAACACCAATAACATCATCAAACTTTAGGGTATTAGAACCAAAAATAGAATTACTAACAACCATTCCAGCTTTCTAGCAAAGAGCACAAAATCAAGAGAGCCCTAACCTCTTCATCAAAAGTAATTTTAACTGAGGCTAACTGACTTGTAATTGTATTAAACTCATTCAAATGATCAGTGAATGATCCACCTTCTACCATTTTCATATTAAATAAATGCTTCATAAGAAATACCTGTTTGAAGCTGAAGGCTTTTCATACAACTTCGCTAGGGTGTCCATCAAATCTTTAGCTTTCGTTGCTCCAATAATATTGAATGTCACCGATTGTGCCAAGCATAGACGAATACTCCCCAGTGCCTTTCTATCCAAAATATCCCAGTCATCCTGAGACATTGTTGCCTCTTTCTTGGCTATTCCCTCTAATGGTCGCCATAGATCCTTCTGATAGAGATAGTCCTCCATTTGCATCTTCCATAACTGGAAGTTCTGCCCATTAAACTTATCAACCTTCAGCCTACCCTTGTCGGCCATTTCTCCCACTTAATCGAGAGACTCTCCCACTAACTCATGAGACCTACTTCAGAGAATGGATGAAAGAACAAATGAAATAACCTCACTCTGACACCACTTGTTAGAATAATAAGCAGAATTATGCAAATATAAACACACAGAAGAGAACACAATAACACAGAATTTAACGTGGTTCACCCAATCCCTAGGCTACGTCTGCCAATAGTGAGCTCAATATCTTTATTATTATCCAGTGATTACAATCTGAAGCCTACAACTCAATACCGCCACAGGAAGCTACAAAATCCCTCTTAAATGAATCTCGAACCCTAAGCCCTTTTTACAAGTATTTTTGACATAATGAAATTAGGGCAAAAAATACTCCGACTAATAGAAAATAGATGGCCGACCCTTTACAATATTATTTTCCCCTTGACCCCATCAAGGGCTCTACTCCTTGACCCCGCTTGGGGTGCTGCCCCAAGACCCCGCAAGGGGCTCTACCCCTTGACCCTGTAGATAAGTCAGGGGGGAAACCGCGCTGAAAGAACCTGAGTCTTATTAGGCTCCACATACATAACAACATCTCCTTAAGGGCTCCACTTGCCCTTGGGCCTTTTGATGACCATTAGAGCATAACTCCGATGGATTCTTTACTACTACAATGGATATCTCCTTCCTTTGTTGAAGATTGTGACCCTCGGGTCCTGAAGTCTCTAACTTGAGGTTGATGGATGCGCAAATGGAATCAAATTTTCTTAGAAAGTTGTCCTCAATGTCAATTTCCACCTGGAGTCCTTGAAGATCTAGAGATGCCTCTGTAACACAGAGATGGCAGTTTGGAATTGAAAGAATAAGAAGTTCTTCTTAAACTATTATCTTTATTGTGTTGTCATTGTGTTGCTTGATCTCCTCCATGTCAACAAAGAAGGGAAGCTCATCAAAAAGTGGGACTAAGTCTCCCTCATTTTCACTACCTTCCTCATTCCATGCTTGTAGAGAGGTTTGTTTGGGAACAACCTTCTCCATATCCTTTTATAGCTCTTCCTCTACTTCTTTTTCCTTTTCTCCATCTTCCCCTGAAGTCGTTTCCTCTATCCCATGAAAAGATAAGAACTCATGATGAGATGGATCTACCTCTTTCTTTAAAGTTAGTCACCTTTTCCTTTCCTCTTGGGTAGCAGCTTGCATTGCAATGAACTTCTCGTGTTGCATCCTAAGGATATTAGCTTGCTACTGCAACATGTGAGCTTGGTAAGCAATCTCTTCTTGCCACTAGTGGTATTTCTACTCCTCCTCAATAGCCCTTAGTTCTACTTGGAAATTTAGCAAAATTTCCCTGCAACTCATCTCCTCTTGGCTCCCCACATTTTGGTTGTGGGTGGGAGGGTAAGCATGTTGATAGGATTTAATGGGAAACTCATGCAGCTAATAGGCATATGCAGGGGAAGGTAGATAGCAAGCATCATGAATTTTGTCATAACTAGGTGTCGCAATAGAGTATGGAGCAAAATGATGAGCAGTCATGGCTTGATATTGTTGGTAAAGAGGTGGAACAAATGCATTTTCATGGAAAGGGGGGGAATATTTCTAGCCATAATATCCCTCAATTTCAATGAATAAGGGAAGGGAAATAATCAATTAATGATATATCAAAAGGGAGAAGGCAGGGTAGAACCGGGAACTCCACTCATAGCATCAGAACTGCCCAAGACTTTTTGGGCTACAAAGTTGCTAGGTGCCTCGAACCTACCTCTTGAAAACTAAAAATACTAAAGCGGGCACCACCTCTTCAGCAATGAAATCTATGGCCTACTAGGCACGCTAGGAAAGTAGTTGATCCTAGATCTAGTCTCCCGCCTAGATGAGGGCAATCCAGAAGCTTTGCAAGAGTGGGACAAGAATTGTGCCCTATAAAGAAGTCTCCAAGGCTTTATAGAAGTTGGCTCTTCTCTTGGTGGATTTGGGAAAGGGGAAGGACTTCAAACAAAACTAACGCAATGCACCAGAGATTTTGAAACCCTTCGAGCACCGTTAGAAATAATGAGAGTGTTAGACCTCAGGAATGAGTGCATAATGCCACAGACTCTTTATTGTTGGAAAGAGAACGTGATGGAAAGATCCTAGACATAGACCAAAGCATTCATATCCTTTCGCAAGAATCCACCCATTAAGGATCATAGGGAATAGCCCTCTTATTACCTCAATAGAATAACTATTCTCATAGGAAATTATTTAGAGAATGGCATGGTATAACACTAGACTTATTGCAGGATAAAATCTTAACTATTGATAATCTTAGGAAAAGGGGTTTATACCTAACTAAAAGGTGTTGTCTTTGCAAGAATGATGAGGAGACCATTAATCATATGACTATTCATTGTGCCTTTTTTGGGAAAATATGGGAGAATTTTTTGGATTTGATGAATATGGATTGGATCTTTCCACAGAGCATTCATGAGCTTTTCACTTCTTAGAGATCTCCTACTAACAATAATCTTTTATTATCTATTTGGAACTTCCTTTTACCCTACATCTACTAGGGGGTTTGGAAAGAGAGGAATGATGGGATCTTTAGAAACAAGGAGTCTAGTTGGATTGTGATTTTCCACAAGATTAAGAGAGCCCTGCTAGAGAACATTTGGTTGACTAGTAAATATCAGGAACCGAAAGATGACTGGGAGGTGAAAGTTTTCAAAAATTGGAAGCTAGATGGTAAGAAAGTCCATAATATCAAGAGGAGTCTCAGGAATGAGGCCCATTGGGATTTCCCCCCTAATGGCAAGATGAAAATCAATTTTGATGGTGCCTCTAAGGGCAACCTGTGGATTGCTGGTTGTGGCATTGTTATTAGAGATGAAAATGGGAATTGCAAAGGTGATAAGGCCATTCATATTGGTTTTAATACTAACCATGTCATTGAGGCCAATGCTACTCTTTATGGTCTTATGTTGGCTAAAAGGAAAAACTATAGAAAAGTATGGGTTGAAGGGGATTCTCTTAATATTATTAAGTGTCTTAACAATATCACGATCCCTTCATGGACAATTGCTAATGCTATCAATAAAGAAAAATGCATCATAAATTCCTTTGATACGTGTGTTGTTACTCACAATTATAGGGAAGCTAACTCAGTGGCTGACTGGGCTACAAGTGTGGTGTGTCGTAATCAGGTGGACATCGAATGGGATGATAGGATTGTCCTTCCTTCTAAAGGGGCATCATTAATTGATATGGATCGATTGCCTAGCAGGCAATATGTACTTAATGACAATCACATTAACAGGTAATAAGTGCAGGGATCCGTGTGAGGATGAGGAAGGACATTGTGGTGATTTCGAGATGATTATTGTCTTCATTTCACATGATTTATGGGTCTTTTGAGGCTTTAGAGGGTATTATTATTACTTCAAGCTTAAGTTTTAGAGCTTTGTGAGAAACTTTGAGAGTAGATTTTTTGATAGTTGCAGAGCCATGGGAGGCCATAAGAAAAGGTGTGAGCCAGGGAACTGTAATGAGTGGAACCAAAACCCAGAGGTTTGGAACATTGTTAAGGAAGGGGGACTTGCGGTTTATTTGGATAAACTGGATGGAGGGAAGCTTGTTGTTACCAAGCATTTCATTAAGACCTAGAATAAAGGGAAAATTATGGTGGGAGCGAAGAGCATGGAGGTGACTGAGGAGATCATCGCTGAGGTGACGGGTCTCAATATCGAAGGGATCAACTTCTATAGAGACATGAAGGTGTTAGATAAAACTTTGGAGGTTTTTGCGGCAATGAACCAGGAAAGGAAGCGCATGGTTAAGGTTGATAACTCTTATTTTAACCCTAAATGCATTTATAGGTCGTGGAGACTGGTTCTTTTTGTTATCATTAGTTACATTATGTTGGATGGTAGATATACCAAAATTTATAATCACCATCTGATTTTGTTAAATCATTTCAGACATGGGGTTAAAGTTAATTTCCCCTTTTATCTTTTGAGTTCTTTGAATGCTACTATTCTTAGCTGGCAGAGGGACCCTGAAGGTGACCATGCATGTCATGATGGGTTGATGGTCCTTATCAATGATGTTCTTAAGTCTAAGAAGGTTGAGAGGTCTCAGCTAAATCAAAAGGCCCTTGAAGATTATGATACTGATGGCAAAGATTCGGAGGAACCCTTTATGGAGGATACTGAAAATGAAGAGGTTGACTCTGAGCAACCCAACAAACCCTCCATGCATCATGACTCCTCATCCAAAAGAAAAAATAGGAAGGCCAAGATGGAGGATTCCATTACTGACATGGAGATGGAGGAAGAGGAGAGTAGGGATGACAGTGTGAAGGGGAAGGGTGAAAAGAAAATGGAGACTATAGGGAAGTGCAACAGAGCCAAAAATAGGAATAAGAAGAGGGATAAGAGGGTTGTCATTTCCTCTGATGATGATTCTGCCTCATAGGATAATATTCAGGAAAATCAGGACAAGCGGGTGGAGAAGGAACCTATTATGGAGGACCGTGATGAGTTAGACCAGAATGTTCTAGTAGATGACAATATCATGCAAGAAATAGCCCAGGATGTGGCTAATATTGAGAAGGACAATCAGGTAGATAATAGGGGTAGGGTGGAGAGTTCCAAGGAGGAGACGACGTGTGTGAATAAGGACTTTGACAACTTGGGGTGTTCTGCTTTCCTTAACAACCTCAGCACCATGAAAAATGACATCAGCACTATTAAAACCCAAATCCAACAGCTTCAAAAGGATACTGGGGCTCTCGAAAAAATGAATCTGGGAGAGAAGACTATGGGACAGTTTATTGATAAACTGAAGGAGACTGTTGGCAGGGCTGAGGGGATTACGTCCTTTAATGACAGAATCATTTCAATGGAGAACAAAATAAAAGAGGGGGATGTGGTGAAGAGTGGTAACATAATTAAGAGAATTGATAAAATGGAAAATAGAATTGAGAAGCTAGAGAAGATGATGAGTAACATCGCTGAGCAGAGTTTCACCATTCTCAAGGCTTCAGCTGAGCATGTCAAGATTCTTGTGGACAAAATGGAGCAGGGTAAAGGGGAGTAGGCGCTCATTGAGGTAAAGGAGGATCACAGGCCTAGTAAAAGAACCAGATCAAGCTTCAAAAAGCTGGAGAATAATAAGAACAAAGACATTGAGGAACTCAAAGTTTCCTCTGCCAATATGCAGATGTTGGCTGAACAGGCGGCTGAACTAATGAAGAGTATCTAGCCAGCTGTCTGCTATCCTACTATCTTTTTGCTATCCTTTTTTTTCTCTGTCTTTCTTGTAAAGGACTTGTTAGTTTTTTGGTGTTGTTGCGATGTTTCTACTGGATCTTTAATGCTTATTTTGTAATCTTGCTGTAAAAGGTTTCGGGTCCTTTCAAAACCTGCTTTTACGTAATCAAAACACTAGACTACAAGCATTGAAAGAGTAACTAGACATGATCTAATAACTCAAGTAAATCAAGACAGATTATAAGAGCCTGAAAAGAAACAGATGATAGCTATATTTGTTCAAAGATGACACGAAACCTTAAAACCATCTACAAAACAGAAAGAAATACATAGAAAAGTAACATGAGGCATAGTCCAATGTATTCCTTCTATTAAATATGCAAAGATTACAAGACTAGGGTCAGAAGAATGCAAATACAACTATATTACAATGATGTACTAATGAACAAAACTCCTAGAATAGAAGTCCTAGCTCTAATTGAACTCTCCAAAAGCCTCCTCTATACAATGTGTCTGTAGGTCTTTTATAGAAAGAAATCCCTCAATTGAATCTTGAAAATGTAGTCAAAGGAGCTCGTGATTGTGCCATTTGGAATGATCATCATGGTAGTTGTTACAGTTGTTTCAAGCTTGCCATCCTTGTAATCATTATTTTGTTTATTTGTGTGGCATATGTGACACCTATGCCTTCTTTGAAACTCCCACCATTGTGGTGGAGAAAGTGCCTCAAGTGTCGTCGTTGGATGAACAATTGACATCTTATATGTATGGAAAGGTGAGACCCGCCAAAATTTTGGGATGATCTGAATGTGGGCTAGATATGTGGCACTCTGTTGGAGTTCCTCTTTGGTACTGACTTCCCTTGTTTACTAAAAAATTTGCAGCTTTGACACGTAGTGCTCTCTACAACGAGCGTGTTATAGAAGCATAGTGAGGGATTTGTCCAGCTCTTGGGGTTTGTAGGAGATCTGCATGGTGTTGTTAGCAGGGATAATCTTTAAATGGCCCTAAGTGAAACAACGACGGATGTTTCAACATTAAAAATTAATAAATCATTCCCCCTAATCATTTATCCTTTTTCCAATTCCATAATTTAGTTGTGGTCCCATCAATTATGTTGCACTATTTCCTTCTCTTGATTACTCGTGTCAACAACCCCACCCACTTTGGAAAACAAAGCAAAACCCATTAAACTAGTATAACTCCTAAACTCTAAACCTCATCTAGTAATCGATCCTCAGTCAAAGAGATATTAAGGTAAGCTTGTGATTCTAGCAAAATGGAGACCCCTCAATCTTTAACTAAAATCAAAGAGATATCGACACAAACTCGTGGTCTCATATCTTAAATGATATTAAATCCTCCAATACTAAAGAATTATTAAAACTTTGTTGTGATGAGGCTTAGATTGTTCTAAATGACTCGAGTACAATGGAGGCCTCTCAAAGAGCAAAGTGGAGGCCTCTTAAACCCTAAACCCCCTTTTAATCAATTCTAAATCGAAGAGATATCAAGATAAGCTTGTGAGTGACAAAATGAAGACCTCTGAATCATTTTTTTAATGTATTGGTGAAGATTTGAACTTAATATCTTTTAAGTGCTTACAACATTACTTGCAACCTAACCAAATTCCTCAATCTTTGACTTGAAATCAAAAATATGTTGACATAGACTCCTATTCTCATATCTTAAATGATTTATAAAATCCCCTGATATTAAGTATTATTGAATCTTTTCCTAATCATATAACTTTTTCCAATTCCATACTTTAACTACCCTCCCTTACATCAATTATGGTGCACTGTTTCCTCCCCTTGAACCATCTTTGTCCACAACCCCACCCCTTCTAAAAACTAAATAAATAGTACGCCTTCCAATGTACGGATGATATAACGGGTGAGCAGCTGATCCGACGGCATCAGTCTCTCCAAACTTTCCCGACGACCGGCGGCCGGAATACGCCCCGTCTCAATCGAATCTCCGGCAGATTTTCTTTATCCGATACTATTCTCTTTTTGTTTTTATGGTGGGCCCCGTTAAACAGTAAAAACTTTTCAATTTACTCGTGAAAAGTTTGGTGAATTGTTATGGACAGGCGTGTGCTTGTGATTGAGTGACGTACGTGCCAAATAAAATTTGACTGGTGAATTTCTGGTGCCAATCATGGTGAATAAATTTTTTATTTACTTTGCGGTTACGGTATGGAGCTCGGTATACGGGGCAGTAAAAATTAAATGGAAGCAAATTTTTTATTCTCTTTTACCGAGGAATATAATTTATTCAATTTTTGGAAAAATAATTGTTCTTAATTTGGCCTTTTGTGAGAGGGAGGTTTGAACGACTCACTTGGGCGGTTTCTTTGATATTGTAAACATTCGCCCACCCATTCTTTGGTTCAATTAGGTGTATGTATTCACAAAGTGGGAGTTTGGTGATGTAGAAAGGTATTTTTGTGAATGGTAAAGTACCATTTGACCTAATGTCATGTTATAGACCTAAGTTAACAAAGTCATAGTGGACATTTGTCATCTCTAGATTTTAATTGAGTATTGGATTTTTGGTTTTTTAAAGTTGTGTGTATGCCACTTTGATTTGTAGATGTCAACATATTGGTATTCACAACTTCAAGTGTAAATATAATGGGTCTTAATGTTCTCTTCATTTGATAGGTAGAAAAGTTATTTTGTTTATGTTTATGTTGAAGTATCATATGATATAATGTTATCTTATAGATTTAAGTTAATAAAGGTACAATGTTTTTTTTCTATTGTAGATTTTAATTGAGTATTAGACTAATGTTTTTCATATAGTTGCTTGTGTGTCATCTTGTTCTTTGGTAGGGATGCTTCACTACAAAGTCTTCTCTTCACCACGCAGATGTCAACATGCTCATAATCACAACTTTAAGTGTGAATATAATGGGTTTTAGGGTTCTTCTCTTCCTATAGACCATGCATGGATTCGTTTGCCATGTGGCCACTCCTTTGCATCTTACTTGGTAATTCTGGTTGCTAGTTAGGGGAGATCTTGCCATCTCACTTGTATGTGCTACTACTTGACAAGGAGGAGATAAAGATAAGTATGATGTTATTATGGATGGTCAAGATCTCTCCCACTCTTGGTCTACTTGGTGGTTTACTACTTGAGAGATATTGCCCATGGTTCCTATCAAGTGCTTTATATTTTATGTTTATCTTTCATAGATATGGATCTTGAGCTATGGTGATTGTTAGTTCTAGAGAATTTAGTTTGAAAGTTGTTTGGAATTGATTATCTCCTTGTGTATTTGAGTTTTTATTATGACGAAATTCATAAATGATTATTTTTTGGGGAGATGACCTATCGGGCTTATTCATGGATTGAAAACGGTATTGTTTTGATCTTCTTGGATATGAGATTCTCACATCCATGTTGATTACATAATATATATGTTGGTTTGGTCTAAGAGACTAAATGGGTTTGGGTGTTGTTATGGCTTCTTATTTTGGGTTTTATGGAAGAGAACGTACTTGACATAGTTATCATTTAGAGGTGTATGTAGTAGGACATGCTATAGATTTTGATTTACAATGTTTCTCTCTTTCGTGTTGTTTATCTTCTTGGATGTTTGGTTTCACTTCGCAATGGTTTTGAGGTTAGTTGGAGTTGTGTGATCACTAGTTTGTGTTCATGAGTTGTCACCTGGGAGATGGCATGGAGGTTTCTTATCTCTTTCCTTTGTCAATTGTGGAGAACATGGGAGAGCATTGGAGACTTGTTGAGAGAGATGTACTTGTAGGATAATAGTTTACATGTTATGGATATTATTGTGGATGTTCCTTGATACTACGTAGTTATGGTTACACTTTCCATGTGTTGTTCTTAGTGGATTCATTTCAAGTTTGACATCACCAATGCAGTTGGAGCTTCTAGGCAAGTATGTGGAAATTATTGCACTTGAAGCTTATGGTTGCATGTTATGAGTTGTATATGTTGATGATATGAGATTTTGTATGGCTAAGAGGTGGAGATAGTTGGATGTGTTAGCACTTGTTGTGGGTGTTATTTTAGCTATGGATATCAATTCTTAACAACTACTAATGCATATTGTTACCTTTGGATTGAGTATTTGTATTTGGGATATCAATTGAGACAAGATTTATGATTTATTGTGATAGATTATGTGGCTTTCTCTTTGGATGACCTCTTATGTATGTCCAATGGTAGTGACATGATGGAGGATGAGAGTATTCATGTATATGATGGTGGTCCTTTATTTCTTGTTGCAAGTATTCTGATGGAGCATGTATATAATACTTTGATTTCATGATGGTATATGTGGCTAGAGGGATTGTTACTGTAGGATTTGAGCAATACAAATCCACAAAACTCAAAGATCACCTGCATACAAAAACCTGTTACAAGGAAGTAGAGACAAGAAGAGGGCAAGGGTTTGACTCAAAATATGAAGAAGAAATTATCCTCAAATAATGAATAAATAAAATATACAATGGATCATCCTTATAAAGGAGATCGAAAGCCTTGAAAGGAAAACCCTAGTGCATGTAATAATTAGTTTAACTATTACATGACTAATGCATGCAAGTTTATATTTAAAACAACTAGTGCATTAGTTTAAAATAGCTAGTGCATGTGTATTTAAATATAAACAACTAAAGCAAAAGAGTTGACATCTTAAGAAGGGAGTAAAGATTAATTAACATAATTAATACTTTACTCTAACACCCCCCCTTAAGATGAGCAACAATGCAACTACAAACAATGCAAGAAGAAATCAAAGGAAACTACAGTGCTGAAAGCATAAAATTGGGTCCCGACAACATGACCTGATGAGGTACCCAACACAATCAAATCTCTGTAAAATGGAGAAATAGAGAAAACCCAATGGGAAAAAACCCTACTCCAAAAAGAGATAGAAAAAAGCAGAAAAAGAAATGGCTCAAGAGACTCTCTCAAAACCATAAGTACAACCAACCCCCCATATGAGAGGGATGAGACACCAAAGCTCCCCCAAAATGATGGAACTCCTACAGAAATGATTGAACCAATGTAACTCCAATGCGGAAGAAACAAAGGTACGAAACAAGGAAACCCCTGAATGAGAGGTGAAACTAGAAGGCCTAACTGATGCTCAAAGGAGAAAATATCCTCAAATAATGAATAAATAAAATATACAATGGATCATCCTTATAAAGGAGATCGAAAGCCTTGAAAGGCAAACCCTAGTGCATGTAATAATTAGTTTAACTATTACATGACTAATGCATGCAAGTTTATATTTAAAATAACTAGTGCATGTGTGTTTAAATATAAACAACTAAAGCAAAAGAGTTGACATCTTAAGAAGGGAGTAAAGATTAATTAACATAATTAATACTTTACTCTAACAGTTACCTTGTTCATATTTGTGGTTACCTGTTGTCCCTTATGTAATGTATACAATAAGTGAGAATGTTTGGAAATAGGTGTTGGACACCTTGCATAATAATGTTTATTATGTGATATTTTGTGAGAGTGAGGTTTGAACGACTCACTTGGGCGGTTTCTTTGATATTGTAAACATTCACCCACCCATTCTACTTTTGATCAATTAGGTGTATGTATTGACAAAGTGGGAGTTTGGTGATGTAGAAAGGTATTTTTGTGAATGGTAAAGTACCATTTGACCTAATGTCATGTTATAGACCTAAGTTAACAAAGTCATAGTGGACATTTGTCATCTCTAGATTTTAATTGAGTATTGGATTTTTGGTTTTTTAAAGTTGTGTGTATGCCACTTTGATTTGTAGATGTCAACATTGGTATTCACAACTTCAAGTGTAAATATAATGGGTCTTAATGTTCTCTTCATTTGATAGGTAGAAAAGTTATTTTGTTTATGTTTATGTTGAAGTATCATATGATATAATGTTATCTTATAGATTTAAGTTAGTAAAGGTACAATGTTTTTTTTCTATTGTAGATTTTAATTGAGTATTAGACTAATGTTTTTCATATAGTTGCTTGTGTGTCATCTTGTTCTTTGGTAGGGATGCTTCACCACAAAGTCTTCTCTTCACCACACAGATGTCAACATGCTCATAATCACAACTTTAAGTGTGAATGTAATGCATTTTAGGGTTCTTCTCATCCTAGAGACCATGCATGGATTTGTTTGCCATGTGGCCACTCCTTTGCATCTTACTTGGTAATTCTGGTTGCTAGTTAGGGGAGATCTTGCCATCTCACTTGTATGTGCTACTACTTGACAAGGAGGAGATAAAGATAAGTATGATGTTATTATGGATGGTCAAGATCTCTCCCACTCTTGGTCTACTTGGTGGTTTACTACTTGAGAGATATTGCCCATGGTTCCTTTCAAGTGCTTTATATTTTATGTTTATCTTTCATAGATATGGATCTTGAGCTATGGTGATTGTTAGTTCTAGAGAATTCAGTTTGAAAGTTGTTTGGAATTGATTATCTCCTTGTGTATTTGAGTTTTTATTATGACGAAATTCATAGATGATTATTTTTTGGGGAGATGACCTATCGGGCTTATTCATGGATTGAAAACGGTATTGTTTTGATCTTCTTGGATATGAGATTCTCACATCCATGTTGATTACATAATATATATGTTGGTTTGGTCTAAGAGACTAAATGGGTTTGGGTGTTGTTATGGCTTCTTATTTTGGGTTTTATGGAGGAGAACATACTTGACATAGTTATCATTTAGAGGTGTATGTAGTAGGACATGCTATAGATTTTGATTTACAATGTTTCTCTCTTTCCTGTTGTTTATCTTCTTGGATGTTTGGTTTCACTTCGCAATGGTTTTGAGGTTAGTTGGAGTTGTGTGATCACTAGTTTGTGTTCATGAGTTGTCACCTGGGAGATGGCATGGAGGTTTCTTATCTCTTTCCTTTATCAATTGTGGAGAACATGGGAGAGCATTGGAGACTTGTTGAGAGAGATGTACTTGTAGGATAATAGTTTACATGTTATGGATATTATTGTGGATGTTCCTTGATACTACATAGTTATGGTTACACTTTCCATGTGTTGTTCTTAGTGGATTCATTTCAAGTTTGACATCACCAATGCAGTTGGAGCTTCTAGGCAAGTATGTGGAAATTATTGCACTTGAAGCTTATGGTTGCATGTTATGAGTTGTATATGTTGATGATATGAGATTTTGTATGGCTAAGAGGTGGAGATAGTTGGATGTGTTAGCACTTGTTGTGGGTGTTATTTTAGCTATGGATATCAATTCTTAACAACTACTAATGCATATTGTTACCTTTGGATTGAGTATTTGTATTTGGGATATCAATTGAGACAAGATTTATGATTTATTGTGATAGATTATGTGGCTTTCTCTTTGGATGACCTCTTATGTATGTCCAATGGTAGTGACATGATGGAGGATGAGAGTATTCATGTATATGATGGTGGTCCTTTATTTCTTGTTGCAGGTATTCTGATGGAGCATGTATATAATACTTTGATTTCATGATGGTATATGTGGCTAGAGGGATTGTTACTGTAGGATTTGAGCAATACAAATCCACAAAACCCAAAGATCACCTGCATACAAAAACCTGTTACAAGGAAGTAGAGACAAGAAGAGGGCAAGGGTTTGACTCAAAATATGAAGAAGAAATTATCCTCAAATAATGAATAAATAAAATATACAATAGATCATCCTTATAAAGGAGATTGAAAGCCTTGAAAAGAAAACCCTAGTGCATGTAATAATTAGTTTAACTATTACATGACTAATGCATGCAAGTTTATATTTAAAACAACTAGTGCATTAGTTTAAAATAACTAGTGCATGTGTGTTTAAATATAAACAACTAAAGCAAAAGAGTTGACATCTTAAGAAGGGAGTAAAGATTAATTAACATAATTAATACTTTACTCTAACACCCCCCCTTAAGATGAGCAACAATGCAAGAAGAAAGAAAAGGAAACTACAGTGCTAAAAGCATAAAAAAGGGTCCCGACAACATGGCCTGATGAGGTACCCAACACAACCAAATCTCTGTAAAATGGAGAAATAGAGAAAACCCAATGGGAAAAAACCCTACTCCAAAAAGAGATAGAAAAAAGCAGAAAAAGAAATGGCTCAAGAGACTCTCTCAAAACCATAAGTACAACTAGCCCCCCATGACAGAGAGATGAGACACCAAAGCCCCCCCAAAATGATGGAACTCCTGCAGAAATGATCAAACCAATGTAACTCCAATGCGGAAGAAAAAAAGGTACGAAACAAGGAAACCCCTGAATGAGAGGTGAAACTAGAAGGCCTAACTAATGCTCAAAGGAGAAAATATCCTCAAATAATGAATAAATAAAATATACAATGGATCATCCTTATAAAGGAGATCAAAAGCCTTGAAAGGCAAACCCTGTTGGAAATATTCAGGAATTAACCAAGTTACTGAGAGGGGAGGGGTGAATCAGTAACTCCAAATTTTCTTTCAATAACAGATGTATTAACATATAGTTCACTTTTTCCTTTTGCATATAGAAAGCATGAAACATAAAAGCATTCACAACAATGACACATAGATTTGGTTACCCAGAAACCTTCCAAAAGAAAGTAAAACTAGGGTGGGGATGAAACCCACAAAGCTTTAGTACTGTAGTATAAGGTTGGCCGGTTAAGGCTTACATTGATCACTTCTGATGATCTGCCCTGCTAGGAGCAATAAGGACTGCTAGGTCCACCTTGTTAGAGGTTTTACAAACATACAATGAAGTATGCACTCGATTAAGAGATTTTACAAAGACTGTTAAGTCTACCCGGTTAAAGGATTTCAAGCTGATTCACCTGTTAGGATGAAACAGTAGATCTCTTACTTTGCAACTAGATTGTTGAATGAGATTCGCTGATGTACTGATTACCTTCTGTGATGAATTTGTCTTTGCTGCTCCTTATACTACTGTAGCCCTTTGTAATTCGCTTATCTTTGCCTTTCTCTCTTTTTCATATTCATACTCATACATCTTGGTATTTTTACAACATTGTTTATATACAAGTCTAAACAATTAATTACAATTACAAAGTCGGCTTAACAAATAAACATAAGTGCTACTAAGTCGGCCCAAGTATGGTTACACGGTTCCTGCAAACTAACTCGGTGACTTTCTGATACTCGGCGTCCACTGCATTACTCGGCATCGTCATGCACTCGGTAGAAGTGAAGGCTTGGTTCGTACTAACCACTCGGTAAGTTTCAAACTCGGTAAATACTTGTAACTCAGTAGACATAATGTTACTCAGTTTACACTGTCCTGCTCAGTTTGCACTTTCCTGCTCGGTTTGCACTGTTCTGCTCGGTTTGCACTGTCCTGCTCAGTTTGCACTGTTCTGCTCGGTTTGCACACAGGATGCAAATAAGTGTTGTCACTAGTGGCAATCTTGCTTAATGCCAACAATCTCCCCCTTTGGCATTAGTGACAAAAACACTTATTGCCCAAAACTTATATACATGAACCATGCTGAGATTTATTTTGATTTTTCAAAATTTGTCTTTGTCATAGGGCTTAATAAATTATCTCCCCCTTTCAATGCAATCTCCCCCTTTCAATGCACTAAATTTTTCTTCTATACATATCTCCCCCTTTTTGGGGATAATGCCAAAGGTGTATATACAAGTGTTTTACAGGGAGAATCCAAAATTTGATAGAAAAATAGAATGTACCTTCATTATTAGTGCCAGGGTTCTGTCCCAATTTTCTTGCAGAATCTTGCATGTTTGGATTGCAATTTGGACTTCTGCAGAGAGTTCAATCATGTGATCTTCTATTGAGAACTGATTGTCATGAATTAATGTTTTGGAATGTTCAATGTGCTTATACATTGTATTCATGATGAAAAGGATCATGTTCTGAATGTCTAGTAGTGTGGACCGGATCCTTGTGTCTTCTTTCAGTAGTTCTGACTGCATATTTGATAGGAATGAGATTTTCATGTGATGAGCAGAGTTTGAACTTGGTTCAAGTTGCAGCTTCTGTATGCTAATCTTCAAATCCTCATCAATTTTATTCATTTTATCCTTGACATCCTTGGTGAACTCGGCAACATTGCATAGTTTGGCCAAAAGAGAGGTAACATTCGAATAGGAAGATTCAATGTTTGTCAAAACTGAAGATAATTCTACTTGATTAATAGCTATGTGCTGAGCAATGTGCTCAAGCACTTTATTGTTGAATTTTTTCTCGGCTTTTTCAACTAACTTGTCTATCCTAGATGAATCCTCATTGTACTTATTTACTGCTTCTGCTAATTGTAACAAAACATGTTGAGAGGAGTCTACTTTAATACCTAATGCTTCTAACAAAATGTCCTTAGCATCCTTAATGATTTTATATTCCTTGTCTCTCTCATCTTTAAGCTTCTTTTGCTTCGCTTTCCTTTGGAGGATTTCACCTATATTTTGCATTTGATCCGCTGATAGATTTGCAAAATCCAATGTTGGAATCTCTATTTCCTCATCTAGGTCTATATCCTCTACTATATTCTTGCCCAAAAATCTTATACTCGGTTGAGCCTTAGGCTTATCTATACTTAATGCCTTAGTAGTAGTGACAGTAGACATAGTAGGACTGGCTATAGAGAATGGTATACTGTCTACTAGAGAACTTGAAGTATTTACACTTGTAGAATCAAAAATTGGAATACTTACTGCTAGAAAACTTGATGAAATAGGAGACTGCAACTCGGTAGAAGAAATGGTAGTTACTTCTGTTGTTGCTATAGGTGATTGGACAAAAGTTGAAGTTGTCACAACCATGCTTGAAGATGTCTCCGGGCTAGATGTAGTAACTTTTGCTGAAGAGGTAGGAAGTGATGCAATGACTTATGCCGCTATCCTCATGGTATCATCTACCTCAGTGGCTTCTTCCTGTTCATCACTGTCATCTTCAATGTCTTTTATTATAACTGATTCAGTACTCGGTTGGTGAAGATGGTATATGTTCTTCCATGTGGCATTTGCAGTCTTCACAACCGATTCAATATTGTTAATCAGAATTAAACAAGTATTGAACTTCAGTGTCATCTTATTTTCATTCTCCTTCAATGCCTTCTTTATTTCATCATTTTTCAAGCTCGGCATTAACTGTTTCAGGGTTTGATCAAATATGTCTTTTACTGTTTGCTTTGCATTGGCCCATCTCATTTTTATTTGATCTAATAAAGCTCCTGGAATCTGTGGGGCTATTTCATCAGGAGAGTATTTCCACTGTCCCATCTTTTCAATGACAGCATCTTCAATCTCCTTTTGTTCTGTTTCCGATCTTGTTTCATATTTTAAAGATTTTATATTACTTACTCCAGATCCTGATCCTTCTCTCAAAAGTTTGATCTTCTCTTGAAGGGTTAGAGGAGGCTTTTTGAATATTATATCTTTGTCCTTTTTGTCTGCCTTACCCCTTGCACTTCTCCTTGTAAATACAGCAGTGGGAGGCTTAGGTGCCTTGGTGATGAATACCTTTCCTTTCTTCTTTGCAGGTTCTGGTTCCTCTATTTTCTCATCCTTTTCCTCTTCTTCTTCAGTGTCTTCTCCTCTATCCTCAGTTAGCATTTGCATTTTGGCTATCCTCTTTTTTCCTTTATTTACTGCCTATGGAAGCTTTATACTTAATTCAATTCTCACTTTTGCTTCTTCATATGTCCCAAAATATGGAGCTTTGGGATTAACAGGCTGATTAAGGAGGGCTTCAATGATATTCTTTGTTTCATCAATGTTTACCTCATAAGGAAGAGGTTTTACATGTACAATCCTCGATTTAGCTGCTTGAATGTATACTCTGTCACAGTCCACCATGAAACAAATATCATCCTTATAATCCTCCACCAACTTCTGTGGAATCCGAAATCTGTTGTTCATTTTCTCCTTGAAAGACTCAAAATAACTATCCATGATGTTCTCAAAATTTTCACCCATTTCTGAAATATATTCATTTATCTCATAAAGAATTGGCACATCCTTTCTCCATACTACTTTTCCTTTGGAAGGGAAGAATTTTTGAACATAGAAAAATAAACTGACCAGTAGAGATCCAAACTTACATGGATTGTTTTTGGAAGTTTGAATGCTTTCCATGTTCTTGTTAAATTGTTTTAACAACAAATCTGCAAGGTCAAATGATAAATTATTCTTGACCACTTTGTATGCTAGGTCTATGGCTTCGCAGGAAACACTATTCTGTCGACTTGAACTATATATTTTATGAGCAATGATGTGTGTTCCAAACTTCAGTTCAGCATCAGTAATGCTACTTACTTTCATGCCTCTACCGTCCCACTTGGCTAGGGTTTTCTTCTCCAGTTCCAGCCGACCTAGGGTTTTGGTAGATTTAACTTTGTTTAACATGGGAAGACCGGTGATTTGGTGAATCATCTTCTTAGTGATCTCTATGGGTTGCTCAAGCCAAATCTTGCCTTCATGTACATGGCTGAGAATGTATCTAACCCATTTCTCCCGAAAGTTTCGAGGTAAATGTGTAATGTGAACTAATCCCTTGTCTTCCAGATGTTTGTGCTTTGGTTTTAGAACACCATTCACACACAGTTCCTCACGCACAATATCTAGCTCTAGGTTTCCCATCTCTTGAATTGCACAATTGAAATGATTGTGAATATCGTTAACAAGTAGTACCTTAGGAGGAATCTGAGATTGAGCTCCGTTCGGGTCTAGGGCTGCTGCAATTGCGGGCACGAGTTTGAAATCTGGTGCTCTCCATTCCCCTTTGATTATCATTTCTGATCCTTTCGTCGCTGAAGCGTTGGATGATGCCATGGTAGCTCACAGAGAATTCTTTTTGCAAAAGTATTTGAATCGCTGGATTGCTCTGGAAATTTTCTGCTCTCAAAATGCTAAAGTTCGCGGTGAAGAATGAGTTTGATTTCTTGCCTTTTGTTTACAACTCTGTCATTAATGCTTCGTAGAAATTAGGGTATGAATTTTGAAAAACTGTCACCCACTATGAATTAATTACTCGGTAAAGACTTCGCAACTCGGTGAACTTGAGAATTCATATTTCTCCGACCTCACTCGGTAATTATATTAGACAGCTCCTGACCTTGCTCGGTGAAAACTGATACCGACCTTCCTGTGATCTTATTGCATCTTGTATGCCGATTTAGATCTTTCTTTTAATTTAGTTCTAGAACTGCTTGAAATTTGTCTATGAGAATACAGTTCCAGTGCTTTCTTGGGAATTTAGTTTGAGTCGGTAGAGCCACCCATTCCATTACTTGGACTGGTTTGCTCGGTAGATTTAGGAATCCACTGTTGTCTCATCTGTTTCCTAACCTTAGTTGCTTCATTCTTCTTTCCATCTTCAACTTCACTAGCATTCATGCAATTTCTGGCTATATGACCGAGTTTAGTGCATTTGAAACATCTTATGGTAGTATCTCTTTTCCTTAGATGATGTTTTATGCAGTTCATGCCAATGTGTCCATATTCTCCACAGTAATGACATCTACACCAAGTGTTGTAATCCCATCCAAACATTGCTTTCATAATTTGTTCTGCTGGATTGAATGTTTTGGATCTGCACTCGGATGCCTTGTGACCTTGTTTGTTGCATTTGTGACAATTACCTTTGAATCTTGGTTTTTCCCTGCATTCATTTGCTTTGTGACCATGCTGATTGCAGTTGTAGCATTTTCCATTGAATTCTGCTTTTTCATTGCTCCAACATTTATTTGAAGTATGTCCTATTTTTCCACAATGATTACAAGTAGGTTTCTGATTCCTTTGAGTACCTTGCTTAGAAGATTCACCTTCTCCTTTGTATCCAAGTCCTGCTTTTCCTTTTTGCCTATGAAGATTTCGATCATACAGCTGATTTAAGTCTTCTTGGCTCTTCAGCAGTCTTTCATTGATTTGTTTTTCGGTGTTTAGGTCATCCACCAATCTTAGATTGATTTTCTTTTCAGATCTTAGTTCTTCTCTTGTGCTTTCTATTTCTGATCTTAGAGTCAGAATTTCCTCATTTGTATGGGAGATCTGATCAATTAGGTTTTCTAGCTAAAGGGTTTTATTTTGGACTTCATTGTTCTTTCCATCTAATTCATCTTTCAACTTGTTTCTTTGTTCTAAGATCTCACAAAATCTTGTTGAGTGTAGTTCTTGTTCTCTTTTTAATTTTCTCACTTCTTCCTGCAGAGACCCATTCTTTTCTAGGAGTTCTTTGACAGCATTGTTTGCTTCATCTGAGCTATCTGAGGGAAAAAGATCTTCAATCTTTTCTTCAATGTAATTATGATCATTCATCTGATTTGCAAGTTCCTTCCTTCTTCTTAGGGATTGGGAAAGATGTTCTTTTGCTTCTTTAAGTTTAGCTATGGCCATTTCCAGATCTAGCTTTTCATTTTCAATCACCTTGTTCAGTTTGAATACCTCCATTGTCCTGGATCTTTGCTCAAGCTAGTTAAGTTTTATCTTGAGAACCAATACAGCTCTGATACCAATTGTTGGAAATATTTAAGAATTAACCAAGTTACTAAGAGGGGAGGGGTGAATCAGTAACTCCAAATTTTCTTTCAATAACAGATGTATTAATATATAGTTCACTTTTTCCTTTTGCATATAGAAAGCATGAAACATAAAAGAATTCACAACAATGACACATAGATTTGGTTACCCAGAAACCTTCCAAAAGAAAGTAAAACTGGGGTGGGGATGAAACCCACAAAGCTTTAGTACTGCAGTATAAAGTTGGCCGGTTAAGGCTTACATTGATCACTTCTGATGATCTGCCCTGCTAGGAGCAATAAGGACTGCTAGGTCCACCTTGTTAGAGGTTTTACAAACATACAATGAAGTATGCACTCGGTTAAGAGATTTTACAAAGACTGTTAAGTCTACCCGGTTAAAGGATTTCAAGCTGATTCACCTATTAGGATGAAACAATAGATCTCTTACTTTGCAACTGGATTGTTGAATGAGATTCGCTGATGTACTGATCACCTTCTTTGATGAATTTGTCTTTCCTGCTCCTTATACTGTTGTAGCCCTTTGTAATTCACTTATCTCTGCCTTTCTCTCTTTTTCATATTCATACTCATACATCTTGGTATTTTTACAACATTGTTTATATACAAGTCTAAACAATTAATTACAATTACAAAGTCGGCTTAACAAATAAACATAAGTGCTACTAAGTCGGCCCAAGTATGGTTACACGATTCCTGCAAACTAACTCAGTGACTTTCTGATACTCAGCGTCCACTGCATTACTCGGCATCGTCATGCACTCGGTAGAGGTGAAGGCTCGGTTCATACTAACCACTCGGTAAGTTTCAAACTCGGTAAATACTTGTGACTCAGTACACATAATGTTACTCGGTTTACACTGTCCTGCTTGGTTTGCACTGTCCTGCTCGGTTTGCACTGTTCTGCTCGGTTTGCACACAAGATGCAAATAAGTGTTGTCACTAGTGGCAATCCTGCTTAATGCCAACAAACCCTAGTGCATGTAATAATTAGTTTAACTATTACATGACTAATGCATGCAAGTTTATATTTAAAACAACTAGTGCATGAGTTTAAAATAACTAGTGCATGTGTGTTTAAATATAAACAACTAAAGCAAAAGAGTTGACATCTTAAGAAGGGAGTAAAGATTCATTAACATAATTAATACTTTACTCTAATAGTTACCTTGTTCATATTTGTGGTTACGTGTTGTCCCTTATGTAATGTATACAATAAGTGAGAATGTTTGGAAATAGGTGTTGGACACCTTGCATAATAATGTTTATTAATGTGATATTTTGTTTATTATGTAATGTTGCACCTAGGAGCACCTAGATGGATGTGCAACATGTAAGGTTCCTTTAGAATATTCTTGGGGCCACTTTTTAAAAAGGAATAATGTCTGGTAAAAAAAATGAACATGATCGATGATGCTAGCATGACATGCCCTCCGGCTCCATGTGAAATGCTTTTGACCTGGAGTTATAAACTGGTGAGGCCACAAATGAGGGATCTCATCCCCATAATTCACGTGTTTAAACTTGTGAGCTCAAAGACACAACAAAGGCACAAGGCCTTGAGCATAGTTTCCCAACATGGGTTTATACATTGGTAGTCGCTTTAGGTCAACAAAGTATTTTTTCCATGACATTACATGCCTGAAGACATTCTTTGGGTCACTTGATGTTGTCTTGTAACATTATAATATTATATTGTTGCCATTATATATTATTGGGGAAAGTAATTAATCAAGTATCCAATATAAAATGCGGGGTCAAGGGTTAGGTAGCACATAGTTTTAGCTATTTTATGTAGTACCACTTGGTGGTTTTATGGGAGCTCGTTTCCATAAAAGAAACTACAAGGATGGTTGTTGAGCTAAGTTAGATTAGCATTTGTGGAGATTACAAGCATGCCATGGGATGTTTGGTTACATGACTGTTCACATGGAGTGCTTGTTGATAGTTGGGGTTTTGAAAGATTTCATGAATGTATTGTAATGTTGCCTTACTGAATGATGAGTGGATGATGGATTCTTTTAGATGCTAGTTTATTCCTCATGAGTGTTTTTCCATGCTATATCTTGTGTCACATTCTTGTGGGTATGTTATCAATTCTGTTGCATGTAGATTCTAAATACTTTTTTGATTGAATATTCATGTCAATTATGTAGAAATCATCATATGTATGCCTACAAGTTTCCTTACACTTAGGCGAGGAGAAAAGTGGGTCTTGACATCAAACCTAATAAGGTACCTACGTGCAATGCATCCAAAAAGAAGATGATAAAACCATGTGGGAAAAATATATACCCTAAATAAGTGTAAAATATGAGAAGTGCAAAACCCCGTATAAGGAAAAAATCCTTCCCATATGAGAGGAGTGATATTATGTAGCCCCCTTCAATGTAGAATATCCTACAATAATGGTAGATTCTTGATAATAAATATTTAAGTTGACCCAAGCCTAACAAACAACATTTTTCTCCTTAGGAAGAAATAGTATTGTGAAAATACGCAAGTTATCTTCCCAATCTAGAAAGGAATATTAGAGAATTCAAGAGTATGCTACTTCTGGATTTGATTGTGTATGATTTTTAACATCTTGTTTCTTGTGCTGTCTTCCTCTCTCTTCCCTCTCCCTTCTATTTATTCCAAGTCTGTAACTACACATCTTACATGATTATTATGACTCTCTTTATCCTAATGATGGATCATGGAGTGTGATCTGAAATGTTGATGCTAAAAATCATACACAATCAAATCCAGAAGCAACATCCTCTTGAATTGATGGAATGTAGAAATCTCCCAGCACTAATATGAGAGAAGAAAATTCAAGTTATATGATGCCTCTAAACTTTGATCAAGTGTCTCCATGTCAATACCAAAAGGTACTAAAACAAATCAAGTTCTCTAGGCCAAAATGATGAAGGTAACAATCTAGCATTCATTTAAGACCAATGTAAAACATAACCCAAAGACAATGATGTCCCCTCTTAATGTTGGAAAAATTCCTCTAAGCCAATGTTCAAGTATGACCAATGCTTATGAGATGAATCAAGTACCATAGAAAATTAAGGTATAGTGACCATAGATGTATGGTGATAGATTGGCTAATGAGAATTCAGTACTACCATGATAGAAGCGAATACATGAAAGAAAATATAATGGTTTGAAGATGTGCCCATAACATTGAAAGATGATGATGCAACTCCATAGGAGATGTAAGGAAAGAGAATATGGATGTCCTTTATGGTCTCCTCCAAGCCTTCAACGTGACATTCTACAAACAAAGATGTAATGTTTAGTAGAAATATGTCTCAATGAGCTATCTCAAAAATATGAAAATCATGTTGCACCAAACCACTAAAAGTTGTCAAAAAAGCATTGTTGAAATTAGTAGTAGAAACAATAGATAAAGTATCCCCAGTTGTGGATGGAACACTATGTGGAAATTGATTATACTCTTTGTGGATATGTCTGTAAAATTTGGGATAGCGGATGTCTCATTGAAAATAATATCATGATTAGATGAAGATTCAAGATCTCCAAACAATTATAGGGTGATGACACAAGTAGTGAAAGGGCACTTAGTGGGATTTATGTGATGAATATATCTCTCATAAACTATGATGCCTCTTAGTCAATAAACCTTGTCATTTTTGTTAAACCGCATGTTCTTCTGATATTCATCATGTGGCTTAGGAACAAGTCAAAGGAGATAGGATAGAAGACCACACTCATGGTAATAACTTAGAATCCCTTGTTTCCAAAACAAATAGTTCTCTGAATTAAACATGACCACAAAATGATGAAATTATGATTTTCACATCCCTCGAAAGTGGAAATTTTCTTGGTTCACGATTATATATAATTCCCATATTATCTTAATTAGTCTCCCAAACTGAAGAAAAAGAACAAGGATGTGCAAATATGCATGGCATAACTCAACATACACTCCCTTGATTTAGTTTTAGAGACCCTACTTACAATAGACATTTTACAAATGTAGTGTATATCCTAAAACAAATAGAGAGAAAAATGACACTTTGTAACAATAGTGATATATGTTGTTATATAGAACCTAATCAGACTTGGAGGTTAATTTTTCCCCATATTTTTTGGCATAGTTTCCCCCAAAATTATTTAACATTGGTTTGGGGGCAGTGCACTCAAGATGGGGTCAAAGGGCAGCACCCCTTGTGGGGTCCAAGGGCAACACCCCTAGTGCACTCCCTATTGCGGTATAGGGCGGGGTCAAGGGGCAACACCCCCCAAAAGCTCAAATGACTTTTATTATTTTACAAAAGGCGTCATGAGTTAATTTTCTATTGGATGACACATTCTAACCCTATTTTTTGTAACCAACATAAGTCTTGATAAAATGGCTTAGGGTTAGGGTTTTCATATGAAAAACTTAGTATCATTTTGCAACAGTATTAAGTTGCAAGGGATTATTGATTGTAATTGGTTTGATTTGCTGGATAATAATATTGAACTCTTTGTTTGGTAGACGCAGCCCAAGTTTGGGTGAACCACATTAAATTATTTGTGCCTTATTGTTTCATTTTTGTGATTGTTTTATCTATCCATTTTATTGATCAAATATGGATTTAATTGTTATATATCTATCTTCTAACCCTAACAATATCATGTCCATTGGATTTGGCATGAAAAACAAACCACTTTGGAAAAACTCAACACTCAATTTCGAACTACCATTGGAAAGTTATGTCAATTTAAATATTTGTCCATATGTCTCTGCAATTTACAAATTATGGGTAAAATATTTTTGCAATTGGAAAAAAGGGGGGAAATAAGAGATTGAGGTTGAGTTAAGCCATGTGACCAAGGGCTATATAATGATATGTGTAATCAACATTTTGGAAAATGAACCTCAATTGGAGCAGACAAAATTTCAAACTCTTGCCCATGAACTGGCAAATGTAGAGTTTGAAAAGTAGAATATCAGTTCAAGCACCCAAACAACTACTCAACACCCCTTCTACAACTTCAATTTCTATGCCAAAGAAAATTAGGTTGTTGACCAAGAGCAAACATGAATTTATAATGGCATCCAAACTAACGAAAATGTTGTTGTTGCCATTGTTGAACATGATAATGTGTCGTACCAGTCACTGGTGGAACAAAAGAAAAATCCCATATGCCAATACGAGTGGAATGAACCAATCATCTCCCTTTCACACATCCACTAGAAAATTTAAAGGTAAATTTAAAGCTTCCATCATGCTAGATGAGCCACGAGGGTCAATAGGACATCCCAATGAGTCAAATTATAAATCAATGACGAGATTTCCACAATCTATGATATCAAGATTAAGCTGCTTTTGAATTAAATTGTGTATAGGATTTTTTCATCAACGTTTTGTATCACACTCCATGATCCATCATCGGGATGAAGAGAGCCAAGAGAATGAAACTAGCTCATTTTTTCATTTTCTTGGCTCTCTTCATCCCGATGATAGATCATAGAATGTGATCCGAAATGCTGATACAAAAATCTTATACACCATTTAATTGAATAATAAAGTTTGATACCATATGCATAAATAAAAGAAAAATACATATTTGATTAATGTTAGAGAGGTCAGATCTGATCTTTCTAGAGCTGATTCAACACCACAAAAGGGTGAGTGGTACTGGTCGATTTCAAATAGATGCAGATTCTAGGGCGCCAATTAAATCAACAGGAAAATTGATCAGAAATCTCACCAAATGATCCACGTCTTAGCAAAAATCCAAATGCCTCTCCAAAAGAATAAAATTTCTTAGCAAATACAAATTAAGGTGGATGAATTTGTAGGTGCACTCACACACAGAGTTTGCAATGGTTAACAGAGCAATTTTATATTGACTACTCAGAATAAACACAATTCCATCAAATAGAAAGTCAATTCAAATATCTGCTTAGGGTTTCTTCTAATTCCATCACGAAAATCTGCAACAAGGAAGGTCGACACGAATTGCAGGTCGAATTACGAAGCAAGTTGAAAGAAAAGAAAGAAGCGAACTCCACAAACCTTGAATTTTAGATCACAATGCCACATTACAGCCAAAAGTTGCCAAATGGAAGGTCGATTTGGCACAGAGAAGCATTAGAGCAGATCAAGCTAAAGAATAGTTTAGATGCAAGTTTATGATAAACATTTTCCACAGGTCATGCGCAAAACTTAGCTCGCCCAATTAGTGATGGCCAAACCAAAATACGAAGGCAAATTACCAAAGATCGTTCATAGCAAGGTTAATGGAAGACTTTTGCTGCAAATATCGAATGCATCTTCTCAATCTGATGCCAAAATATATCTGAAACAAAAGGTAGATCAACAAATGTAGGGACCGATTTCCAGGTCCGCACCTTCACAGAGCAGAAAATGTGGAAATCCGCGGCAGTTTAAAATTGAAATCAATGAGGTTGATTCATCGCAAGATTGACAAGTAGAGATTGATTTGCGGAAAAATCTTAACATATTTACAAAATTTCGGGCTGATTTCCAGGTTCCGGGCTGAAATAAGGCCAATTTGAAACCCAAGCCAAATTTGCAGTCAGCATCTTCTATTTTGAAACCCTCGCTACAAATCTTCTTGCAAGTAATTTGCATTTCTCTCTACATTAGCATAGCTCTTATTTGCATTTTAGGGGAAAAAAAAGAAAAAGAAAAAGAGTTGAGGATTTAATTAAATATTTATTATTTAATTAAAGATCTTTTTTATTATTATTAAATTTAATTTATTTAGTTAATTTATTTTGTCTTGTTTTTCTAATTCTAAGTTTTTTAATTATCCTTATTAAGTGATTTTCTAAAAAATTATCTAATATCCCTCTCACTATATGACTAGGTCTTCCTAGTCCACCTCGTATGACACCTTACTCTAGGCTAAGGAAATTAATTTAAGGAGTTTAACAGGGTATGTGGCCTAAGGAGAGTGGGTATGTGGCCTAAGGAGACTTAGTCTCATGGCTACATGTCCTCATAAGACTTGGTCTATGTCACATTGCCTACAAAGTAGCAGCTTGTTTCTCCACCTCATTTGGTCAATGATGACTCATAGGGACACTTGTGCTAAGAGTCTTACTATGGAAAATGTCATTTCTTCTTCCTCTCAAGAGTCGTGGAAAGACACTTGTGCTAAGAGTCTTACTATGGAAAATGTCATTTCTTCTTCCTCTCAAGAGTCGTGGAAAGACACTTGACAAGTGTCTCTCCTTCCCACATGACCCTCCACATTGTCATTGTAGGAGGAACATTCCCCCTATTTTCCCTCTCACATTCCAACTACTCCCTACCTTTTCTCAACCTCTTCAACCAAGTCAATTTCAACCATTGATCTTTTCAATTTTCAATCTTATTCATTTGATCTTGCCACAAAAGCTTGGGGTTGTAAATGCCTATAAAAAGAACACTTTTCACCATTTGAAGCTAATTATCATTTTGAGAGAATTAGCAATCATACTAGCATTTTCAGCCTTTTAGCATTCTAAACAATTTGTGAGCCCTTTGCAAGCATTTGATCATTTGTGAGCAATAGTATAATCATTTAGAAATCATCATTAGCCGTTCTCGAGCTATTATTTTAGCCCTTCATCTCTCCATCTTGCATCATAGCATTTAGAGCATCTTAGAAATTCACCTTAAGTGCATTGCATAACTACTATTCCAAACTTTGAAGGCATCTTGGGAAGCTGATTTGAAGTCTGAGAGCTCAACAACCAACCAAGAATTCAATGCATAGGAAGGCAATGGAATCAAGCTACAAGGAGTAAGCATCAAGGTAAAAGTGTTGTTTTTATTTTATTTACTTTTTTATATTCCATTTTGCATGCATGTTAGATAGAATTTTTAGCTAATTAGTGGGTTAGTAATTGGATTCTATAATTAAACATCTTAGTTGCATACACATTAGCATAGCTTTTATATTATGTGAGAGTGGCCAGGACCACTAAGCATAATGGAACCCACTCTCACATAATGAGAAGATGCATTGAGTGAGTGAATGTGTAGAAGAGGTGTGTGTGTGTGTGTGTTACTTATGAAGCTATCTAAGCAGTCACCTGATCATATTCGTGTGCGTGCACACACACATAGTTCTTATAACACCTAAAAATGACTAACACATTTCTTCATCATGTGTCTCGTAAAATATTTCTTGAATATAAATAAATAAAAATACTATTTAATTAAGTTAACATCATTCTTCCCTTTCATTGTTTTCAAATTTGAATTTCCCTCCTTTTCTTTCAATTTAATTAAATAATTCTCGATTTTTTAATTCTACTAATTTGTCATTTTCCCCTATGATTAAATAATTTATAATTATTTAACATTCATTTTCCTCATGCATATTCATTATTTTTTGTGAACTACTTTATTAATACAATTTCATTTATCTATTTTATTGAAATAATATTTTATTATTATTCCAAAGGCATCCCCTATATGAAATGGGACAACCTACCTTTTGAAACCAATTTTTCAAAATTGAGGAGAAGGATACAAGACGATAGTAGTCTCAACCATGTGCTTGCATTTATATTCATTTAACCAAATTATTTTCAGATGAAAATATTAAAATATATTTTAATAGTATTAATTAGAAAAATAATGTTCGTTAAATAAAAATATATCTTCAATTATTATCATTTGTCTAGTTAAAATTTAATTATTATAGGATAATCATGATTTGAATTAAATATATATCTTTTATTACTATATTCTTTTGATAAGAATATCCTTTAATGATATCTTATTTTATTTTAGTTTATATAATAAAATAAATTTCCACTTAAAAGATAAATTAAAATTTAGAGAGAAAGAGAGAACTTTTGATTACTCATTTTATTTTATATTTCCTTGGAGGTTTATGCTTAGGGTAGTATGTCATTTGATAAGGATTTGATAATCACTTTCAAGAACTCTTTAGTGTACTCATTACCACTCAAGGAATAACATAGATATGGAGGAGGGGGATCATTGTGGGGCAGGCCACATAGAAAAAGAGAGATAGACATAGTTAGTGAGAGAAATACAAATATAAATGGAGATATGAAGACAAGGAAAGGAATAGAAAAGAGAGTAGGATCTCTCTGTGTGTGTAGACATATACATATATATAAAGATACATATATGTATATGTATATGTGTTAGATTAATAAGTTGTTTGCTTATTAATTGAATCATATTGATTTAATTATTAAGTC